>WEKX01023133.1:2184-15517 GCA_013390025.1 Pitta sordida
TGGGAGAGACTGCAGTGATCAGGCATTGCAGTGTTGTGACCAGCAGCCAGGAAACATGTAGGAGTCTCTTCCCTCTCCTTCTGGTTCTCCACTTACCCACTGTGATTCCTCCTTTGATTCTCCCCCTAAATATTGCACAGTAAGCAAACACATCCTGCAGTTCTTCTTATATTGGTCTTTCCTATGAGACCCATTCTGATAACCAAAGACAAATTTGTTTTCTTACCAGTTAAAATTTCTTCTGAGTGAACCTTTTCAAGATTTCATTTCAGCCGTAGGCCCATTGATAAATTTATGTGGAGTTCTGGGTTTTGTTATGTTTACCTATAATGTGCTAGACACAAGTGTCTGCAGTTTGTTACACTCAACATAATCACGTACTGCCTCTCCTGTTTCTTTAATTTTACTCTCAGGTCGAATGGGCATTAGCCAGCTCTCTGTACATTCCCCCACTTAAAGGTGCAGAGGGTTGTATCACCTTAAGCTATGCCAGGGGAGGTTTAGACTGAATGTTAGGAAAAGCTTTTTCACAGAGAGAGTGATCTCTCATTAGAATGGTCTACTCAGGGAGGTGGTGGAGTCCTGTCATAGGCTGACATTGTAATGTATGTGGTGAATTCATCTTTATATTTTTTATTCCATATTGTTGCTTTTGGGCTGTCTTTGTGTGCTGCCTGTCTGTGGCACACTCGCCCCCCACCTCAGTGACAACGGTAGATCCAGGAAAATGAAATGACACATTACAGCAGCAGCGCGGCTGTTCTCAAAAGCGGCGGCAGCTGCAGCAGTGGTTTCCTGCCGCTGGGCAGCTTGGCGTGGCAAATCGGAACTACTTTTCATTTCCAGCTTTCCCTGGGAATCTGAGGAAATGGATTTTTTTCCTACAGACATATCGAAACTGAGAAGAAATCTCAACTACCTGCTTTGGGAGGCTTCAGATCTAGCCAGGAACTTGGTTCCAGCCCCTTCCCCTTCCCCCCCCTCTCTGGTCTGGGGGAGGAAAGAAATTATTCTGTTGGATTTGGTGGGGGATAAGAAAAATAATGCCAGAAGATAAACCACAACATGCCCCCAGATCATCCTGGTGCAACACGGTGCAGCAGAGAGGCAAGCGAGCACGAAGGCAGTGTGGCCGCCTGGTGGGGGCGGTGCCAATCTATTTGCTGCATGTATGGCACAGGAGAAGTGGCACTTCCCCCTCCAGAACTGGGAGCACTGCAGGCTGGTTACTGTTCCTTTAAGCAGAGTTGAAGTGTCAGTGGCTGGGAGCAGGAAGGGGCTTGGCTCCTGGGGGCTACCCGCTCCAGGAGGCTCCTGGGGGCTTGGCTCCTGGGGGCTACCTGCCCCCTCGTCAACTCCCAGGGGTTGCCTGTCTGCCCATCCACCCCTCCTCAGCTTCTGGGGTCTGCCTGCCTTCCCCAGGGGCTGCCTGGTTGACGAGCAGCCACTGCTACCCATGGCCCCAGTGCCAGCCTGACACAGTGAGTATAAAACTTCCCTAGAATTTTATGAATCTTTACAACACTCTCATATGTTGGTAAATGAAGCAGCTGCACCTGGCACTGACGATGCCCCACCCCGCAGAGCATACTTGTCCCACCACACAGGGCAAGGTGGCCATGACCCCTGGCGCAACAGAGAGTCTCTGAGCATATGCAGACTGGAAAGCATGGCAAAGAATCGAGGCATCTTTGTGGTAAAAAAAATGTGATGATCTGAAGCTGTGATAGGTGAACCGTGAAGTAGTGAGGGATTACTGTGGTAGGTATACAAAACAGAACAGCAGTTGACCTACTATCCTTTCTGTAATTCATCTCAGAGTACCTTGCTCCTGGCGCGTGAAATTCTGATATCCAAAAAAATGTGTTCTATACCAATTTCACACTTTGTAAAAGAAATGATTTTTGGAAATTATTTGCTGAATATCTCCAAAGTAAGATATATGTCATTTTTACTGATGACTGATAAGGGACATGCCATCTATGAGGCAACAGCACTTCTTCAATCTAAAGGACAATATTTTAATTCATCACATAATCATATCCAGCAATGACAATGTGGAAACAATATATGATCTTCACTACAATGCTCTCTACAGATACTGTATTACAAATACCAGAATATCCAAGAAGTTATGTAGTTACTTGATCAGTATAGTGCCCAGAAAGGAAATATTCTTGAACATTAAGCAATAAAAACTTTGAAGAGTGGACATGTTTATTTACGTATATTGCTTTCTCTAGTTTCCTTCCTCGTTTCTTAGTTCGTGATCTTTTAGTAAAAGATACTTCGGGAAAAATGGAGCACTTTACAGACTTCTTAACATAAAGGGCTCAAAATGTACAGTTGCAGACAATGTTTGTTTAAGTCCACATAAACACTTGTTGAACCCAACAGGACAATAGCCCCTCACACTGAGTTGTGAGGCTACATTCTGTACAATTGTTCCCTAGATCAGGTTGCTCAAAGGTTCTTCTAACCTGACCTCGAACACTTCCTGGGAGGAGGCATCCACAACTTTTCTGGGCAACTTGTTTTGGTGTCTTGTAACCTGACAGTAGAAAAACTTTTCTTATGTTTCATTTTCTTTATTTCAGCTTGTGCCAATTAACTGTCACTGTTGTGTCACTGGACAACTGCCAAACTCTGGCTTTTTCTTCTTTACTACCCCCACGAGGAATTTATACATGTTGACAAAGTCCTCCCAAAGCCTTGCCTTCTCCAGGCCAGACAGTCCTGTCTCTATACTTGCCTTCATACAAGAGAAGCTTTAACCCCTTGATCATCTTTGTGGCTCTTCACTGGACTCACTTCTATATGTCTGTGCCCCTCATGTGCCTTTTTTGCTGAGCAGTGGGTACTACTCCTCAGATTTGGGTTCACCAGGGCTGAGCAGAGGGGAAGGATCAACAAGCTGATGATTCTATGATAATGTATCTGAGGAGGGTTTTGGTTTGCTTTGCTACAAAAGCATATTTCTACTTCATGTTCAACAGTATCCAAAAGGACTAGAAGTGCTTTTCAGACAGGTGGCCTCCCACTTGGATAGGCATATGGGATTATTGCTACTGTGGTGCAGACCTTCAAATTTCCCTTTGTTAAACTTTATGGGGTTCCTGGTGATTCATCTCTCCATGTTGTTTAGGTCCTTTCAAAGGACAGCATAACCACGGGGTCTATCACCCTTAGCAGCTTTGTATCATCTGAAAATTTTCTGAGGATGCATTTTGTCCCATCTGATTCCTTAATAATTTCTTTTTATGCCTTTAGTCCTTTAATCTCTCAGACAAGCTGAAGATAAGAACTGCAAAGTCATTTAAAAATAGTTGCTGAAGTGTCTCTTTTTCAGCTCAATGATTTGGAAGACAGAGATTTCCTTCAGCTTCACTTTTGCTAGAAAAATCTGCAATGTTTTATCAGTCTAGAAGGCTTTTAACGTAGTATACAAGTACTCTATCTAGCAGACAGTACTGCCCTCCTTTCTAACCATTGCAGGGAAAAATGAAATTTCTATCAACCACAGAAAAGCTATTTTCTGTGTATCAGCACAATATCCTTCAGCCCAGGTGTTTTCGTAATGATGATATATTATAAAAATTCGTGATGTTCAAAGGCTCTCAAACTCATGCTTCTACCTCATCTGTCACGTGTCAGTATAACTCCACCCTATGTTCGATAATCTTGAAATTATGTTGATAATGAAAAACAATAGTGAACCCTAACTTAATTTTCATCACTAAATTTGATTTCATATTACATAGAAGATATATTTATTTGTTAGGTGTCTAGAAAAGAGGCGTTTTTATCTTTACATGGATACTTAATTAGACTCAAGAAAGTACAAGTCTCTTCTCTAAATTATCAGCATCTATGTTTTGAAGCAGCATTTTGTGGTAGTTAGTTGTACCCTGATAATCTAGATAAGAGTCAAATGACTCAGTATCTCTTGCAACTAACAAGAGATAGCAAGATAAGTCACCTTCAGATTATTTAAATTCATTTAATACCTAGCAATTTAATGCATTCTTTACAACAGAATTTTTTATTTAGTGTGTTTCTTTTAATGCACATTTAGTATGTAGGAATTTAAGTTACAAAATGCATAAGTCCACATTTTAATACAGGCTTTTGGGCATCAGTTATAACTATGTCTGAATAGTAATTCTGTGATGACCTGTTAAAAGAGGAAATGTTTGTCTACATTTAGTATGTACCAGAACTATATGGGTTTTTCTCATAATTGTAAAATTATTGGTTTATAGTATCACGGGATCTTATAATTGAGTATGAGCAGAGAAAAATTTATAAAAATATATTCAGGGAAATTATTTAGCAATATCATATTGCAATAGCAGTATGATGTTAATTTGAGGTAGCTCACTTCAGGGGCCCCTTGGCCACTGGTTTGGATGAGATGGCATTTGACTAGCTGACCACAAATCATTGTCAATTGCTTGACGTTACTTGTCAAGCAGTTATGCAGAGGTTTTCAATAAGACGGATACTCACATGTATGGTTATTAAAAATATAGACAAATGCATTTGTTTAGTATGATGCATAGTAGTTAGCAAATTGTACTACAAGGCTAGGATTGAGAATTAACAGCCTTATAAAATGTCATTTGCTCTAAGATGACTTCAGTCTAGTACCAGAGAAAGATCAGCATATATTACATTTTAAAAAGAATAGCAAAAAAATTGAAAGAGAGAATACAAAGCCCTTTCATTTTGTAGAAAATAAAATATGTATTGATATAACCCTTGAGACATTCTTGTATAATTGCTTGTACTACTTGTCTTCTTGTCCCCTACTTGCACTACTTGTCAACATTACATTTACTGTTAAAGAAGTAAATAAATATTTATTAAGCAGTAAAAATACATACAGGAATACAGTAATCTTATCAGTGTGCTGATGGCAAAAAGATGAACTTCCTTCTACCTTCTTAATACTGTGTCATGGCTTGACTCTGGCTGGATGCCAGAGATTCACCCACAGCCACTTTCTCACTTCATTCCCCACCTTCTCATATAAACAGGAGGAGAGAGGAAAAGGGAAAAAAAAAAACCTGAAGGATTTTGCTACAACAGGAATGAGGACTATTAGAAATCTTTTACTGGCACAGGCAAAACAACATTTCAAGGTCGGGATATAAAGGATTTATCCCTAACAAGATCAGAGCTTAACCTGAGAAGTATCATCTTAAAGGCAACCTTCTCCCTCTCCCCTCTGTCGCTTACAACAGATACCACATTCCCCTTTTTCTCCAGGAGACAAGGGGGAACAGGAGTAGGGGAAAACCAGGCAGTTGGTGTTTCTCTGATGCTGCTCAGGGGAGGAGGCCTTTTCCCTGCATTCCATAGGGTCCTCCCCCACGGGAGAGTCTTCCATGACCTTATCCACTGTGAGTCCAATCCCAGGAGCAACAGCTCTTCCATACACTGCTGCCTGTCTGTTACTCCACAGGGTGCAGTTCTTTGAGCACTGCTTCATCGTGGGTCCCATCCCAAAACGCACAGATCCTAACAGGTACAGTTCTGCCACACAGCATAGACTCCTCTCCACGGGCCACACGACTCTCCTGGGACTCTGCTCTGATGTGGGCTCCAACAGGCTGCAGCCTCCTTTCAGCATCCTCCTGCTCCAGCATAGGCTCCCTCTCCATGGGCTATCTCCACAGGTGCATCTTCTGCATCCCTGTACTCCTTCCATTCCATGGGCTGCAGGAGGACACCCTGCTTCAACATGGTCATCACCCTGAGCTGCAGGGAGACGCCTGGAACACATCCTCCTCCTCATTTGGCCCTGACCTTGATGCCTGCATTGCTGTTACAATTTCTCATGGCTTTTCTCCGGCAGCCATCTTCTTCTTGCTGTAGCTTTTTTTCTTCCCGTCTTAAATATGTTATCACAGAGGCATCTCTGTCTCTCCTCATTGGCCTGGCCTTGGCCGGCAGTGGGCCTAGCCAGGAGCTGCCTGGTATATGTCTGCCAGCTATGAGGGAGGCTTCCAGCAACTTCTCAAAGAAAAGCCTCCTCCATACCCGCCCTCTGCTGCCAGAAATAAAACAACCACATCAAACCCAGCACATACTGATAATTTTTTTTCATCAACAACTTTCTTTTATTTATTTAGTCCCTTTCTTCCTCATATTTATCATTATATATTTTATGTGATAAAATGATTTATGTATTTGATTGATCTCCAGCAACATATAAGGACTCTTCCAAATGTGAATCTTTATGAAAGTTCTTTTATACTTACGCTTGGATTTAAGTTCAGGATTGTGTAAGATTTTTACATCATGGTTGAAAAAGATAAATTCCCAAAGTGATCTCTGAAATTTTCAGCAGATGTATTAGTCTAGAAGTCTTGGAAGACATGTGATAACAGTCTTTAAAGAGAAAGCAAAAAACTGGTTTTTTGATTCAAAATGGGAAGAAAAGGAAATATAATTTTATATATATTTCTCTAAAGAGATTCAGACTGGACATTAGGAAAATACCTCTAGGCCCTGAACTAAATAGTCTACGGTTGTAGTTGAAATAGAATAAGTAGGCTTTTCAGTTAAAGACTAGGTAAATATTTGTGGTAATCATGTAGAGATTACTAGTCCTGCTTTGAGTAGGTGGATGTTTGGTTTAAATTTTCAAGGTCTCATCTAGTCAAATCTTTTGATTTCTAGTTGATCATTTTCCCATAATTTGAGGATTTTAGTATTGGCTTTCACCTGATATTTTTATTCTGCTTAAATACAAATAATTAGTACCTTATTCTGACATTATTTTTATAAATAAAAATTATTTTTTTATTTTATAGTACCTCTGTCATGCAGTTACTCGCTGACATTTCTTTGTTCTCATATACACAAAGAGGAAATAGACACAGTCAGAATCATATTGTAGGGCAAAGGAACAGGAAGACAAAGAGGGAAAAATATTCTACACAAGAGAACACAGACAGTCTTCATTAAATTCTGAGAACTTCAGCATCACTCTTTGTATCTTTTCAGTCATTTTCAGAGTAGAGAGTAGATTATGAAATGCAAATATTGAGAGAGATCATGTTTTTTTTCTAATTTGATTCCAAAACCAAGAGAGGTAGGTCTAAAATATGTGGAGAACTAGAAATATGGAAAGACAGTACACAAAATCAAATAGTCAGTGATTTCATTATATAATTTATGATACAATCTTTTAATTCAGTTTTCTTAAAATGGAGGTTTCATAATAGTGATAGCAAATAGGGGTAATTTCAGGTGATTTTTTAGAGAAAAGCATCTTAACTAAAACGCTACAATTCTAATTTCACACATGCTGTCCTCCTGGAAATCACACATTCAGAATTATGTTAAACAACTGATAATGCATATAGGAAAATACTGTTACAAAAGAATATGACAGATAGTTCCTTTCACAGTATTAACAAGGTTGGAAGAGACCTTGGAGATCATCAAGTCCTTTCCATGAATGATAGTTTTGTAACTCCTATAGCAGGTCACATTTATGTAAGTCTTAGTATGGGTCATGGAAACCTTCAAAATACTTTTTTGATATAATTAATCAGCTATTTTCAAGAAGATTCATTAACAGAAGAGGTTTTGTAGTCTGTAACTTCTACTCAGAGCATGAGAACTGTATCGAAGTATTGCAGTAAAAGATTAAGAACCATAGCTGGTGTGACTTGGCTTGAAGTTCTTTTATAAGAGAAGTTTCCTGATGATTTGTTCATTTCCACCAGCAGAATATGACAGATGCAGTTTTCTAACTTTCCTGCAACTGTGATCAATTTGCTACCTTAGGATGTTAGGTGAAAAAACTGTTCCAGGACTTCCATTGCTGACATGTTGAATGTATTTTTCTCATCCAGGAAGGATCTAGTTGTCCAGGGCCACTATTAGCAGGGATTTATGAACATGAGTTACATAAGCAAGATCAGGTAGCATACGCATATATATCCATTTACGAGCAGACTGTGCCCATTTTATTATTCCTTTTAGCAAAAGACGATTAAAAAAATGTCAGTTTATAATCACTGAAATTTAAGATATGGTGCAGACAATAATTTTTATAATCCAGTAATCCTTTGTTACTTTGCGGTTCACCATTCATGGCTTCAATAGGTCATGGATTCTTTTCCCCTGGCTTTAGCATATTTACTGTATTTATGTACCGCTACTTCACGGATTTTGCATCTTTCTGGAGCTGATGCCTTCGAGTGATTAATGTAATCATAATATCTTAGAGAATTCTTTCTCAGCAGCTAAGCTGCAGTAACCAATTATGTGAATGATCTCCATTTATTTCAGTATAAAATTTAACTCTATTTGGGCTTTCTCCAGGTCAACAGTAGTGATTGAACTCCCTTTTTCCTAAGTTGACTCGTTTAAATCTGGAACAGACATTTGTGTATGCATCTTTATTAGAAAACAAGTTAAACACTGTAACTAAGTAAAACTATACATTTTCCTTGTAATGATAAGATAGTATATAATAGATTTAGTATGCCTTATAATATAATAGACTTGTCCTACCACGTACAACAGTCTGCAAATTATATGTTTTATGTTAGAAGAGCAGCCTAAGAAGTCTCAGTCAACATATATACAAGAGAAATTGGATATATTATTATTTTAGCATTTCGCATGTAAATTTCATTATTTTAGCCCACATATCTTCAATGAAAACAGAAAAGTGAAAATAAGATTTAATGCATGTGAGTGAGGCTTAGAATTTTACACTTCAAAAATGTTTTTACAGAGATAAAATGAAGACATTAAAATATTTCTAATTATTTTTTTTTCTGAGTATCTAAGGCTTTTTATTCATGATACAGTGTTTTTAATTAGGTAAAAGGAAAAGGAAAATGGAAAACAGAGAAGCAGTAACAAATAGAAATCACTAAGCTTGATGTAGAAAGTGAAGTCTACAATGAAGAAGCCAGCTAGGATGATATAAAATGAAAGATTAATCTTGTTAGGAATCAATTATTGTAAAAAGGAATCAGGCAACTTGTACTGAAATGCAGGAGGGATACCTACTGAACTGAAAGATATCACGTTTTTCTGTCAGCTGATGGGTTTTTTTAGGTCTGTAAGCAGTCTGGCATACAAAATGTAAGTCTGTTCTGAATACTGCTTTCTCTTGGCAGTCTCTAGCAACTGTACTGCTTTATGGAGAAAGGAATTCAAATATATACATGAAACTTGTTCACACAACTTCAGAAACTTTTACACTTTTCTGAAATGTTGCCACAGCACTCCGAATTTGTACTGGGTCTGTCTGAGCCCACAGCTGTCCTCGCAATGCTGGGACTGCATAGAAGAGTGTTGATAACACACAAGTGTTTTGACAACAGCTGGGCACACTGTCCCTTCCCCCCAACTGAGGACGAGATTCTGGGAGGGGACACAAGCAGGCCAGCTGACTCAGTATGACCAAAGGGATATTCCATGCCATATGATGTCAGTTCAGATATAAAAGCTGAGGAAGGGAGCAAGGACAAGGATGGGGCATTCATTTTTCTCGATGACTGCCTTCTAAGATGAGTAGGAGCCCTGCTTCCCTGGATGTGGACACCTCTGCTGATGGGAAGTAGAGATTAGTTCTTTTGCTTTGCTTCTGCACATGCTTTTGCTTTCTTTTATTTGTGCTTATATCAAACTGCCCTATTCTAAACTACCCTTTGTGTATCATCTTATTTTTGGGACTGAGCAACTGTTTGGGCCCCTAGCATCTAGCCAGGGTAAAATCCATTACAGAATTTCAAGGAACAAAGGATGTTTAATTAAATAAATGTATATTGAAACCAATTTGACCTCCTCTTGCTTTTAAAAACAATGATGGTCTGGATATGGCTGTCTGTTTTTTAGCAATGCTCTTAGGTATATTCAACTAGTATTAGTTTTGTCTATTTGCTTAGTACGTATATTGCATCTATCATTACTCTGTATTGAAGTTGAAATGCCCATTATATTCATTAATAAATGTGCCTTTACAGTTGTTAATTTCCTACTTTCTAGATATCATGTTTCGTAATATTATCACAGAATCACAGAATTAAGTAGGTTGGAAAAGACCTTTGAGATCAAGTCCAAACTATTACCTAACGCCATCTCATCAACTACACCATGGCAGTAAGCATCACATCCAATCTCTTTTTAAACACTTCCAGGGACATTGACTTCACCACCTCCCTGGGCAGCCCATTCCAATGGCCAATCACTCTTTCTGTGTAGATTCTTTTCCTCGTGTTCAGCCTAAACTTCCCCTGGTGCAGCTTGAGAATGTGTCCTCTCCTTCTGTCACTGGTTGCTTGGGAGAAGATACTGACTCCCACCTGGTTAAAACCTCCTGTCAGGTAGTTGTAGAGGACAATAAGGTCTCCCCTGAGACTCCTCTTCTCCAGGCTAAACAACCCCAGCTCCCTCAGTCATTCTTCAAAGGGCTTCTGCTTCTGTCCCTTCACCATCCTCATTGCCCTTTTCTGCACACTTTCAGGCATCTCAACATATTTCATAAACTGAGGGGCCAAGAACTGCACACAGTACTCAAAGTGTGGCCTCACCAGTGCTAAGTACAGGGGAAGAATGACTTCATTAGTCCTGCTGGCCACACTATTCTTGACAGAAACCGGGATGCCCTTGGCCCTCTTGGCCACCTGGCCACACTGATGGCTCATGTTCATAACAAAACATAATTCATAACCCACAACATTTGACATAATACATACGTGCATACGTGCATATATATAACATGCATAAACATAAAAATTAAAAATGCATGAAGATTTCCATGCTCTAGAGCACTTTTATTAGTCAGTTGAATATGGCTGGGAGCTCTAAGCTCTTTATAATAAAAAAATTTGACATACAATACTCAGAAGATGGTTTTGTGACTGAGTCATTGAAAGGAAAATTGAAATTTGTATGTATTTCCTGTGCACTGTTTCCTTCAGAATAGTTGTCTGTCCATTTTCTTATCTTCTTCAGTAAGGAAAAGCAGCATATCACAGTTACAGCGACGAATTAATTGCCTCATTGTTTTATTTTTCATGATGAAAGAACACCCACAGAGTCAGTGCTACTTGTAAAGCCATCCACAGTATAACTGCCTCATGTTAACTTCTTCATAGTAGCATCCCCTTGGTATTCCAATCTGATATCCCTGCTTGCCACAGATAGCACTTTTTCTCTACAGTAGTTATTTCCACAGTATAACTCCTCTAAAATACATATTCAAGTTCCTATCCTTGATACGTAAAAAAGGTAGGTATTTGATAATCTCTTTTATTCAGACCAACCCTCTTCTTTCCATTTTATAAATAAAGTGATCAGAAATTTATATAAAGCACCTAAAGGAAGAAATTTTTAAAGTGAAAAATCCTTCAGGCTTTTATTATAAAACATAGATCGTCTAGAAAGCCAGTGTTCCGTATTGAAGATTACATATTTTCAGTCCTTATTTTTTGAAACTTATTATCTAGAAGTGAACAAAGACTAAGATGTTGTAATAGTAGTTTTTTATCCTATTCAAATAACAACCATAACAGCAAAATAAAACTAAACATAAAGAGTAGTCACACACTAGATTTATAAGGGAAATTATAAGAAGGAATTAAGAAGTGTAATTACTCTTTTGAAGTTCATGACAAAAATTATTGAGTTTAACAAGAACAATATTAGGAGTTAATCACTGCTTTAATATTGACATTTAAGAATGTGTTATACCACATCAAAGTTCATAGAACTTATGAATATATTTCTGGTCAAATATACATTAAAGTGTTTTGCTGAGCAGGAATGGCTTCTTAAATCAAAACCTGATATAATAAATCTCACTTTTTCTGTAAAGTAATTAATTTCCTGCTGTTATCATTTCATTGTTGTTTCTCAAGTGCACGGTGACATTTTGTCATATTCACCTATTTTAAATGAAAGGATGGTTTCATTTTTAAAATCAATATTGGCTTTCTGGACTTATCTTTCCTTGCATTAATGCCTTGCTGTGCAGAATATATGAAGATGGTCACAGCAGAACTCTCTTTAATCCTCATACTAGGTTATGTCTTTGATCATCTATTAACTGAGACTATAGTATATTAACTTTCAGCTGAGTCAAGATAAAAGGTTTCTGTGAGTGGAAAATTTCCTTCATTGCGATTCAGCTCTCTTGGATGTTAATAACAAGCAATATATGAGCTGTCTTTCTTCACAAACAACATAGACGAGAGAGAACTAATGCTCAAATACATTTTTCTGCATTGATTTACTGTGCTTGATTCATAGACAGAATATCATGTAACTTCATAACTTCATATCTCTTAAAATAAGAAAGCCCTTGCAAAGGTTGAGAAAAAGACAAAGCAAGCACGCGCTTTGAAGATGTAAGTAAAGCTGATGTCATTATATATTAAAACGAAAGAGTAATACTCCACATCTTTTAAAAAAATTACCTTGATCTAAAAAGTGGTTTAAAAGCATTTTTCAATTAGTTATTTTGAATTCCAAATGATCTTTAAGTCAATGAGTTAAAAGAACACAATTAATGTCGTGCTTGGACAGACTAGAAGCTTGTTATAGTCCCATATATTTAATAATGTCTAGAAGCTGATGTTTCAGATAATACCTTCGGTAAACTGGCAGGCAGAATTAAATGTTCGTATATAAATCTTCCAACTACTTTTGTAGTTTAACACACATTTCAAAAATGTTATAGCAATTGTCATACCTCTGACTATACTCAATATGTTAAATAAGCATCCTAACATTAAAAAAAAATAATAATTCAGATTTCATTGTTTCAACAGGTGTCAATGCTGATAAATGACATATCTTAATTACAAATTATGAACAACATGAGCCAGCAGTGTGCCCAGGTGGCCAAGAAGGCCAGTGGCATCCTGGCCTGCATCAGGAACAGTGTGGTTAGTCGGTCCAGGGAGGTTGTCCTTCCCCTGTACACGGCACAGGTCAGACCTCATCTTGAGTACTGAGTGCAGTTCTGGGCTCCCCAGTTTAAGAGGGATGTTGAGCTGCTCGAGAGGGTCCAGAGAAGGGCAACGAGGATGGTGAAGGGACTGGAGGGCAGGCCCTATAGGGAGTGACTACAGGAACTGGGGTTGTTCAGTCTGGAGAAGACGAGGCTCAGGTGTGACCTCATTGCTGTTTACAACTACCTGCGGGGAGGTTGCAGCCAGATGGGTGTGGACCTCTTCTTCCAGGCTGACGACACCAGAACGAGTGGGCATGGCCTCAAGCTACGCCAGGGGAGGTTTAATCTTAATATTAGGAAGCGGTTTTTCACAGAGAGAGTGATTCCACATTGGAATGG
>WEKX01023134.1:1898-22698 GCA_013390025.1 Pitta sordida
TTTTCACAGAGAGAGTGATCTCTCAGTGGAATGGTCTGCCCAGGGAGATGGTGGAGTCACCATCCCTGGAGGTGTTTAAGAGAAGACTGGATGAGGAACTCATTGACATGGTCTAGATAATGGGATGAATGGTCAGGGAATTAGCTAATAAGATGATTAAAAGAAAAAAAAAAAAAGACAATGACTTGACCCTGAGATTGGCTCAGATAGGCAGAGCATTGTGTCCATGCCTCTGAGGTTGTGGGTTCAATCCCTGTATTGGCATTAGATTGGAAGCTGGAGTCAATGATCCTTGTGGGTCCCTTCCAACTCATAATATTCTGTGATTCTGTGATGATAACAGTAGGTTGACTTGCATCAGTATAATTTAGGTTATCATCCCAAATTTCCATTACTGTGAGATAAATTCCACGCTGTGAGAGCTTGGTGCTTGTTAGACAGTAAAACTGCA
This sequence comes from Pitta sordida, assembly GCA_013390025.1. Classification (NCBI taxonomy): domain Eukaryota; kingdom Metazoa; phylum Chordata; class Aves; order Passeriformes; family Pittidae; genus Pitta; species Pitta sordida. Next base: position 2,350 of record WEKX01023134.1, read on the forward strand.
AGAGTGATTCAGCAATGGAAAAAAACATTAAAACACTAATGAGCAAACATAACAGTCTGAAAATGAAAATTTAAAGAATGCAGAACAGTGTTCTGTAAAAATAAAACCAGGAAACTGTAACAGTTTAAAATAAAGGCATTCCCAAAAGATCCTTGCAATGTAACTGAAAACACAAAGTCTGCAAATAGAATAATTAATTTAATGAGTCCTGCACAAAGAAACCAGAAAGAGCATACTGTTACTTGAAGACAAAGCTGCAAATTAGTCTCAAAATAAACATGTGATACTACCAAATTCCATGGAACATACAATAATTTACTCTATTTTTAAATAAGAGAGATACTGCATTTTTCTTCTCACAGAAGAAAAAGTTTCTCATAATGGACAAATTTTCTAAACTGAATTACAATTTGATCAGCAATAGCCACCCATTGTTTTATTCCTTGTGTTCCCAGCATTTCCTTCAATACCAGTCTATAAGTTTCCTTAGTAGTGTATCCACTATAGAAAAATTAAAGGTGACTGTCTCTCTGCCCACAGTCTGAGGCCATACTGTGACTGTTGTGTGTAGCAGACTTTCCTTACTTTCAAGTCTGAGCCAGCTGACAAATAGTGGATTCCCGAGTGGGTTTTTTTTAGCACTGTATGCCATGTATGACCAATGAAGGATTCCCACATTAAAGGTTTAATCTTAACAGTTTCTTGAAGTGTTTAAAATAGCTGAAAAACTTTGTAGATGAAATATAATGCTACAGGTCTAAAGTAAACATTTTTCTCCAACACAACCTCTGGAGAAAATTTGTTTACATACCTCGTTCCAGATAATCACAGAGAAGTAAATTCTTTTGGATGGTTCAATAATCATTATGGCTACACACTTAGAATCTATACTGCATGTTACATCCCAGGCTCAACTGAAAGATAAGTACTAAAGCTAATGGCTTTTCTTAGAAGTAAAAATGAGGGTCATGTTTCCCATAGAATGGCATAATATAAAATGAATTATTAATTTACTTAAAAAGAGGAAAAAAAATGTTATACCATTCATAAAATTTGTGCTACTAAAAACATTTCATGGTCTTCCTAGCGCTTTTCTTATTGTCTTTTTTTTTTTTTTAAACATCTACTTTTATAAAGCTCAAACATAATCTGACAAAAATAAATTGGTAGGGATCTAGGATTAATAGTAGTTAAAGAGTTACATGAGCAGTTAACTTTTTGCAATTAACCTTGTTGTTAACCAGAAACACTGAAAACAATTAAAAAAAACCCAAAACATATTTTAGAGCAATATCTGGTGAAAGATACCACAGGAGGGAGAAGACATAGAAATTGATTTTTTCCACAATTGCTCCTCCATGCAATTTTTAAAGAGGCAGAAGAATTTTGGCTTATGAGTAATGCCAGTGTAACAGATGGCTGTAAGTGCTCCTATTCAGGGGAGACCAAAATGTGCATCACCTTTGAGGAATGGGTTTATATTCTTACCCAAGGAATATCAAAGCAAAAATCTGAGTCAGATTTTCTTCTCAATTATAGAAGTGTAAAGGTATAAAAATGAAAAACTTAATATCTTTTTCTACAGCCATAACATCAGAGGTTGAAAGTTTTTGCTCTTTAAGACAAACATCAGGAACATAATCTGGTTTTAGGTCTATTTAGATCTTAATCTTTACAGGTTGCTTCTCAAGTCTGATTTTGCTAGGTTTCCAGTCTTTCAAGAATGCACACTTGTCTCTATCCTGATTTTTGTCAGTAGATCTACATCAGCATTTTAGCTTGGAGCTTGGTGTTACATTCAGGTTCAAAACTCCGGAGCTTTTCGCACAACCTATACAGATCTTCACTTTTTATCTCAGGTCTTAATCCTGTTAGAAAAATAGAAGGAAAATAAATGGATTGACAATATCTTGGACTGTGTCCTACAAACAATCTGCATAAAACCCACTTAAATATTGCTGAGTACAGTTAACAGAAGATAAAAAGTCAATACAAACACAGGGTTAGGGGCTGGGTTTTTGTTGTTTTGCTCCCATGACCATTTCTGATGTTAGATTAAGTATAGTAGTCTATATTGTAATGTATATTACACCACTAATATCTGATTTGGATTTCTTGCTTTCTTTTCCTTTAAAGCCTGTACAAGAACAAATCAGTATCCTCTATGTAATAATATTATAATACTTAAAAATAGTCTGTCTCACTTGATCTTGTATTTCACTAGCAGCTTGGTAAGAGAGCCTTCTCTCCAACCACAAAACTTAACAAATATAATCTCCTGAATTCAGTTTTTCTGTTTTCCTGACAGTTTAATGTGTTTTGCTTTCTCTGAAAACACTGGAATTATTGATGATACTTAGACATGTATGTTAATGACTTTTCAGGTCCTAATAATCGTTGGAGAACACAAATGCATTGTTGTCAGCTGGAAAACTAAGGAAAATTTTTCATTTGTACAGAACACAATTCATGTTGTTAGACATAGACCTAAAATGGACAAAAACACTCCTGTGCCCCCAAATCCTTAAGATGCTTTAAACATTTTTTTACTTAAACCACCTAGAAAATTATCTCTAGAGAGGGTGAGAATTGTTACATGAGAATCAATTGATAATGTAATACAAGGGCAATATCTAGATGGTGATCTCAAGACCTGTTTATCTACTCTGTGGAAAAGAGCAATTTTCCTCTGCAGTAGATCTTCCAAACACCTTATTTTTATAATGATACTAGACCTAATGCTTTAAGTATACCTTTACATGTCAGGAAAAAAAAGAATCTAGTCAAATTACTTCCAAGTAGCAGTTTGAAACAGATAATTTTCTTAATTTTTATTGTAAAAAACTTTATAAAATCATTAAAAAATCTTATGGCAATATTAATGAAACTGCATTTTCTTCTAATTGAAAAAAATAAAACGGGGGAAAAAATTCAATGCAAGTAGATGTGATTTACATCTAAAAACACCCCTGAGTTAGAGGTTAGATAAAACTACTTAGATGCCTGTAAACAATGCTAGAGAAGGAAAAAAAATGAAAGAAAACTATAACCTATATTTACAGTTGGGAAATGATCATATATATCTTCTGTCAGCTGCCTCCAGCCTGAGCCCAGGCTGCCACCCTTACACCACAAGCTATTGCTCCTGATGGTTTTCTTAGCTATGGTTCTCATATATTAACCTATTTCAGTCAAAATTATTTAACTTTGCAAGGACATGATACTTACTTTGCTTAAGCTGGCATTGTCTGATTTATCAAAATTGATTAGGAATTCTTTTCAGAGAGAGTAGAAAGATTGTTACAGAATGTCACGTGCTTGGATATTTGTACTGCTTCTGATCAATGCATAATCTGTACCAAGGATACTATGCTTTGTATGATAATACAGCTGTTGGTACTTACAGTTTCTTCATTTACATTTAGCTAATCAGCTTGAACTTATACCTTAATGTTATTTATTTATGTGTTTTTCTAAAGATACAGAAGCAGTGTCTCCATGAACATTATTTCATTAGATTTTTCCACTAAGTACAGTATTAAATAAAAATGTCTGATATTTTGCAATGCCGAGTTAGCCACATTTGTTCCAGAACTGTCACAATAACTGAAAATGTTTGTTTCAATATCAAAGTTGCAAAGTAAAACCTAACTATTCCAGCGTGACTCACTACTCCCTTCTATTGCCTTTGGTGCTCTCAAAGATGTTAGCTGCTACATTGAGGCAGAGCATCCGAGAATAAATGGTAGATTATAAGGCAAAATGGACCTCTGTTACTACCTAAAAGGTGATAACATTTGTCTGGAACTCTGACAGAGGAGAGGTGTTGACACTTCTAATAGCAGTGGAGTTACGACTAATCCTGCCACAATCTTTAATCCTAAATTTTCATCACTTTATGTAGAAAAATAGACATAAAACACACTATTCTGGAGAATTCAAATAGTCACAACACAGTATATTATTTACTGTTGTTGACAGTAATTTACAGGTAACATTTACAGTGAGGGATAAAAAAATAAATTTAATTAACACCTTATATTAATATATTGGTTCAAAAATATTAATGGAAATATTTCCACCAATTTAGATAAAAATAGTCTCATTATCACAGAATCACAGAATCACAGAATATTATGAGTTGGAAGAGACCCACAAGGATCATCTAGTCCAACACACCATCTAACACTCATACAGAGACCGAGAGCACATCCCAGAGCGGTAACACCAACCTAGATCCCTCACAGTCTAGCAGGCCACTCCGAGCCGGAAGGGGCTCAGGATCATCCAGCCCTACACCCCCCAGCTAGACCATGTCAATTTAAAAATACTTCAATTTTAAATTTAAATCAACATTTTTTACAGTCAGTATTATTTGTATATATGGAAACAGTAATAAAAATACTGCTTTAATTTCATAGGTAATATGAAGACATAATCAATAGTCTATTTTTAACCTACATTTCATATGTTAAGCTTGAGGAATTGTTGAAAATTGGATACTGGTCTCACTTTACGTATTATTTCTGATAATTTACTGTTTTCCATCGGAGATAATGTTATATATGTTTAAATCACAAAAGAAACACTTTTTCCCGCCAGTTCACTATTGAAATAAAGCAAAAGAGACAGTCATAAAACTACATAGGGTGTCTTCAAATGTAACTTCTGGATTGTAGAAACCATTAAATGTTAATGCTGTCATGTTTGCTTACTATACTACTGTTATTTTGAGCTGTGGAATATATCAGGGCACAGTAACTGCTGTGCTTCTTATTGTGAAATTACTGACTGTGGTGGTTTGACCCTGGGTAGCAGCTCTTCCAAACACTGCTGCCCATAGGTCACTCCACAGGATACAGTCCTTGAGCACTGGCTGCTCCAGTGTGGTCCCATCCCAAAGCACACAGATCCTACCAGGTACAGTTCCGCTCCAGTGTGGANAATTGGCCTGGCTTTGACCAGCGGTGGGTCCAGCTGGGAGCTGGCTGGCATTAACTCTGCCAGCTATGAGGGAGGCTTCCAGGAACTTCTTGAAGAAAAGCCTCCTCCACAGCCACCCCCAGCTACCAGAAACCCAGCCACGGCAAACCCAATGCACTGACAAAGCATTACTTATACCTATGACTCCACCAGAGGTATTGCTCTAATTAACTCTGTACATTTTTGCTCAAATTTCCAGTAAAGTTTCCATTATTTCTCTCCTCTCTACTCTCTACCCTACAATCTTAAAAAGAATTTCTTGTCCTGACCTATATATTTGCGTCAGTGCTCTATTGAAAGTTAGAGGGCTACTCCTCTATATATCAGTTTTGGATTAAGCATGAAAACACAGAAGTCTGGCCAAGACAATTGGTTTACTGTGTGTTCCATGCCAAACATACTCAGGCCTCCTCTGGAGCTGAGTGGTTTTATTAGGTCTGTCTGAGCTCATAGAAGCCTTCACAATGTTGTGCTTTAGAAAGGCGTTGATAACATGCAAGTGTTTTGACTACAACCAGGCATACGTTGGGACTGTAATGTCCCTTCTCCCCAGCTGAGGACAAGATTCTGGGCACGGACACAAGCAGGCCAGCTGACTCAAAACGACCAAGGGGATATTCCATACCATATGACTTTGGCTCAGATATAAAAACTGAAGAAGGGAGCAGGAAGGGAGGACCATTCATTGTTTCCAGTGGCTGCCTTCTGAAGACCATCACATATGTAGGAGCCCTACTTCCTGAATGTGGTTTGACAGCTGCTGCTGATGGGAAGTAGGGATTAGTACATTTGCTTTGCTTCAGTGCATGCTCTGCTTAGTTTTGTTCTGCTTACATTAAATTGCCTTATCCCAACCCACACTTTGTATATCATCTTATCACTTGGGACTGAGCGACCATTCGGGTCCCTGGCATCAGGCCAGGGTAAACTCCTTACAGTCGTAAAGCAAAAGACAGCTCAAAACTGAGTCACCTAGGCATGCCGTTTGGTCAAATCAAACATAATGAAGATTGATCACAATGTCCTCTTGCTTTTGACCACCCTTGCTCCTTATTCATTGCCTAAAATAGAAGCAGATAAATCATGACCCCATTAATATTGTCCAATACCAAACACATTCTTTTACTATTGAAAGTTTTTATTTATAAATTAAATTTACCTTTCCTTTCATAGTATTTTAATTCATATGCCCATTTTATGACTTTTCAAAATCTCCTTTTCATTATATTATTTTCACTGCACCCTCAAAAGCTATAAACTATATTGCAAGGTGCACGTCTATTCCATTTTATTGTACTCTTCATGTAAGACACACATGTGGGTGAAGTTTGCAGTGGAATCAATTTATGAAGCGATGTTTATGAAGGGTTTTGGAGGTTTTATTTGGCCTTTTGCTTTATATGCACAAGCTTCCAAAACCCAAAAAAGGAAAATTCCAGTGACAGAACATGGGAATTCAATAAATATCTGAAAACAATTTTAAACTGTCATCAACATTTTAAGTTTATTTATAATTCACACACTATGTGATGATTATATGTAATAATTTATTCACAACAGCTGCTTCCTTTTATATCTACCTATACACTCTCTATGTAAGAATATTCAGAAGGAAAAGAGCATAGAGAAGTGGATAAGAGGACACATGTAATCATGTTATCTTCTTAACAGGTGCTCAGAGTAAAAGTGAATATACCATGGAAATTAAACGATTTTTTTTTTTTAAAATCCACTTTAGTACAGTGGTGAGTGTCCCCGCCTGGCATGTGGGAGACTGGGGTTTGATTCCCGCCAGGGAGGCAGTGGTGCTGTTTAAGAGTTAGACTCGATGATCCTTGTGCGACGCTTCCAACTCAGAATATTCTGTGATTCTGTGATTCTTAAATGCTACTGCAGTTTTCCGCTGCTTTGTTACTTCAATGTTGAAGAATGACAGTTCATTCCAATTATGGTCAACATTACCAATTAAATCCTTATTTTGAAGGGTCTGAAGTAGCAGTTAATGATACAAATTAATGTGAAACAGGGTCTACATTTCAGACTCAATTATATGTTGCTTTAAGGTCAATAAATAGCATATGAATTTCTAACACTTACAGCTGACCTGTCCTACACTAAAATGCACAATGCATTTCCAATTTGGAAGAGAACAAAAGAAGACCATTCTTTTTAAGCAGAGAAATTGTGCATTAAATATAGTTATTGATTTACTCTTCTGTACCAGTCCAAGACAAATAAAGCTTTCTTCTCACTCAAACAAACCCCATATGAAAGTTGTCTTAATGTTTATCATTGTGTTTTTAAGGATTCAAAAATTTGAGTGTCACAAAACTTTCTCTAGAGGAATGAGGAACCAGCAGGAAAATAACGATTTTCTTAAATCCTGGTTTTATTGAATGCAATTCAGAAGATAGTCATAGGACAGAATTTTTTCAGCCATGTGACTGAAACAAAGGCTGTTACTGCATTGCACGGTGAAGCACCATACATCTAAGCAGATATGACAGATAATCCCAAACCGCAGGCTGCTAGCACAGCTGTACACACTCCTCTAGTTGTTTCTGGGATAATACAAGTATTCCTGCACACACAACACTGTATGAGCATGCCAAATGTCCTTTGATATATATCGCACATGATTTCACGTTTACAGAACAAGATGAATCTAAAACTACACTCAGTCACTTGCTAATAATACTGACTGAAAGTATTCCAACTAACACAAACATTGGTAACTGAACTGAGATTATTTTTCAGTTACATTTCAGTTACATTTTTCCCCAATTACCTAACATGACTGCATTGAATGCAGCCCCTGCCTAAAGAATATGCACTTTGACCTAAAATATTTATTACATATGAACAGGATAACATATTAGATGACATAAAACACAATAAAAAAGAAACTCTAAAACCTCTTCAGATGCCATGACTTCCAGGCAGTGGGATATTCTGTTTTCTTTTGAATAATGAGGAAAAACCCCACACAATCTTCTCATTAGGGAGTGTGGGGAAACATGCACACAAAAGTTATAGTGATTGCTTGTTGTATTTATTTTTGAGTGTAAGTCTATATTATCTGTAGTGATGTAACATAAGTCATCCTCAGTTTCCCTGTGGAAGAATATTCTTATGCACCAGTTCATGTTGGCTGTGCAGAGAAGTTGTGTTGTTTCTATCTGTTGATATAACCAAAGTCCAACTGGACATTATCCTGGACAAACAGTTTCAGCTGACCCTGCTTGATTAGGAGAGTTGGATCTCAAGAGGTCCCTTCTAATCCAAATCTGTGATGTCAGATTGTGTCAGCATGTCAGAATAGCTCACTGCACGTAGAATGTAACATTTAATTTACTTAGAAGTCTCTTAGTAGGTTTATATACCCTGACTGACCATTTTGAAATAAACCTAACACCCAAACTTTACTATTTGAAGCTGTTGTCTTTACTGTAGAATAAGATGAAGCCACAGACTTTTCCTGGTTTAAGTTTGTATGAGGGAAAAATGGCACAAGCAAAGATAAATGACAGAAACATTTTTCTTTTACAGTGCTTTCCAGCTCTTGGAGGACAGAGGAAAAATTCTTGCAGTGTCAAAAGTCTGCAGTTCACATGTTTTCTACTAATTGACATTATGCCACAAGAATCCAACTTCCAGCACTGAATAATTAAAAATGGAAACTGGAAATTAGTTACCTCCTATTTAAAGCTCCCAGCGGGAAACACACAGACAAGTCTGTACAGTGTAGGACCTTTCTGAGAAAGGTCAAGCCTTTGGGGAGCATTCAGAACTACAACTAGAATGGCATCTTCCTCAGACACATGGCTTTTGATGTCATAGATTTAATTGTTTGGATGGTGTTTCAGTGGCTTAAAACATAAAGAAGCCTTAAGAGTTAAAGTTGCAATTGACATAAATGAGGGTAATTGGGACTTCAAAACAGACATCATAATTTTGCCCTTATTACAACTGAAACAAGAGTGAAGAGTGAAACTAAGTCTGAAACAGAAAATAAAGGCAGTCTATCTTCCTTTCTATAGGAAGACATTCTGGGAAGTATAGAAATGATACGGAGAAATCACTCTTCTAAATGTCACAAAATGTATCACACCTGAAAGTAGTTTTGATCTATTGATTAGGAACTTAAGGTCATGTTATCTCATGGGCTTGTTCAGAAACAAAGAGTATCTGAGAAAAAACATTATATACAGGAGCTATTTTTCATGGAAGAAGGTTACCTTTTTTACCATAATCTAAAGGAAAAATGTATCATTTGAGCTTCCAAGTCAGCCTGTGAAAATGATTGAAGGTTGGGTCCCTAGCTGCAGAAGGATTCCTTTGAAACCTGTATTTAGATGTTTTAAGCATGTCAGTTTAGACTATCTATATGCAGATTAGTCACATTCAGCAGTGGTCAGGTGGTTAAGAGACTACTGAGGTGCATAGTAGACGTGGAAATTGAAATTATACAATTTTGATGGCATTTTGCTCCAAACAGTTTTTTAAAACCAGCTATTTAGAATCACAGTATATCCCAAGTTGGAAGGGACCCACAAAGATAATCAAAGTGATGTGTCTCCTTATTTTACACAAGTGGAAAATTGAAGGAATTGTGAACATTACACTAAATCAAGAAGTTACTTTTATCTGAAGTTATATTTACTTAATAAAAAGTGTTTAGTATATAAAGCTAACTTCTAAAAGATGGAATTTTTATTTTTCCTGTTTCTTTAAGAACATGGATTCTCAAAACAAATCATATATAAATATATTAGTCACCGAAGTAGTAGTTTGAGCCCATAAAGGTACATTTCAAATTTTTGTTCCATTTTATATCAGGTATTTCATATAGCAGGTTTCTGGTAGTTTTGAAACAGCTTTTAGGAGTCTTGTCTCATTTCCTTCTGGATTTTGAACCTTCAGTATTCATTTCTATCTTTTGACCTGAACTCATCTTGGTGTTAGAAAACAAAAACAAAAACAAAAAAACAACGGTGAGAAGAGATTGTGTGTGAATAGTTTTCTTCCAAGTCATGAAAGGAGATTATGAATTAATTATCATTGCAGCTGAGTAACAAGTGACTGTGACAGTGCATTTTGACATAATGTAATAATAAAATAGGAAAAAAGTTTCCTCAGAAAACCAGAATCTAAGTGAGATATATTATATTAAAATTATACACAGGTTTTTGTCATCAGCAGTAGTGAGCCATATTCAGGAGTCATATGTGAACCACATATATAAACAGGTGTAAACAGAGAGCCAGTTCTTGAATAGGACTACATGCAGTATTAGGACAACTACAGTTCAGAGTCTACATATGTACAAGATGTCTCATTCCTAGTATTACCATAGAGAGTTAAACACCAGTAAACATTAGATGCCAGTTTTAAATATAGCTGAAAAAAGGAACTCTCACCCAATGCCAGGTGTTCCGTGAGATTTCAGACCTCACATTTACCTTAGTGCCAAAAATTAATGCTAATGGTGTTGAGGAACAGAGAGATGGAAGAGCTTCATTACTGCTCAGAGTGACAAATCAAGTGTATATTACATACTTCTTGTCAGGGTTGATGAAGAAGGTGGTTGATCTACATTGTATGTAAAGAGAGATAGAATGGTTCTTAGTGCCCTGACTCCCTAATGCTATGTAGCACAAAGCTCTACCAAGTCACTACGGTGCCCCAATATGTCATTGCATAGATGAAAAGAAACACAGAGTATGCATGGTTGCAGAGAATGAAACCCATTTCTGACTTAAAAGATTTTCTTCAAATTGTACCGTTAATCTTACATAATCTCCAGGGTATGTCTATGTATTTAGAAAAGATCAGCATTGGCTCATATTTACTCAGAAATCAGTTGAAAACCATTCCTTGAAAGAAGGCTATGTAGAGATTTTTACTGAAAAATATCCTAAATATAACTACAGTAGTAAGTCTGTGACAATATTGTTGAATTCAGCATAAATCAACACCTGCTAACTGCCAAGTCTCTTAGTCTGTCCATCTGTGCTGTATGGCTAGACAAATATCTAAAGTCACTCTCAATGTTTTAGACTGGCACAATAATGCATGACAATGAAGATTGTGACCAAGGGCTGGGGACTGGGGGACAGGAGCTAGGAAAAGGCGTGTGTTACTTAGGTGTAGATTTCTTGAAATATAAGTACCAAAGTAAATATATATGTTTTTCTTTTTCTGCTAAGATTTTGAATTGCTCTTGAAGACTTTAGACTCACTTGGTTTCTACGTTATCATAAGCACTCAGAACATGTGTGTAATTTTGAAGAGACTATTTTACTTTCATTCTTCAAAAAGAAGATTTTTATATTTATTTCGATATTTCTGGAATTCCTCTCCTTCAGAGAGAGTGAAAGAGGGGTCAGTGAAGGGCTAATATGTGAAACCACTGGTACTTATTATGAGAGTTAATATACTGAAATATATCTACTTTAAACACTGATTTATTTTGTTGCATGAGAGAAACTTTAATGTAATTTACTAAAATTTAGTAATTCTAATCTCAATTTCTCTTCCTTTAGATTTAATGGCTAAAAGGGAACTTGGTAGAAAGTTAAAGAAATTCCAATCTATGAGCCTAGAGGAAATACTAGATGAATAGCATTGGTAGCTTTACATTTCTTTACTTGCAATGAGATTATGCCTGAGCTTTCATTAACTTCTTCAGGGATGGGATTAGTCAATGGACACAAATTAAAAAACATGAAATTCCATATAAACATGAGAAAAAATATTTTTACTATGAGGATGGTCAGAGACAGAAACAGTTTTGCCCAGAGAAGTTGTGGATTCTTCACATTTAGAGATGTTCAAAGACCTACTGGACACATCCTAGACAATCTCATCCTCTGACCCTGACTGAGAGGTGGAAGGCATGGGTGAACTAGGTGATCTCAAGAGGTCATTTCCAAACCTCAAAAATTCTGTAATACTATGAATTTAAGTTGTGTTAATATGAGGGATTTAAAATCCTTAGAATATAGTCTTGATCATGTTTCAATAAAGACAATCATGCATTTTTTATGTATTTTATGTCACATAATGTTTGAGTTTCAATACAGAGACTCAGAAATTAGATAGAGCTCACATTAAATGAGAGAGAATAATTTAAAATCTTAGAAAAAAAACAACAAAACAAAAACTAACCACTAAAAATCCTAACAACACAACAACAAGGAACTCTGGACTCCTGAATTCCTATGAACTCCTTACTTCTTTTGCAAGCCTGGCTACACATCACTTCTGTAAAGAAGCCAAAACTTATGAGCCATAATTTTAGTTTTGATGATTTGGATTAATGGCAATTGAACTTCCACTGTAGACAGTGGACTTTAAAAAAACATATGTTATCCAGTATATAAATTAAGAGAAAATAATTTTTTCATATGTGAAGACAGAAATTCACCACTCTGGGGGAGTCCAAGTATATTTTTAATAAGAATCAGTTAAATGAACACATTCTGAGCTGCTTCCAAAGTAACAATTCATTTTAAGAAAACAAACTTAACCAAAATACCTAGACAGGATGCGATAATGGACCATGAACCACCAACTAAACTAACATCTAAAAACTTGTTGAGAATCTTTGTTACAGAGAGATATTTAAGACTGCAGAACAACATTTTATCTCATATATACAAAAGTATCAAATTCAGAAGTGTCATGGTTTCACAATGTCTGGCCAACAACACAGAGACCAAGTTAAATGAATAACATCTGTTAAGTTAATATTTTTCCATATAAGCTTCAGCAACTTCCTGAAGGCAGAAATGTGAAAATATTAGATTTACAGCTCTGTATCAGGAAACACAAAAGATGTACTTCCAGAAGGACAGTTTTCTTCAAGTTTTGCCTTAAAGCTGTGATTTAATACAATAGTACTAAATAATAGAACAAAAGAAAAGAAGTACAGATGGCAGTAAATATGGAGCAACATAATGAGCAGTCAGCTCTAAGACANCTTAACGTTAGGAAGCGGTTTTTCACGGAGAGAGTAATTGCATATTGGAATGGGCTGCCCAGGGAGGTGGTGGAGTCGCCATCCCTGGAAGTGTTTAAGAGAAGACTGGACGAGGAGCTTAGTGACATGGTCTAGCTGGGGGGTGTAGGGCTGGATGACCCTGGGCCCCTTCCGGCTCGGAGTGGCCTGCTAGATTGTGAGGCATCTAGGTTGTTATTATGCTCTGGGATGTGCTCTCGGTCTCTGTACGGGTATTAGATGGTGAGTTGGACTAGATGATCCTTGTGGGTCCCTTCCAACTCATAATTTTCTGTGATTCTGTGATTCTGTGATTCTGAGCTGCTTCCAAAATTACAAATCATTTTAAGAAAACAAACTTAACCAAAATACCTAGACAGGATGCAATAATGGACCATGAACCACCAACTAAACTAACATCTAAAAACTTGTTGAGAATCTTTGTTACAGAGAGATATTTAAGACTGCAGAACAACATTTTATCTCATATATACAAAAGTATCAAATTCAGAAGTGTCATGGTTTCACAATGCCTGGCCAACAACACAGAGACCAAGTTAAATGAATAACATCTGTTAAGTTAATATTTTTCCATATAAGCTTCAGCAACTTCCTGAAGGCAGAAATGTGAAAATATTAGATTTACAGCTCTGTATCAGGAAACACAAAAGATATACTTCCAGAAGGACAGTTTTCTTCAAGTTTTGCCTTAAAGCTGTGATTTAATACAATAATACTAAATAATAGAACAAAAGAAAAGAAGTACAGATGGCAGTAAATATGGAGCAACATAATGAGCAGTCAGCTCTAAGACAGAAAAGTAAGAACCCTGGAAAATAAAAAGAATTGATGATAACTCATATATGAAATAAAATTGGAAGACAAATAATGCTTTCGCTATCAGTACACTACACATGAATGATATATACATACATTAGACCCAATACAAACTTTTATATATCATCCAGCTAAAACAATAAGTAGATGCCAAGAATGAAAGTCGAATGATTGTTCAACACACTAACACATGTAGAATCTACTCTTTAAAAAGAAATACAAGAGAAAAGTACTACAGTTATACTCCGTCATTTACAAGGAATTGGTCTTGCCAAAGGCCTTGCAAAATGTCAAACTAGCAAAGACGTGCAGGTCATTAATATACATGCAGGCCACACTCATTGCTCCACCCCCGGCACTCCAGAGCACTGCGGACAATTTTCTGCTCATTCCCATGGTCTCTCTCAGCACAGGGGAGCAAAGGGAACTGTTTCTGAGCAGCTGCTGTGACCATGTGTGCTCACAGCCCAAAACCTGTGCTTCTGCCCCCGCCCTACTGCGGGGAAGGGGTGTCGCGTAGCTCTGGTCAGCATTCTTGGAGCCTGGAAAAATCTTAACTTTGCAACACTGTGACACCCCGTGCCACTTATGGCGGGGGTGGGGGCATTGGTATCAGAGTTTCTTTCCCGTTAACAGCCACTGGCCCCGGGAGAGGCAGCACTGCACGGGCTTTGACTGGGTTTTGAATAACAAGGAATGGCATGTCTTGTGGCGGTGCTGTGCTGAGTGTCAGCAGAGCACACAGGACCAGGTCAGGGACCAGGTCACAGTGCTGCAGGGCTCTAAATGCTATTGTGAGCTGGAGAAACTGTGCACCCCCCCTGCCACGTGGCCTCCCCACTCCACACCCTCCACGCCACGTGCCACAGGGAGAGCTGGCACCACCCCTCGTCAAAGCAGAGGCACTGTGCATGCATCAGCAAGGAAATTTTGCAGATCCCTGAAACCAAATTGCAAGAAATTTTCCTCGCAAATCCCCGGGGTCATAATGGAGAGGTAGCAATGCAGTGGGGATGTACTGTATTTCAACTGAAAAGATAAAAATTAGAAAAAAAATGCAATTTTTTTTGTTCTGATGAAAAGCTGGAAACCTGCTAGTCAATAGAAAAAAGGATGCACTTGAGACTTCATGAGATATGTCAAAACTGGAATAAGTAAAAAATAGGTAGCAATTACTCCAGTTGGAGACCATGTATAGGATGGTAGTAGTGAAGACCTAGCGAAATAAACTACAGAGATGGAAAAAAAAAACACCTAGAAGTGAGCTCAAAAAAACTGACTGAAAGAAGATGAAATGTGACAGATACAGATGTGGACAAATAATATTATTGAGAGCGATGTGGAACTGATGTGAAACTGAAATTCTGCTTGAAAACTGAAGTAAAAGAATAAAAGGAATATAAAAAAGGTTTTTTATAAGACATCATTTAAATAATTAGAATGAAACAATAAAATTTTATTAAAAATAAGGAGATCAGTAATTGTAATTCCAAGAAGTAGTGGAAACAGGGAACATGGAAATTTTTACTCATCTCTGTCTTAGATTGTCTCTAAGGTTTGATCTGTAAATCAATGGAAGACAGTTCAATTTGTCACTAGAAACTGGAGCTAATCAGGCATTTTCACCATTTCCTTTGCTTGAACCAGAATCATTCTGTTCCTGCAGATAGGAATGGAAATCTATCAGGCTAGAGAGAAAACACAGAAATGAATTCTGTTTCAGGCTCTCAATTAAGGTACCTCCATGCTAACTAAGTCAAAGATACATTTTGTGGTCCCTGCCACAAGTAATGTTTGAGCTTTTAAACAAATATCTTTCTATCAGGTGAACAGGAGGTCCTAGAGAAGCAATTTAATGGCTACAACTATTCTACCTGTAAAAGTGTACTGTGTAAAGTTTCCCTTTTTTCTGCATTGAGCTCCAAATGTCTGAGAGAGAAAAGTAAGACACTGTTGTGGATTATCCACAGCTGACAACAAAGAACCGTGCAGCTGACTCTCACTCTTCCCTCCTTTGCCCCATTGGTGATTTGAAGAATCAGAAATTGACAAATTTAATGTGTTAGGTAAGGGCATAGAGATTTAGGGATTTTAGTGAATTAGTGAATATTTAGTGAATTACTAGTGAATTTTAGAAGGATTAGTAGACTTTAGGATCATTCAGAAGGCCTGAGAGTTAAGGTTGAATATTAAGGGTGTCCTGCAGGCTGTGAAGGTAAACAAACGGGAATGTTAACCAAAACAAGGGGAAAAGAATGTAAAACATTGGAACTAATTGGTTGAAGAACTCAAAGCAAGTGACATAATGCTGTAAAAATAAATATTCATAAGGCAATTTGCATGAGGCAAGGGGTTAAGAAGGCATGACAACTGGAGGTGGCCCTCTTTTGGCACCTGGCAGTGGCAGAGGGCACTGCTGGCTCTTTTCCCTGGCTCTTAGGCCAAAAATAAACTTTTCTGTAGCATGCAAACAATCGCCTTGAGTCCTGACTGATTTTCTTTAAATCACTGGGATTGGGAGCAGAATCAGAAAAAGGGAAACAGGTGGGTTGCAATAGGAACTGTTTAATGATTACAATAAAATAAAATTATGATGATGAAAGAGAGTGAGAGAATGACAAGAAAGGAATAAAATACCATGGTAAGCTTCAGGAGAAACTCTTAGAACGTGGACTGGGTAGAAGCATTTTATGTTGGGTGAGGAACTGGTTGGATGGACGAGCTCAGAGAGTGCTGGGCAGTGGTGCCACATCCAGCTGGCAGCCAGTCANTGTTTAAGACAAGACTCGATGAGGAGCTGAGTGACATAGTCTAGATGGTGGGAGGCTTGGATGGATGGAGCGTGTTGCCCGTGGTTCCACACTTGTGGGCCTGATCCCTGGGTGGGCGTTCGCTTGGGAGTTGGACTAGATGATCCTGTGGTTCCCATCCAACTCAGAATAACCTGTGATCCTGTGAACCTGTGAACCTGTGAATTGCTCACCATCCACTGACCAATGTCCAACCTATCTCTGAGCAACAGTTGACCACTCCTGGCCAACACTCCCCAATTTATAAACTGAGCATGTTTATGGTATAGAACATCCCTTTGGCCAGTGTGAGCCAGCTGTCCCAGCTATGCTCGTTCACAACTTCTGCACCTCCTCACTGGCAGAGCATGAGAAACAGAAAAGTCTTTGCCTTAAGGAAAAATTACTGAGCGAGAACTAAAATATCAGTACATTATTAACACTATTCTCACAACAAATCCAAAAAACACAGCACTGATTGAGTTACTGTGAAGAAAATTAACCCTATCCCAATTAAAACAAGGACAGAAAACATAAATGTGAAGCATTAATTCCCTTTTGATGCTCAAAATAATCAAAGCACAAAGAAGATATTCTACATTAACGAATAATCTGCAGTTTTCTTAACTACAACTTTTCTGAATAGCATGTAAACTGTTTAGAAGAATTTTCTCTTTTATTAAATCAGTGGCTTTTATGAGTGGCTCAGCACCTATAAGTTAACAAAGGTATCATTATTCTCTGTGTCTGATGAATTAAACCCATCAGGACATTCAGTCCTGCTTTTATAAAGTAGATTGATTTATTGAAGAGGAAAAAGACAAAGATGATCCCATCTAATCTGTGTACATGTACATTCTTCTCATCCTTCCTGATCGGACCAGAAAACTAGCCTTCAGTTCATTGATGTGTCCCTCACTGTGTGAAAATCATACAATTTTTAGCAATTGCCTCATTGTCATAACATACAGTGCTTGAAAATCTGTGTGTTGCCCTGACAAATCAAACAAATTAGGTTTACAAGCAGCCTAGCTATGTTATGGGATTTAATAGTGAGAAAATAGTAATTTAAGAAAGAAAATATTTCTATTTTCTAATACGTATCCATTTCCTTATTATTTCCTTTAACTTCTCATGATGCATATTTATTTTTTGTCTCTATTTGAGAGATTTATGGGAAAGGATCATCATTTTGTTCTGTGATCCATAACACTCAGGAGAATATATTGGTTTTGCTTTGTGCATCTAATTTAAAATACTGTAAAAACCACATTATTAAAATAGGAGAAAGTCCAACAAACAAACAAATATCCCCTAAAAAACAAATACACAAAACCTCAACACATTCTTAACATTAATGCAACTAGGATGATAAAGGGGCTTGAAGATAAGCCTTATGAGGAGAGGTTGAGGGAGCTGGGTCTGTTTAGCTTAGAGAAGAGGAGGCTCAGGGGTGACCTTATTGCTGTGTATAACCATCTAAAAGGAGGTTGTAGCCAGGCAGGGGTTGGTCTTTTCTCCTTGGTCTCTGCGGACAGCNTCACAAAAAATTCTTTAGGAGATGCTGATGTTCTCTCTCTAAATGCTTTTTAGTCTTAATTTTTGCAATCATTCTCATACAATTACATAAATAGTGATTTTGTTCTCTGTTCCACTAATTTATATTCAAGTATGAATTTTTTCTGTGTATTTTCTCCATACATACTTCTGTGTATTACCTGAGTCATTTGTTACCTGTGTTTTTTACTTATAACCATAACAGTTTCCCAAATGTGAAAAACATTCGTCTTATTTTTTTTGAGAAAAGACTTCTATTCACCTATCCATCAGAATGCAGCAATCGTTGTCCTTTTCTATGGGGAATCTGTCTGACAATGGACTGACTTTCGACCCAGACGTTTGCTTCCACTTTGCAACAAGAGTTATTTTAAATGCTGTTTCTGCTCTTTGATGTTTGTAATTTGCTGAAAAAGGTCACTTACTCCATAAAGCTAGATTGAGAAGTTTGCATGTGGCTAAAAGATAAATGCAGTTTGAAATACCTGTGAATAAAGGTCTTCTGTAAGTTCTCCTGAGCTGAAAGACTGAATCCAATTTTGTTTTTACACTGTAATAAGATAAATGTGTTTCAATGCCACCTAAGTTTAAGAACCATTTTCTCTGGTGCTGTGTTTTCCATATGGCAGGAAATAATTTCCTTAAGAACTCTCAGTACTGAGAATCAACATATAATAAAGATTCCTCTGGGTTTTGATAGTATTGCTGTGAGCACATCTGAAATACGATGCAAATTCTTTTTTAAGTTTTTTCTTTCACCCTTAATTTAATAAATGATTTTTGTCTCATAAAAAAAATCTTTCCCTTCCTCCCTTCTGTCTCTGTTTTCATTGCCTTTTTTCTCTCTGCTTTTTACTTATTTCATTATCATGGAACACTGAATCTTCTGCAACAAGAAAAAAAACATTTCTTAATAAAAGAAAAAAGCTTCCTCTTGTTCCAAAATAGAAAATTTCTGTACAAATAGAGACTTATAAATTGTTCTGTGCTGTTTAGCAAAATCCTTTTTCTGTCTGGAACAGGAAATGCATTCCATAGAGACAAATTTAATGCCAGGGACATGGACATTTGTATATTGAGGAATGCTACCATTTAACTGGTTGGTTCATTTCATCATGAGTATTCCACAACCCTGTCTTTTCACAGAACCACAGAATCACAGAATATTCTGAGTTGGAAGTGACCCACTAGGATCATCGAGTCCAACTCTTAAACGGCACCACTGCCTCGCTGGCGGGAATCAAACCCCAGTCTCTCACCTGCCAGGGGGGGATGCTCACCACTATACTAAAGTGGATTTTTTTTTCTATGATACAGCTTCAATCATCTCTCTCCAAAAATAACTTTTGCCACTCCATTTGCCAGGTAGTGATATATAAATCAAGTGTGTGGAAGGCAAAGAACTGAAAGGGTAAAAGTGAGAAAACTCATGGGTTAAGATAAAAAGAGGACAATAATAATAGCAACAATTATTATTAAAGCAACTTGCAATTACAAGGAAAATATCAAAGAGAATCAAAACTAAACTAAGAAAACCAAGTAATATAAATGGAAACAACTCACCACCAAACAACTGACGCCCAGCCTGGCACTGAGCAGCAGGACTCCAATAATCTTCCCCGATTTTTATTGCTGAGCATGGTGCCATATTGTACAGAATATCCTTTTGGTCAGTTTATTTCAGCTGCCTCAGCTCCAGGTTTCTCCTCCAAACTTCCTGTGCCCCCCAGTCTCCTCACCAGAAGGATGTCAGGGAGTAGAAAAGGCCTTGGATTTGTTCAATGGAATAAAGAAGGTCAGTAATAAAATCCACTCCTTTCTTGATGTGGAGGGAAATTTAGTAACTAGGGATGAGGATAAGGCAGAGGCACTCAATGCCTCCTTTACCTCTGTCTTCAACAGCAGGGTCAATTGTCCTCAGGACAATTGGATACCTAAGCTGGCAGATGGGGACAGGGTACAGTGTAGTCCCCGTGTTACTCAGGAGGTAGTAGTTAGAGATCTGCTGATACATTTGGATCCCCATAGGTCCATGGGACCAGATGGGATTCATCCCAGAGTGATGAGAGAGCTGGCAGATGAGCTTGCTAAGCCGCTTTCCATCATTTATCAGAAGTCTTGGAGCACAAGTGATATCCTGGATGACTGGAAGTTGGCAAATGTGACCCCCATACACAAAAA
>WEKX01023135.1:14113-26343 GCA_013390025.1 Pitta sordida
CCAACCTGCCTGGTTTACCCCTACCCTATGTTCCCCCTTTTTCTCCTGGTGGAAAAGGGAATATTACATCTATTGTAAGAGAAGGAGGGGTGGGGGGAGAAAGATTGCCTTCTAAATGATGCTTCCCTTGCAGTTCTGAGCTTGTTAGTTAGAAAATAAACCCTTTATGTTCTTTATTTATAGTTTTGCCTTGCTTCTTTTGCCTGTGACCAGTTTTATTTTATTTTCCAGTTTTATTTTCCAGTTTGTTTTTTTTAGTTTTCTCCTTCATGAGAAGTTGGGGTGGGTCTCTGGCATCCAGCCAGGGTCAAACCACGACATTGGTTGAAATAACTGGGATTTTTTGACTTAAAATGTATCCACTGTTTATTTTGAATACTTCTTTTCAAACATTTCAACATCATGAGCTTTCACTAGAGATGCATTTTTGCTGGTTTACTAAGAATACTTTAAAGGAGGAAACTTTATTTATTACTTGTTCACTTGGGTATTTCGAAGAATACTTCTCTTGTCACCTCAATTTACAAAAGAAATGAAAAAAACAAACAAATCAATTTTTCCTACCTACAATTCAACGCACGGCTTGAGTAAACAGAAGATTTTACCAGCAACATTTAAAACTGCTTTAGCAGGACCAAAGGATTTTCAAAGAAGAAAATCTAAAGAATTAAGAAGTCTTGAATATAAAGTATAGTCTAGGGACACATTTATATAGTGACTTTCATTGAGCAAAACTATAAAGAGAGCATCATACTAAGGCAATGATGCTAAACAAAACCTAGAATTTATCTGAAAATTGAAATAAAAAGATTTATAAACTAAAATCATCTAGAACTGTGTCTACAAGAGAACTTCTAAACACTATTTACAAAAAAAAATTAGTTTATACTATACCAACTTACTTTCGCGTAACTTTGCTAGTCTATCTTAAAATTTTTGACAGAGATTTAATAATTCAGAGTAATTTTTAAAAGCCACTAAGTAAGCAAATACTTTTTACTTGTATAAGACATTACAGTCACCACAAAATAACAAAAAGGAAGTGCCTTCAACGAACCAGCTCTACCTCAGCTATTAATAGAAAAGCGCAATTCTTATCTAGATACGAAGCACAAAATATCCTACTTAGCCTTTCAGTGACATATCCTGCAGTACTGGACTGATAGTTTAGTTTACTTACAATATTTTACACAAAACATCTGGAAAAAATACAGTTTGCAACATGCAAGTTTTTAAAAGTCAGCTGTTTACAATATGCAAATAGAGTTTGGGTGACATATCATACCTTTGAGACTCACAGGTTCACAGGTTACTCTGAGTTGGAAGGGATCCACAAGGATCATCTAGTCCAACTCCCAAGCGAACGCACACCCAGGGATCAAACCCGCAAGCATGGAACCATGGGCATCACGCTCCATCCATCCAAGCCTCCCACCATCTAGACCATGTCACTGAGCNTCTGGTCCGGGACACGCCCTCCCCACTGAGAATTCAAGCCCGGCTCATATGGCATCCCTCTGCAGCCGCCCGTCGGTCCAAGACGATGGCCGCTCAGAGCCAGGGATAAAACAGGTGAACATTCATTTTAGTTATCTAAGATTTCAACTCCTCGTTACAGTACAATACTTTTGCCTTGGCTTAAACAGCAAAAATAGGGTTAAAAATGCAATATGACTTATTCCTTACAATTCTAAGCGTGTGTGGTTACCCCATAGACTCTGGTTTCATTAATCACTTTTGGAGTCTAGTGACAAATTCTTGTAGCTCAAGACAAAGAAAAAAAAAATCAGATCAGGACAAAGCAAAGTCAACCACTATTACCTCAAGGCACATCATACTTGGACTCCTACAGTATACCTGACCATCAGATTATATTTAAAACACCAAATTCTATCAAGAGACATAAAACAGCAATAGAAGAGCACACAGACAGCTGGAGTAACGGCAGCATGAATTTTCAGACTTCATTTTTTTTACAATATTAATGGGATGATAATGCAGTTAGAATAGAGTCTTGAAAAAGTAAACACTTTTATTAGTGGGGTCTGAAATCATCTAGCCAGTGTTAGCCCATCTATTCTCAGATGTATAACCATAAAACTGGGTTGTGCTTTGAGAACACCTAAGGAAGACTGTTTTCTTATGGATTTATCTCCTATGCGCTGTATTT
The DNA here is from genome assembly GCA_013390025.1 of Pitta sordida. Classification (NCBI taxonomy): domain Eukaryota; kingdom Metazoa; phylum Chordata; class Aves; order Passeriformes; family Pittidae; genus Pitta; species Pitta sordida. Next base: position 16,284 of record WEKX01023135.1, read on the forward strand.
CAATCTAGTCATCATCCTTCACATCAACCTTCACATCCCCTACAATCGCTCATGCAGACACCTGGAATAGCCTTCATATAATCCTATCTCCCACATCAGACACTGTCCCCTCTCAACAAAAGCACCTTATGCTCCAGCCACTGCTCCACAAGTTCCATGCTCCCAGTCTGCTGGAGAAGTCACAGGCTGCTGGGCTCAACTAATGCTTATAACAGACAGGACACTGGTTTGGGGTTTTGTCCTCCTTTACTCAGCTTTCGGTTTTCAAAGATTTTTAGCACTGCTCAGGCAGATTTGCCTCATTAGCTGAAACCACGTTAATAAGGAAATTTGTTTCTAGACATCTCTGAGACAAAGAGATGTCTAAATGTCATATCAGAAAGCACCATATTGAAACCCATTGAAAATATCAAACTTGTCAACAGTATGAAAGTTATGTTTGTTGTTTAATGTTAAAACATAAAGTTCAAAGAATGGCTTAATGTCATCACCTGCTAAAATAATTCTGGAATTATCTTACATTTCTATGCTTCAAATCTGTATGTCTGTTTGGTTAAACAGAGTAGTATTGCCTTCTTCTTAATGTATTTGAAAGGGCAATGCTGTGATCCTTTGACAGGAACACTAAGAAAAATAATGCAGATATTTTAAAATAATTTTATAATGATCCACATGCTATTTTACACTTTCTTTCAAGTTCCTGCTCCAGGTACAACCATACGAGAGTTGTCATTCTCAAGAAAAATCATCAGTCCTCAGGAAAAACTTGTGACATTTGGACGGTATGGGAGGAAGGAAAAAGCCTTGCATAAATCATGGTTTGCTTTCCACAATGCTTAGTGTAAGCATAATTTTAGAAAGCTGACTCCTGATAATGGATTGCTTGCTGTCCAATGCAGGAAAAATGCACGTATCTTCTACTTTAATGTTTTGAGCTTCATAAGCCCCACACTACTTCTGCCCTTTTCTCCTTTGCCTGAACCTCAGCTACCCTTATGTTATCTTGAATACAGTGCACAGAGAGTAGTTCAAAAACCTACTTACAGGAATCATCCAGTTTGCCAGGTCACCGTACTTAGACACCTGCATAGCTCCAAGCATAGTCAAATCAACATGGCCGCTGGCAACAGAAAGTTTGTAATTAGCATCTCGTGTTCAAGTAACAGCCCACGAATCTTAGCAAGCTTTCTTCATTCTCATTATAGCAATTCAAAAATGGTGGCATAGAACAGAGATAGCAACCATTTTGTCACATGTATTTGGAGGGTTTTCCCTCTAGATGTATTGCTGATGCAAATTTCTCTTTATGCCTACTGAGCCCCAAAAACATTCTTACTTGCGTCTGGTTTTGGTTAACCGCATGAACAGTCAATCAGGTCTGAACTACTTTTAAGTGCACTCCTTCACATATTTACATGCACTCATTATCTTTTCAGAGCCATTAGGATTTAGGGTTTGTTTGCATCCAAAAAACAAACAAAAAATAGGTGCAGATAGTGATTGTCCATTAAGGAGGACGAATGACGATCACAGTCGCAAGCTGAGCAAAAAAAAATACACAGAGTGCAAGTACTGATTAGACACTTGGAAATGACCAAAAAGTAGTTGTTAACATATAGTTATAAATGTGTTTATATATTGTCAGGTGGTGGTTGGCACAAACATCACTATGGTCTCTAATAGTTATTGTGTTCTTTTACTTCCAATAGCTAGACCTAATCCTCTGTAAACCATCACTGATTAAGTCCATGATAAATTTGCAGGTTGTGAAATGCTAACCACATTTGAAAGTAATACTAATGAGGCAAGTAATTGACTCAGTTTATTCTTTTCTTGTTTCAAAAAGATCAAGGTTTGTGTTATTACATACCCTCTTATCATTGCAAATGATTCATCACTAGAGAAATAGGAAGAACCTGGAAGAACAGTCACCGTCTCCTTACCTGCAAAAGAAATAAGCTATAGTATATACGTACATATTTGTTTCTTTCACAAACGAAGTCACAGCTATTAACTAAGAAATAAGGGTGTTTGATCAAATTCCTTTGAAGTCAGTACAAATGTGGACCTCATTACTGTTACTATGTCACACGTTACCCTAATCAATCATGCTGAATTCTGAAGCAATTTGTTTACAGTTTTTAATGACAGGATTGTCTGATCTTTGACCACTTGCAGTTCCAGATAAGATACTGCTAATACCAGAGTGAAGAAATATTTGTGGACTTTAGCTTTCAGCTCCATTCACAAAAAAAGTGAGAAGTAACTCTTTGAAACACAGGAAGAAAAAGTCTTTGGGAGACAGGAACGCTGCAAGAAAGAGCAAGCAGTTTATAGCTTATAGTGCTAATGATGTAGAAGGAAGAAAAATAAATTACAGATCTAGTCTATTCTTGCTTTGTTGAAGTGCACAAGAAAATGTGCTTCTGAGTGCTGCAATGTCTTCTGAACAATGCTTGGGTCAAGCAAAGGAGCACAGCTAAAAGTGTCTTATTTTGATTCTGTCCAGGGCCTTTTCCCTTCTCTTCTGCTAGTTCTTTGGATCAGTCAAAACAACGACCATATATATATATAGGGTGCGTCTGAAAAGGCATGAGAAATACAGACAAAGGTGAAATTATAAACCACACATGGGAAACCTGGCAGAAAAAAAACACAAACTGAAATATTTTAGCATCAGATCACATTGTTAAGAAACAGTGCAACAAGAAAAGGGAATGGAAACGAGGCATCATTAAACAGCCTACAGAAAACAGAGGGGGGAAAAGACAGCAAGATTAACTAAGAAGATGGAGAAAGGGAATAAAACAGTGCAGAAACATTCACAATGTGAACACTGACATTACTCTGCCCATACGTTAAACTTACTCAAGTCAAACTTGTTAAACTGCTGAGACACATTTAATACAGTAGCTTACTTTTCTATTTCAGAGAAGACAAACATCATGTATGACATAAAGAAAATGGGTCAAACAGAAAAAAACATATTTCAGAACAATTAAATTACATTTGCAGATAAAATTTTGGCAAAAGCCCACACCATGTATATGTTTTGAAGATGTGGACTTCAGGGCTGATACTAGACCATTCCAGTAGATGAAAGGGAATAGAATTAATTTCTGTTCTTCTGCCATTTAGTTTCTGTTTTCTTCACATCTTTTTATAAATTTGGCTGGAAAGCACTTAGACGTGTCTTAATCCAACCAGTGTTTTTGGAACTTAGCAGCTTCTGTATACTTCAGCAATTATAGCTGTAATAATTTTGATGGTAGGTCTGAGGTCCACCTAGCCCATGTTTGGATTACCACAGCTCCAGAGGAACATGTGAATATCTTAATACTGAGTAACAGAATTTCTGAATACTAGAATAATCTGATTTCCATGTTGCATTCTGACCTCTTATGTTAGCTTTATCCCGTCCATATTCTGTCTCAAAATTTTTATCAACTTTAAATAACAATTCAAGATCATCTTGTCTTCCAAAATTAAGCACAATGATTTTACAGAGAATTTATCAATTTCTTTGATATTTTTTCCATTGTCATTCTGTTAACATGTTCATTTTTCATATCACCCATAGTAAAACTTAAGTTCTAATGTGCATACATTTAATTTCACCTTTTATAGTATTTTTTCCTTCTACATAATGTTTTCCCTCCAGTGACATCTCTGACATATTCCTTAATCAGAGCATCCAAACAGTAACATAGCTACTGGTCAAATGCTGGACTCAATTTCTTATTAATTTTTTATTTCAAACCAGGCCTCAAATAATACCATATTTAAAATATAGCACTGTAATAGGGGCAATTACATAGCACAATGATAATGGTATCAATTAGCTCTGAGCCAAGCAGCAAATATTTCAAGTCAGTGAACACTTGCTGTACTGTGCCCTGATGTTAAATTAAAAGCTTATTTTATGTCAGTGCTTTATATCCTTTGACTTTTCAGAGTTTAACTGTACTTGATAACAGCTACTGAGAAAGACAATGTCTGTATAGATGCATATGTACATACCCATACAAGCATGTACATATATACATATACTTGAATAAAAAAAATGTTTTCCACATGAAAAAACCTCTAAATTCTATAGGTCTATAATCTACACAATTAATAGTAATGAGATGGTTCCAAGGCCTACTTCTGTTTGTCACAACATAATACGTAAGTGTATTTTTACAGGGAAACAGAGAATGTACACAGGCACAACTTCTCGGGGGAGGAGGTGGCAGGAGGGAAATCAGACACATGCACTAAATCATAAAAAGTTTACATTTTTACATCGCAATGCTGCGATGCAAATGTAAAAATGTAAAGTGCCCCAAAGCAGACGGGCAAGAACAGCATGTGAGAACTGTCATTCCCCACTAAAGCGGCAAAAGCAGATGCCCATAGCAGAGCCCCCAGTGCGCCAGGTCCCATTTGGGGAGCTCTTTCTCCCTGCCTTGGCTACCACTCCGTCTCTGAATGCAAATCAATTACATACCAGAGCCAGGAATAAACTAGGTCATTATATGCAGTATACACAGGATGTTTTAAAACATGTCTCAAGCATAAATGATTGAAAATCTTCTAGAAGACACAACGTGAAAAGCATCAAGGAAAACAAACCCATATTCCCATACAGGCTGCAGGAAACAATCTCACTTCTGAAAAGGTTAATTTGACCCTTTAATGACTGGCCTGGAAGAGAGTTTGCTTCAGTAGCTACTAAAATGCATCAAAGCATACACCCTTTAATTAGAATATTAAATATCTCCATTGATCAAAATCAACCTGCATTTAAACAAAGACAAATACATTAATATTTATTAGCAAATAAAAGAGGAGTCTGGGTTCCAATACTGTATCAAAAGACACTTTTAGAGTAACAATGAATAATCATTTTCCATGAATCAAATGTAATCAAAGTATTTTACCTGCATTGATCAGGTCTGGATCTACTTCACTTTCAAGTGGATAAGGACCCTGACAACAATACAGATGTATCTCAGCTTTACATTAAAATACCTTTGAAATATAATTCATAACTACTTTATTATTGCTAATGTTTATTACTGAAAACAGATCATCACAGACATGCATTTTTTTATCTTTAGCAAAAAAAATTCTAACAATACAAGCAACAATTTATATCCACTATCATATTGGGCCTGATGGGTGTATTTTAAGAGGATGTCAGAATTACTAAACAACCATGAAGTGAGGTGTTTCTTTGATTTGGGAGGGTTTTTGTTCTTAACCAAAGTGACAGACACTTTTCAGAAAAAATGGTATGAAGCTGCAAGTTCATAAAGCCATATAACAGTAAAAATAATATTCATTTTAAGCTTTATTCAAAATTATGTTTGATAAGGCTTACAATGCTTGGTCTTGCAAACTAGTGAAGCTTCTGACTCCAGCAAAACATGTACTGAAGAATATCCTTAGTAAAGTAGCACAATAATCGTAAAATGAGCATTTCCTTAGAAACTTCCCTGCAGTACAATGAGAATTTTATGATGATGTAATACGGCATATATTTGAATATGATTTTTTAATAAAACTACAATCAAGTTGGAGGTGGGCGCAGAATAAAACCCAGCCACTCCAAGATAAAAACACTGTAATAAGTGACAGTATATTCTTACCAAACCCAGGACTCCATTTTCACTCTGTAAGTGAACAGTTATGTCTGGACTGATGAAGTTACTGGCCAACAGTGGGATTCCAATACCCAGATTAGCTGAAAAGAAGTGGTTAAGGCACAAATACTTACTGCAAACAAGTAAATCAAAACAAGTTATCCTTGTACTATGATTAGACTAGAACTGTTCCCTTCACAAACACTTTCATTTTTACTTAGATGCCTCGTATTTGTGATGGATTATTTTGCCATTTGGACTGTCTAATTGCATTCTGTCAAATCCTTTACATGACAAAAAAATGACACTGCAAATAAAGCTTCATTTCCAATGTTTTAAAGAATTCTTGCAAAACATTCAACTCTTAACAAACCCTCTAGATGTGCCTGTATCACAGAATCACAGAATATTCTGAGTTGGAAGGGACCCACAAAGATCATCGAGTCCAACTCTTAACACTGTCTCCCTGGCGGCAATCGAACCCAGGTCTCCCACTCGCCGGGTTTGCTGTGGCTGCTTTCTCCTGGCAGCAGTGGGGGCCTATGGAGGAGGCTTTTTTTCAAGAACTTGCTGGAAGCCTCCCTCATAGCTGGCAGAGTTAATGCCAGCCATCTCCTGGTTGGGCCTGCCGCCGGCCAAGGCCAGGCCAATCAGGAGAGATAGAGACATATAACATATTATATGTTATAACATACTTAAGAAAGAAAAAAAATAAGAGCACGAAGAAGATGGCTGCTGGAGAAGAGTTGTGAGAAGTTGTAACAGCAAATGCAGGCACCAAGGCCAGGGCCAAAGGAGGGGGAGGAGATGTTCCAGGCGTCTACCTGCAGCCCGTGGTGATGACCAGGCTGAAGCAGACTGTGCCCCTGCAGCCCACAGAATGGAGAGAACACAGGGATGCAGAAGATCCACCTGCAGAACTTGGAAAGAGAAGCCCACACTGGAGCGGGAGGATGCTGAAGGGAGGCTGCAGCCCATTGGAGCCCACATTGGAGCAGAGTCCCAGGAGAGAACTGTGGCCCGTGGAGAAGAGTCAATGCTGTGTGGAAGAACTGTGCCTGGTAGGATCTGTGTGCTTTGGGATGGGACTCACGNAGAAGAGTACTCTACGTCTCAGCATCCCACCTATTTCAATAGGGTGCTAACAAAATGAGAGAATCACGGGGTGAAGATAATGAGCATGTTAATTAATCTGTTCTAAACCTGCCAGCTGCATATGTTATTCTAGTCAGTTGTCAGTTTAACCTATAGCTCAGCTTAAGGATACCATACATGCCATCCTCAAACTCTAAAGCAGCCCGTTTGATGATCCTCTCTCTCACATTGTCTCCTTGCTTTTGTTTGGTTTTTGAGTCTTCAGGCTTTCGAATGGATAAGCGCTGCAAAATAAGAAGTAATTATAAGTAAAGATTAGACACAAAAGCCTAGTTTGTGATTCACTGGGATACTTGGTCTAAGAACAGTTATTTATCCATCTTCTATGAAAAAGTGATCTCTTATCCATTCAAGCTTATCTAAGTCAATGGAGTCATCAAATATTGCCCATGATAGCCTTAGAGCAAAATGGTTTTTTTTGTCTGTATTGTCAAACCTGATACACACACAAGTGTTAAAAAAGGCACCAAGCATTAGTGCAAATACTAGCAAGTCTGAGATTCATTAGCCCGGATGTTTGTAAAACATCATGTGAAAATACAAATACTAATTTTTCTGCATTGACTCAATTCCATGAGCTACTCCAGATTTATAAGCATGAGACAGACAAATGCCATTTATCTAAAGATATTAGGAGTTAAGAAACTAAGTTTTCAAACATAAATCTCTCTACTCTTGCATACATCTCCCTGAAATTGTTTCCTGAAACTTCTTGGACTTATGTTGATGTTTTGTAAATCACATAGAGGTGAAAATGTCATCACTTTTTCATAAAACAATTTTTGCAGATTCACTTTCTTCTTAGACAGTCAGAAACTGTCAGTATCAATCCTCTTTCATTTCACAGCAACTTTTTTTTTATGTCTCGGCTATTTTCTCTAGGACTGCTTTTTCCATAATCTGCTACACTTGCAGATTATGGAAAAAGTAAGTACAATTACAGAGGGTTTCTCTGCAGCAAAGAGAAGGCTGGATAGAACGTATGACGTGCTCTAGAGGGACCACTTCTGAGGCATATTAGGAAGGAACTGCTATTTAAAGCCACTAAGAATTATGACAGACTAGGTTCTCTTTATTTCATTTATTCCTTATGTTTTCTCACCACTTACACCCAATGTTTTCCTATGAACAACCACTTCATATATAAAATTCAAGGCAGAGTAAATAAATCTGCCATTTCCTTCCTATAAATCTAGTAATGAGAGGTGCTGCTGCCAGAGTTAAAAAGTTGCATGACCCAAATTAATCTCTGTCACAACTTTGCTTGGCAGTTTATAGTAGCCTTCTTTTTCTCCCACCCCACATTTTTTTCTTAAATATATAAGGAAAGGGGCAATTGATTAGGTCAGTGTATTCACTTATTCACTCAAGACGTAGTAAAAGCAACATTGTAATAAATGCAAAAAATTTCTGTGACAAAAGGTAAAAAGCTTTTCTGTGAGAGAGAGCATCCATTCAGAAGAAGGAAACGGCCCATTAATTGCAATCTAACTCAACATGATCAGAGGGAAAAAAAAAGTTTGACACATCTGTTTGCAGTCAATTACTCAACAACATGCAATATGTTTTTGCAGAATGAACAGATGGAAGGGAAAAAAAAGCTTTTTAACTTTAACATTCACAAGAGTTTACTCAGACAAAAGGCCCTTTATGACTTTCTAGGACTTTGTGACTTATTTTAACAATAAAAGTTTAATTATTACAGTCCCTTTCTGCAATTCCTCCCCCAGTGTTTTTTCCCTTGTTATTATCCTTTGTTATTTCCCTTGTTATATCTCCCCCTCCACCAGCTCCTCTGATGACATTTTGAACAATTCCCACCTCTCAAGTACAAAGACACGGGATAAATACAAAATTTTTGATTGCCCTTTAAAAGCATTGTCACATCACCAGAACGAATATAGGGACATAGATTGTGACAAAGCCAGAAACAACATGGAACAAATTACATAATCATAATTTTCTTGGATGTTTTCAGTGATGGAATATTACTGCTGTATTTTTCAATAGCTATTTACATCTTTCATCCAGATCAGAAAGGTCACTGGCTAAAAGTTTCCCCTTAAAGAAAAGGAAACAAAGGTTTCCTGAACCGTTGCAACATAACATAATGCAATACATGCCATGAAAGAGGCTGGGACTGGCCCTATCTGGCAATGTCAAAAGCACTCCAGTGGAAAAGAAAGCATCCAATTGTCCAAGACAGGTCCTAGTTTATGTGTACCTCTTTTTGTGTCTACAGGATGTGAACTGAGAGAAGAAAGGTAACTCAAGTAGCCTTTTCCACCAAATTTTCAACTGTGGTAAAGTCACCCAAGCCTACAGGCAGCTGCTCCAAATTATGTAGGGAATGAACCACAGGGTCTGAGGTGTAAGAAACAAGACTCTTAGGCCCTCACCAAACTACCGAAGTACCTATCTAAGCTCCAGTACTTCCCAGTGAAAATTGATGGGTCTTTCTCACACTATTTTCTCAGTGCTAAGACTTGGTTGCTACAGTAAATACACCTCAAATTGAAATATGCTGTGACTAAGAAGCTCAGTACTCACTTCAATTCTCTTCTCAAACTTCTCTCCTTGTAATAAACGATCAACATAGATTTTGGGAACATGAATGTCTTCTGGGGCAAATGCTCCTATATCAACGATTTCTTCCACCTAAAGAGAGAAACGGCAAAGTGAAAACATTTAGATAAAGTTATTCAATTAAGGGTTTTATTACCAATAAAATTTCAAATATTAAATATATGGTGGAACACATCAAGAGAACTAATGAATGAGACAAAACAGATACAGCTTTTAAAATGGGTTCAATTAGATGCCTATCTGTCCTCTTCTTTCAAAGAATATTTCTTCACACAAATTGAATGCAATTTACGTTTTAATAGCCCAATTTGTATGGTCAACTTGAATAAATATATCATGTACATTTACATCACAGTTGTTTGTACCTACAAATAGTTTCTGTCCAAACAGAGGAAAACAATATGCTGGTCACAAAATACCAAAATATAAAGCAGAATTATGAATTTTGAGAATACAAAAATAGTAACTGAATCAAAGATTTCCCATAGTATACTCAAAAATAAAACAAAAAGCACTTGAACTGTAATAATAGATTGCAAGAAAGAAGATGCAAAATGAAGATCTAGAAGTCTCTCCAGTTAGCGAAACAGAGATTAAGCACAAAATTACACTCATCCACACACAGTTGATATGAAATGTCACCTATTTGGAGGACTACAGACAACAGGGGTTTCCTTCCTTCTATGTCT
>WEKX01023135.1:51685-62200 GCA_013390025.1 Pitta sordida
AATTTTTCAAATGTAACTGTGCATCAGTAAATATGATACAGGGTAAAAGCACAGACAGGAGTGGCTCAAGATTAAATAAAGACAAACCTAAGGGGGAAGAGTGTATCCTGTATTCAATGTACCAGAGTATAAGGAAAGCAGTTTAGCAGCCATCAGATTCATGTGCATGTACACAGAAAGTTCAGTTTTCAATCACAAAATATATTGTCCTGCCAGTGGGCAAACCAGGATCTCAAGAGCTGGGCAAACTAAAAACTTATTTATTAATGTTCAAGTATTTTAGTTTAATATTCATAAAAGATACAGAGATAAAATTAATCTGAGTACATGTGTATTTATACATATGTACACAAAGAAAAGCATTATTTTATGGATTAAATTTTATGGATATATTTTTCAGTTTCTTTTTCAACTCCTTGTTGTTCTACTACATACAAAGATAAACTGTGTCATTCAGCACCTGCTAGTAGTAAACTGCAAGTGGTTACAACACTTACGTTTTCATCTGATAGCCATAAGACAAATAAAAACCAGGCATTAAACGTAAGTAAACCTCTCCTGCTTCAGTTTAGGAAAAACCAGAACATAAGTATAGCCAATCATATAAATGATGTTATCACTAGTGTAACACGAAGTTTTCATTGCAAAGATCTTTAAACTCATATGATGCCTCTCCCTACACCACTGAGATCAAACCAACTTTAAACACTGTTTTCTTTATACAGAATCAATTTTCCCATCACTGACTAGCTAGGAGACTGATTCATCTCCCTTCTCTTCTGTCATAAATGAATGGATCAAGCTTTAATTGCTCAAAGAAAAGGACTAACATGAAATTCGAAAGGAACAGAAAGACACTAAATTTCTCAACACTAATCATAATGATTTTGGTCTGCTGTGTCTTATTTCATACCTATGTTTGAATTCTCAAAAGTATTTCGAAAAAGCAATTATATTTTGGGCTTTTATAGCAATATAATTTGACTGTAGGGAAAGGCAATGTGAAAGAAAGTGAAATCAGTAAAACATTTTGCCATCAAAGAGGAGATAGCATTCTCCTTCCCTTTCATTATCTAAGCAATGGAAGAATCTTTTCTCACTGGTAAACAAGACATACCTGAAAATGATGTTTCCTGCACGGTCAGCTTTCCATGCCTTCACAAGAGCAAAATCTCCTGTAATAGACTTCTCCATAATAAAGTGACGGCCATCAAACTCTCGCACCTACAGAGACAAGTACAAAATTGAGATGCGGGTTTCTTCCAAATTGGGTTATAATTTTACACACTATTATATTTACACTTGTTTTTGCACTATATGAAGTTTTATCTGAAAAATTGTATAATAACAGGGAAGCATGGAAAGGCTGTAAACCCCAGTTTTATCACAGTATCTCTAGTGAAACAGCATGTGAATCCATATTCCTCCTGCTCCATCTACTGGAATTAGACATGCTTTTTCCTGCACATCTACCAGCTAACCAAAAACTGAAGTAGTAAAGCAGAATTGTTGAGAAAGTTCATAATCGCTGCCCATCACCAGAAACCCCAAATCTAAAATGAAGTTGATTTGAGACAGAGTACTCAAATTATCATCTGACAGATTGAATTTCATTTAGTTTTCCCTTCATTTATAACCAATATTTCAATTAATGATACTTTGCCTGAAGACAAAATACGGAACCAACACACTGCTAGTCTTTTAATCCTGCAGAGAGAGCTGAAACAGCATTTCTCTTAACATTAGAAGGTTGGAGTATACACAAAGAGTACTTCAGAGCTCTTCATAATTTCCAAAAGGGGGAGGAAGAATGACAAAAGTGTATCAGAAGTCAGTTTGTTTGTCCCGTAAAAGGACATCTGAGCATTTATAAAATGACACTTCCATGCAAAATGGATGTGGAGAATGGAATTGAAAAAGTGATGCTAGTCATGTTATTAGCTGATCTTAGACTGAGGAGGGTAACAGAGATTTTCCCACAAATTTCAAAAGAAAAACAAATGAAGAAAAATGTTATCAAGACTATAAGCTATTTAATAAACAAAACATCCCTCCAAATGGCAAAACATCGTAAAGGACATATACAGTCAAAAAATTAAGGGAATTAAAAAGACTAAGTTCAATGTTTAGATACTGCAAATAGTTGTGTACAAAATACATGGAAGTCATGGGTTAGGGTGGAATTGCCTTTACCCCAGAGATGTTCTTGAGGTAAAATTTAAGGTTGTATGCAGCCTACTTGAAACACACACCATTACCCCTACTCATTTTTTAAGTACCATTATGGCACTGAGATTTCTTCCATTCTCCAAATTCTACATCGAATTTCAAAATTAAATTCTCATTTCTCACTTGAAAGCCATACTCTTTTTATTTCTCTGCAATTCTAAATACTGAGACCAAACTGTATTTCAAGTGCTGGGAAATGCATTTCTTGAATTTTGTGTTGGCTGAGCTCTTCTCTGTTTAACAGAAAATGTCCTATTTATTTTTTTAACAGAAGCACCTGCCCCACTAACAGGAGGTTGTTCTCAGACACCTCAGTGCACTGCAGTGGCCAGGTACACAACTCTGAATACACAACTAACTTGGTCAGAGAACAGTCAAGTGAAGAGTAACTCAGCATGGTAGGCTTTCATTTGGAACAGTCTACCCTAAAGCTGTAAAAACTTTTCTAACACATAACAGAGGACAGAAGTAAGCAGTGAGAGCAAGACTAACATGTCTGGTAACACAGACAAATTGCAAGGTTAAACTTGGGCTGGAGGTGCCCAGAGGGCATTCAACTCCTGGTTCTCCTGTTTACCTTGGAAATATGTTAGAAATTTATTTTTCATAGCTGACGACTTTCCAATGGCAAACAGACTTCTTACCTCTCTTGGCTGGCTGGCAATGGCAACAGTGCCATCTGTGTTGTACTTGATAGGAGCACCTCCTTCCTGCACCAGTGTCCCATAGCCAGTACTGGTGTAAAATGCTGGGATTCCTGCTCCTCCTGCTCTAATACGTTCAGCGAGTGTACCCTATGGGAAAACATATTTAAGAACTCATCATTTGGGATCAAAAAATCAAACTGATGAATGGCTTGCATTATCTTAATTTTCTGTGCTGTCATTTGGAGCTTCTCCTTCTGTACTTAGCAGACAGATAAGATCACCTATTTCTTCCTCCCATTTTAGATCTCCTTTGTGGGATTGGTACTAGAAATGGCAAGAAATGCTTGTTGCATGGACATAAACTACTCAAGACCACACTGATATTCAAGATATTTAAGAGCTGCCTGGACACAACTCTCTGACACAATTACCAATCTCCAGCATTTGGCTGTGCCTCCTCCTTCAGCTTGTTTCCCATCTCATTGCTCTGTTCTTTTCTGTTTCCCACCTAATTACATATCCTAGAAAGTTTTCTTCTATAACAGTCCTACATATTGATGTTTCAGTCTTCTACATCGTAAGAAAAACTTCATAACTCATTTCAAGCCAAGCAAGTGTCCCCGCCTGGCGTGTGGGAGACCCAGGTTCAATTCCCGCCAGGGAGACAGTGTTAAGAGTTGGACTCGATGATCCTTGTGGGTCCCTTCCAACTCAGAATATTCTGTGATTCTGTGATTCTGTGATATTGAGAAAGGAAGAGGGAGTCCAAATCTGGGTTACACATGCCAAGAATACCAAGAAGCTGAAAGAGCAGTATTTATATTCTATTTGACCATCTGCACTCCACTCTGTGTCCAGCTGTACTACAGATACTAACAACATAAATTCCTCATCAGACTTAATTATGGACTTCTGGCCAAAGATGTGTCTTCTTGTTTTCATTAGTGTAATTTCATAATCTTCTTTTTTTAACATTTTTCTGGATTCAAAGTGAGACAAGACTTTCATAGTCAATTATGCAGCTTGACAGCCTCCAAAACGAGGCTACATTTTCCCCAGTTGTCCTACAAGAAGCACAATAACTTCTGGTAGGTTTTCAAAATGGTGCCAAGAGGCAGATGCAAACCATCCAATGATACAAAGTTCTGTGTTCTAAGCAGTCAGCATTTCAAGATCTCACCATGACCTCTCCCCTACTGTGTAACAAGGACATGACAGTCTCCTACTTTGCCTAAATTAACAGCTGACTTTTATAAAAAAGACTATTTTATCTTGACACAAATATTTCAAATCCACCCATCTCCAGGAAGTCGCTAATTCACCTTACTGTTTACCATTATGCACGGTAGACCTATTATTTCCACGCCAGATCTACATATCTTATGTGCAGTCCACACAGCCAATTACATGTCTAAGGAGTTCAAGGTCTTCTAGATGAAAGGACTGAACATTGGAAAGGACGAATGAAATGCATTGCAAGATTTGTGACCTCTGAAACATGGCAAGTGACAAGTGCTTGGTTGTTTTCATGTCTGCTGACCGGGTATAAAGGAAGCTTTTCCGCTCATCTCAGGGATTCTAAGAAACATTCCCGCACAGCATACTCAAAGGAAATCTCAGGAAGTGTGGATTGGATGAGTGTACAGTTAGATTGATTGAGAACTCACTGAATGGCAGATCCCAGAGGGCTGCAATCAGTGGCACAGAGTCTAGTTCAAGGCCTGTCACTAGTGGCGTCCTCCAGGCTTCTACATTGCACCCAGTATGGTTTAATTTGTTCATCAGTGACTTGGATACCTTCTCAGCAATTTTGCTGATGATTCTGTGACACAAAGCTGGGAGCAGTGGCTGACATCCCAGAGTACTGTGCAGCTCTTCAGAATGACAGCAACAGATTAAAGAGATGGGCAAAGAACCATCTGAAGAAATTCAACAAGGGCAAATGAAAAGTCGTGCATCTGGGGAGGGGTAACCCCAAACACCAGGACAGGCTGGGGGTGACCTGCTGGAAAGCAGCCCTGTGCAGAAGGACATGGGGGTCATGGTGGACAATAAACTGTCCATGAGCCAGCAGTGTGTCCTTGTGGCCACGAAATCCAACTGGTATCCCAGGATGCATCAAGAAGAACATTGCCAGTAGGTTGAGGGAGGTGATCCTGCCCCTCAGACATAGTGAGGTCTGACCTTGAGTACTGTGTTCAGTTCTGGGCTACTCACAAGAAGAGAGACATGGAGCTTCTGGAGCATTTATCTTATGAGGAAAGGCTGAAGGATCTAGGCCTGTTCAGCCTCAAGAGACAACTGAAGGGGGACCTCATCAATGTCTATAAGTATCTGAAGGGACGGTGCCAAGAGGATGGAGCCAGGATCTTCTTGGTGGTACCAAGTAATAGGACAAGAGGCAACAGGCAGAAACGGATGCACAGGAAGTTTCACCTGAACATGAGGAAAAAATTCTTTACTGTGTAGGTGACCATGCACTGGAACAGGCTGCGAAGTCATCCTCACTGTGAGATATTCAAGAGCTGTCTGGACACAATACTGTGCAATGTGCTCTAGGATGGCGCTGCCTGAGCAAGCAGGTTGAGCCAGATGACCTATTGCGGCCCCTTCCAATCTTCCCCATTCTGTGATTCCCAGGAGAAGCCCAAGATGTTCTCCTTGATAAAAACTAGGAAGTGAATCCCTTCCAACTCAGAAAATTAGGTGATTCTGTGACTCTTGTTTATCCCAGAAACTTTTACGAATAGCTGTGTAAAGCCCAAAGGTTATGCGTCACCTCTAAAAAAACACTAACATGCTGTAGGCTTTAAAGTTAGAACACGAATTTCACAAAAGTAGATCTCCATAGAACGTAACTGCTACTGATGGCTTTAGGATTTCATTGCATTCAGGCTATTTGGGCAGCTTGGCAGTCCTGAAATAATTCAAACTACGGCACTGTAACTTAAAATTGTCTCATGACACTGTCCTAATTTGACTCCTGCCCACTAGATGGCAGGCACTGCACAAGTGACATCCCTAAAAGCTGCCACCAACACGGGAACAGCAACTCCCTGACTTCCCTCTCCTTATATGGGTCACAGTAGTGTGCACGTCTTTTCCTACAATTGGGAAGGAACTGCCAAAAATCAAACAATGCTCAATAAAATATATATGTGTGTGTGTGTGTGTCCAGCTGAGGGGAGTGGCAATGTGCATTTGGTGAGCACCTGGAGTCCAGCCAGTTAACCGACCACAGATGGAAAGTGCCATCTGCACACAGAAAAAACATTTGGATCGCAAAATAATTTTATGAGAGCACTTAAGCATTAGTTTATTCAGAATTTCAGATGAAAAGAAATCACCAATCTCTTACAGAAACCCCTTACCTGTGGTGTAAGCTCCACTTCAAGCTCACCAGATAAATACTGGCGTTCAAATTCAGCATTCTCTCCAACATATGATGACACCATGCGTTTTATCTGCTTAGTTTGAAGCAGAAGACCAAGTCCGAAATTGTCAACACTGTGTAGAAAAAGTCAGAAAATATGAATTTTGTTGTAAACAAAGCACTTGATAAGCTTTAATCACTTAACAAGAAAGAATAAAGTTATCTTCCCACACTAGGCATAAGGAATTGAAAACAAAAATCTAATTCCAGCTTGTAGGGGGGGAAAACATCACAGCTATAATGAAAATTTAAGATTCCAGTGTTCAGACTCATCTCTTCCATGGCACGGAATACGGCTAAAACTTCCTTTTAGAGTCATTTCCCATGTTAACAGCTACAAGTATCAGCTTGACAAGTGGTGTTATTTTATGAATCTGCTCCTGTATCTATATCTGCAAAAAGCCGTATCAATTAATAAAATGTCATACATGGCTTTGAATGACTAAATACATATTTTTGTTTACACTCCTGATCCCCAGAAAAGACGCAAGTGATTGCTTAGCAGATGAAGGAGAAAGGCACATTCATATTTGTAGCGTTAGTTTGTATGCAAGGTAAGAAAATATTCGTATTTAAATTTTCTTGTTATAGTAAATAATTTAATTCCCTAAGTTGCCTACTCCAGCTAAGGATTTTAGCATTGCAGTCAAGATTTTCTTGTCTGTGTCAGCTTAAACTTAACATCAAAGATGACATACAACATTTTTCTTGTGCCAGCGCTTCTAAAATTCTGATATCCTTCATGATATTTGTCATCCTTCATTTCAAGAGTTCCTGGAACCAAGACACTCTGTAAAAACAGCTACTTCAATTTGAGGAAATACAAAGTTAAAATATAAAACCAAAAATAAACACAGATGATATTATAAAGATTTCTTTCACATTTCCAACATAATATGCAATATGACAGCAAATTGGTACATCTGTGTGAAGCTCCTCTACATTTATATTGGTCTCTGCAACTTATGAGCAGAGAACTCTTCCACTCCCTCTGCGGGAAAGATGCCATAATCCAGACCTACCGCACAAAAAGTGATGCATACCTACCACTAGTTGACTGAATTCAAGATAACTGAATTATACATACACTGGCTTGAGATTTCAGGACAAGACATATTGAAAAATATTAAAAGAATCCCTTAAGATATCCAGGATGCTATAGTTAACATAAATGTTTACAATATACGCATCCTGCTGAAAACGTCACTCACGAAGGAAAGCTCCAAAAAGCATCCAGATTCAAAAACTTTACTAATAGGCAGTATTCATTTTCAAATATAAAAGTGGTAATATTTGCCAGTGCTGGCGTCCCATGGCACAGGCTGCAGTGCTGCAGGTAAAGGGAGAGGGGCTGAGTGAGCAGTACCAGCACCAGCTCTTCACCACCCACCAAAATACTCAGAACGGCTTCATGGGAGACACGCACAGACAGACTTTGCAACTGTGTGCACAAGGAGCACTATTTTAAGGTTAGGACTATTTTAAGAAGACGGCCCACTTCTACGCATACTCAGGCATTTTGGAAGCTGCATGAGAGGAAGTGAAACAAGACTTTTCTGATCTGGTTTTCTGACTCTATTCTATGTTCTCTAGATAGAAAAGCATGCGATGTATTTTAAAAGCTTGCTCCACTCTCCACTCTGACCTATTAAAAAAAATTAAAAATCTAACTCTGATGCAATTTCAAGTCACAGTATCACAGTATCACAGTACAGNTGTGGTCTTGTGGTGCCAAAGCCTTGACACCAAAATGCGTGTTGCCTGGAAACAACCCATATTTCTAACTCCTCACAGGAAAAAATTCTAGCAGCTTGAAACTGAAAGAGCTGGGAATAGAATAGAAAGAGGAGTCTTGTGGGCAGAAGGGACTAAAAAAGAGAATAAATATAAAAATGACAGAATTTTCTGTATAGGTTCGTTCAAAGCAGGAAAGTGTTTCTCACAAGAAAACAATTGAACCCTGACCTTTCATTATAAAAGGCAGTAAGCAAATATAATACATCAGCCAACATCAGATGGCAGTTTAATGGGTTGGTATAATTACAGTACTGTGTAACAAAAGTATGCAATTTAAACAAAACTGTGCAATGCTTTCTAGTGCACGAACAAGGGGCAGCTTGAACTGCTCACAAACCAGAGCTGCTTCTATGCAACTTCTATGTATCATGCAAGTGGTTGATAGGTACCACTCTTACCAGCAAAACTTGGAAGTTATCAAGTAGAAACAATTAGACATGAGACTTCTGTGTGCAGACAAAGGAATTCTGAGTGCATATTTACATGACAAAGGATAGAAAAATTACTGAGGTCTGGTTGTTTAGCAACACATTCCTTCCTATTGTTTTGTTTCTCTCAGACCTACAAAACCTTCCTGTCCAAAAATAATGTCGGTATTTTTTTAAACAAAAAAAATTAGCCAAGGAGGATTCACAGACACATCTACCCCATATACTTCCAGTACATTGGGAAGTATGTAATCAAACATAACATGTTGATATTTCACTGCAGACAAACAACAATCTGCAGCACTCAGACCTTTTTCTTTGGTGGCTCAAGCAAAACACATACTGCTGTATCATAGAGAAGAAGAGATTAGCTCTGTTTGCAGGCTGATAAAAGCCTCACACATCAACAAGCCATACATGTCCTGATGAAGCAGAGAATATAAATTTGCATTCTTATGCAGGAAAAAAGGACACTTGGAATGTCACACAATCTGGCACAAGACGTATTACTTACTGTTTGGCGGGGAGCGGGGTGGATATTGAGTAAAAGGAGATAATAAGGTTGGTATAATTACAGTACTGTGTAACAAAGTACACAGTATTGTACTCTGCCTTTGTGAAGACAGTTATATGTGTCTTAAAAAAGGGAAGGAGGCCAGAACAGACTGGGTCCATTACTGCATAGTAAGCAGCATCAATTAGCACGAGGACTTCCCTCTACATCTCTTAAAGAGACATCTTCCTCTGCAGTCTTTTTTCAAAGATTCTCCAAAACCTGAGACCCCCCAAGACCAGAAGTCATTGGTTAGAAAAGACTAACATGAATATCTTAAGTTTTGGAGAATTAAAACATGTTGGCCAATGAGGAACTAACATGATACCCTACCACCTAACCTTTCTCCTCTCATAATTTGGGAACTGGAAAGAGAGGAGGGCAGCTACGTCATCCTCAAAGACTACCAATTGAGAAGGAAAAGCATGCAATATGAATCCTGGGGCAAGACTCCACCTCACACAGAAACTAGAGTTTCCTGCAACTAGATGTTGCTGCAAAAAAAAAGGCATATTCATGGTTGGTCTTACTCCTGAGGAATGCTTTATGTAAAGACCTTAGTCTGCTTCTGGAGATAAATGAGCAGTTTCTTTAGCTATTCAGCAGGTCCAAGTGTTGCACAATGAAGCATGAAAGTTGGTATCACACAAACCTGTTCCAGAGCTAGACATTTTCTTGCCAATTAGGCTAGGAAACAATTTCCTCTATCACTCTCCATATAGAAGAGGCTGCTTTTCTTTGTAACATCAGTTTTTCAGTCTTCAAAAGGATTTGCTCTAAGTTACATGCAATAACGTCTTCCAATAGATCCACAATTCCTAAGGAAGACCAGATATGCTTCCCAATTAAAAGGAATTCATGAATCACTTCATATTTTGCATTTCTTAGTAACACAGTCTTAAGCTTTCAGGCTCACAGAGGTGCCTGACTATATCAAGAAACTCTACCACCATGAAAGAAGGCATGAGGATGAAGGTACCATCTGAGTTCTTAGGTCCACAAAAATAAAATATAATCCTGGCACCACCAGACAGAGACTCTTTACAGTCTTTGAGCAGAAAATCGAGTTGGAGTAGATGATCCTGGGGGTCCCTTCCAACTCGGAATAGCCTATGAGATGCGCTCTAGATGGCCTTTGCCAGAAGACACTAATCAAAAGTGCAGGCATGTCTAGGTGTATTGGGTTTGCTGTGGCTGGGTCTCTGGTAGTGGGGTGGGGGGGCACTGTGGGAGGCTTTTCTTCAAGAAGTTGCTGGAAGCTTCCCTCATAGCTAGCAGAGCTAATGCTAGCCAGCTCCTGGCTGGACTCACCACTGGCCAAGGCCAGGCCAATCAGAACAGACAGAGATGCCTCTGTGATAACATATTTAAGAAGAAAAAAAAATAAGAAGTTGCAACAGGAAGAAGACATGGCTGCCAGAGAAGAGC
>WEKX01023135.1:62371-105480 GCA_013390025.1 Pitta sordida
AGGGAGGGGGGGAATGAAATGAGAGAATGACTGTGGGTGAATCTCTGGCATCCAGCCAGTCAAACCACCACACCAGGGTAAAATTAATGTGGATAATCATTGACATAATAGTTCTTGATAACTCATCTTCCCCAGTGTTATAGCTGACTCATAACAATAAGACTACATCCTACAGTAATCTTCCCATGTATTACACTGGAAGATAACTAGAGAGTCAGCTCAGATGATTCTGTGATATTCTTTCTCCTTCTCTATCCCTCACTTCCAGATAAGCATACAGAATGTGGACATAATGAGGAAGAGGGGTTAACTAAGAGACAGAGAAAAACATTCAGCTCATAGAAAGGTAAATTACTCAGAGGCACCATGTTTACTTGTCTTGTTGATTCTCCTCTTTAGGTAAATGTCTTGACAGTGTCTTCAACCACCTTGTTTTTCCTAGGACATTCTCCCAGCTGTCTAATTGCAAATAGCTTAATGGAAAGCAGAAAAGAGAGGCTGAAACTCTCTGAGCTAAGGTGATGACAAAAGAGGAAGAGAGAAAAATGGGTGCAGTCCTGGCAAGGAGAAGGACAAGGTAGGACAGAAAATAGGGCAGTGGGTCACATCTCCTAGAGACTACAGAAACTGACTCATGACCATTTCAGTCCATGGCAAAGGACATAATTAACAGTGCACAGAATCTCTCAGCTTAGCAGCCTGGGACTTCTTTCACTTCAAAGGAAGTAAGAAGAAAGAAAATAAGGGTCCATGCTTGTGAGGAATCATGAAGCCATGTGTGCAGATTGCCATGACTGAGCCTTAACCCCCTCTAGTCCTTCCCTACAGTGTCTGCACTGCACTCTCGTCCCTCCGCTACTTATGTCTTCTCATGGAAACTCTGTCCTCTCTGCTCCCATAACTTTATTTCAGCTTCAGTCTCACAGCAAAATACGAGCATTCTTCCTTCACCATCCTCTTCCTCCAAAATGCTCCACTCCTATGAGAATGATGGGTGCAGGCATATAGGCCAAGTCTATCAAAAGGTTCAAACGCAGATAATTTTTGAAAAGGACAAATACTGTACATTGCATGGTTGCATCAGCAGAAAGGTCTCCTCTTTCTACATTCCTTTCAGTTATGAAATAGCATACAGTGGTTTTATTACAAGTAAAACAACCCTATTCAGAACTTCTAAAATTCACCATATTTTTCATTCACGGTGAAGTTTTATGGTACAGAATTAATCTGACAAACATTTGGATACTTCAGAAGTCATCTGGCTGTGTTAAACCTGATGGGTTTAACTTTCATTGTCACTCTTCTATAACCAAGTTGATACATCTCCTCAATCATGCTGAGTTCCACGTATTTTTTCTCATTTGAAATAACAACTAGAAAGTTATCTGCACAGCTGATTTCTCAATAGTTTCATGTAGTACAATGTCAGTACAATCTGCCCTGCCAAAACCTTAAATAACAGCCACACTAAAATTAGTTAGATGACCTGGACAGATTTTCAGGGATTTGCAGTTCACACAATGTCACCATTTTAACAGCTGTAATAAACCATCTGATTAGATTCTTCATAAAGAATGGAGATAGCAAAAACACAGTAAACTGCTTCAATCAATCAACTTCATTTAAAATACACACCTTGACTCCTGATTTTGGCAATTTGCCACGTGCAGGATTTTACATAACTGTATTCTCTCTACCAAGAGAGACAAGAGTCACTGGTGACCTTGTATTTCACTTCTGAAAGTATTTTTAATTTGGAGGCACACGATGTAAGACACTCTGAGCATCATTTTGATCCCTTCTGTTTATACATACAAGCCTTTTTTCTAGTCCCTCAGACTTTTTCAGTTATATCTTACCTTTCTGAATCAAGGGATTTTCAAATTTGTTCCATTAAAACTACCTGATACCTAATACTACACAGAAAAACTTCACGACTTCCAGTGATTTTCGAATGCAACTTCTACCTGATGGCATTTTTAATATATCCATATATTTGCATTTTAATATATGTGTTTTAATAAATGAAAATAATATAGAAGATAGATAGATAGATAGATAGATAGATAGATAGACAGATAGATAATTTTAGTAACAATAACAAGGGAATTAACCCACAGGAGCTACATGCAAGAAAAACCAGGGAATCTATGGCAAAGATGGCAGACATGTTTTGGTTTTAACAAAAACATAGAATTCAAAGCAATTGCTAAGAATATAAAAATACCTTTAGAAATATGGGGTGTAGTAAGTTTACCTCTGCATCTTATCTCACAGAGTAGTGCCTTATAGAGATTTGGGAACCACAAATAACCCAGCCCATTAAGAAAACAAGGGTATTTTGCTCAACAGGACTAAGTAATTGCACTGAGGCATCATGACCAACATAGTTCAAATGTTTATCTCAAAGCTATCTTCTCCTTCCTAATGTATAACAGTGTAACGTTAAAAAGACCTTCAAAGAGAGTACAGAGACCAAAGGGTCAAAAAGCTCATAATACCTTTTAAGGACACAGTCTGAACCAGTGATAATCTAACAGCTGTCAATCTCCTTTTAGATGATCACCCAGGTGATTAGTAATTAGGATATTAACTGTGACTTCTCTATTTTCACTGCAAGTAAACACTATTGCATTCAAAAAGAATGTATATTTAAGTCTCAAAAGCAGACAAAGTCAAAATTTGATATAGAAGTCAGACTATGTGTGTAGCTCTCACAAGTAAGCAATTTCACTTTTACCCGGCGCAAAGTCAACCCATTAAGGCGGTAGAGACAGAATGGAACTGTTGATGTCAGAATATCATTATACCCAAAATTAGGTTATCCATTTCATTAAGCACAATTAATCAAAAATAATAATTTCATTCAAATATTTAAACTCAACTTTAAATATCTGGTTATGTTGACAAGAACACAGTTATTGTTGCAACACAGATCCTGAAACAAGAGGTCTGATAGCCGGCATTAGGGAAGTCTTAGCATAGGCTGACACTGATTTGAGGATTCAGAAAATTATAGATTTTAGTGAGTTAGGTAGAAGCTTAGAGATTTAGGAACTTTAGTGAAGTAATAGTGCAATTTTAGTGAATTTTAGAGGGATTTGTAGATTTTAAAATCATTCACTTTGCCAAAAATTAAACATGTAATATTAAAGGGAAGAAAGTCTTGTTTCCCTGTCCTGAATGGTAAAAAAAAAGAGGATTCTAGTCAAAACATGGGACAAGAATGTGAAACATTTGAGCTGACTGACCAAAGGTCTTAAAGCAAAGTTGAAATTTATGATAATGTTGAAGTGATGCATATTCATAGAGTAATTTCCATATGTATGAGGCAAAGGTATAAAAATTGGTGGCAAATCTGGGCGGGGACTTTTGGCACCTGACAGGGCTGGGGACACTGCTGTTCCTCTTTCCTTGTATCTTGGGTAAAAATAAACCATTTCTATGGCTTGCAAGCACCTCCCTTGAGTCCTGACTGATTTTCCTTAAATCAACACAAAACATCCAGGTCCCAAGTTGCAAGTAACTAGAAACCAGTATGCAACAAGATACTATGAATTTCAAGCAGATGGACAAATAGCCATGTGCAAGAAGCTACTGTAAGCCAATGACAACTATGCTGGGAATTTACTGAATCAATGTTGAAAACAAGGACCTACTGTCATATGTGCAATACACTAAATTTAAACAAGAATGCTGCAAAACTTTAATAAAATAGATTCTGATAGATTACTGAGGAAAAATACTCTAAATTTAAAGGAATTAAACATATTGTGAAGGACGTATTTAAAATATGAACTATATAAGCAAAACAACTTATAAAAGAAGATGTGAGAAGTTGTATTTTAGAAGCACACCCAGCTATCATGGTTATCTTTCACTATCACTCTGGTTCAAAAGCTTCAGTCTCCCCAGCAGCAAGTTGTGTAAATACCAGAGGTACTTGGTATTTGTACTGCTTCCCTTTCAAACACTTTGCCTTGTTTGGATTGGCAAAAGAGTAACAGCTCTTGAAGTTGCTGTTTCACTAGCTAGCACACAGCATGAGCACCAGCATAATGCACACCAGCAGACAGTAAGTTTAACAGTACGGTTTTTCTGACCAGGGTGCCAAGAGCACTGTCATTGGGAGAGCTCTTTTGTTCTATCGTAAAACTTTTCTCTTTTTTACTGGAGCAGACAATAGGAATCTCGTCTTATCTCCCCTTCCCTCCCCTGGAAGGAATGTGGCATGGAGAGGTGTTTTCTCCTTTACCTGACAAACAATGGAGGATTCTTTTTCTTATCTTCCCTTCCTGGCAAGGCATGTGATTAAAGTCTCCTGCAAGAATTAGGGCAGCCGATCTTGAGGCTTTCTCTAGTTGCTTAAAGAGCAATAGGTCCACCGTGATCCCCTGTTACTCGCAGGCTGTTGGGTCTGATTCTCCTCACGTGAGTCGTGGAATCCACAAAGATAGCGACCCCACTACATAGTCAAGTATGCCACACCTGTAGGCACGCTCGCCTCCCCTAATAGGGTCTGGAGGACGGTCCTGAGAGCAGGGATTGATTCAGATATCTGGCTGTGTTCGTTGCACCAGCGGGGAGCCCGGACCCGGGACCGTGGCTGGCTGTGCTTGCCACGCGAGCAGCCTGAGGGGATGGGGTACGGGGCTGGCTGTGCTCGCCACGTGAGCAGTGGAGGGGAGAGGGGGCAGGGGCGGCACCGCGTGCCGAGCAGACTAGGGTAGCGATAGGTTCTGCACACACGCTAGGTCCCACAGCTCGCTGGAAAATCAAGAGCAAGTAGGGGATCTTGCAAATTACGGATTGCGACTATGCAGAGAATCACTGTATATATATTTGTTATATGAAATTTTTCCCTTTCTCCCAGTAAAGTTATTATTTCTCTCCATATATGTATTATTCAAGTATTTGTAATTTGATTTATACTTCATCTTAATTGACCCAGGACAAGGACCCCATACACTATCATACAACCTGTCCTTGGAAAGCCTTAAAAAGGCCAAAACAATGACTTCACCTGCCAGTAATTACATGATTGGAACAAGTTCTTGCAGGAGGAATCTCCTCCCTATTATACTTGCAGCACAGAACAGTAAGTAGGATGTGAACTTCTGAATGTCATACTCCTTTTCAAGTCATTTCCAGACACTGCCGAGGATTTCTAGGCTCTGCTGAACCTTCTTTCCAGCTAAAAGAGTTGGTAAGAAAGCTTCAGGACTTCCTAATTACTGCTTTTCCCCAGATGTAAGTGTATCACTGTCTCTACTGCTGCTATTTTAGTTATAAACAGATAGCTCTGTAACATACTCCATGGTTCACACATATTGAAAGGCATGTGACTTAATCCATGTAGCTGCACTGCTCTCCAGAATAGGCTGTCTGTCTGCCTTGGCTCCTTCCCTGCTCCAGTTACAGTCTGCCTGCTAACCTCGCTGCAGCATGAGAAAACCTAACCACAACCAATTACCCCCTGTTTGCTGGAAGAGAAACAGCTGCAGTCAGGAAGCTGAAACACAGCAAGGCATCCACTGCAGCATGTCACCAAAGCAAAACACACTGAACTGTGTGGTATCTTGAAAGTAGCAAATTACTCATCCTGCAAAGTGCCGGACACCTTGAGATTAAATGAATAATTCACCCTTTGAATATGATTGCTGTATGGTATATGACTGCTGTGCTACTTCCATTATAAAGGCATTCACTAGTATTGCAATACTTCATAATACCACTATACCAATTGCTACCACTGTATCAACTGCTGTGATGAGAATTCTGACTTAATTACTGACATTTGTGGTTTTCCCCGGTTCTCAAACCCTACCAAACCATAGCAAGCTAAGTTCCATATAACAGTAATACAATAAATAAAAACAACATATGAAACAATTATTTTATTATTACTTAAATTTAAAAGTCAGTTATACTGTTCAACATGAGAGTAAAGCTAGTATTTTTACAAACTAGACTTTCTGATAACTCTAGATGCCCTTGAGCACTTTCAAATTATCACATTTTCTTTGAAGAACTTTCCAGACTTTCATAAATGTTCATGGAAAACTAGTTTCAAAGAAAAAGTAATTAGATCTCGCTTTCCTGCCAGCAACCAATGGTTTTGAAAAATCACTTGAACATAGAAGTCCTAAGAATTTTCAGAAAATTTAACTTTACCTCAATCAAAATGAATTCTAATCTATAGCATCAACAACTATGTGCAGAATACAATGCAGATTGTCTTCTCCATTTCAAACTTTCACTTCTCTCTCTGGGACACCTGTGCAATCTCTCTATCTACATGTATGTGTGTAATTCAAAAATAGGATTATGAGGAAAGCTAATGATGTCTAGTGATTGAACATTCCACTCAAAATTACTTCCATGTCCTTCTCTCTCCTTTTTATCACCCAGTGGAAGTTGTTCCCTGCAAGATTTTAAGGAGCGTGAGTTTCACTGTGTATGTACCAAATGCCAGAACAAATCATCTGTTATCCAATTAATGTGCAGTTTATATTTTACATATCAGCACTTTTATTTCATTTCCATTTTATCAATTCACTTCAACAGAAGGGTTTGTAGTTATTTCTCTATATGAAAATTGTTAAGAATTTTGGAGTCTCTGGCAGTTAACAGCTTCTGTCAAAATTAGCCCAAATGAAATGCTGAGAAATCACGTGTAAAAAGTATTCTCACTGTCAAACACACATGAATTTCTTAATGTGCAAATATTTTAAAAAACTAATCAAAAAATTCAAGACTCATTGGAGACGCTCTGTTTTTTCATCACAGGTGTTCTCCACTGTTTCTGTGTTGCTTGGGGTTTTTATAAAGCAACAAAACACATTAAGAAGGTCAGAAAGCACCAAACGGAGTTTAAAAATATATCACTATCTGAAACACACATGCACACAAAATAACTAATGCTACATTTAAAGTATCTAAGTCAGAGATTTCACTTGCAGTCAACCAGCTAAATATACGTATATACAGACACATAATTCTCTACAATAGTGACAGCTGACCTCTGACAGAGCTGAGTATACATACAGTACTGTATTCCCTGGGCTCATTCCAAAAATAGAACCTTCAATTCAAGGTGTCTGGTTAATATGAAAATTATGATGGTGAAAAGAAAGGGGGTTTATACATGTCAGCATCTTCATGTGAGTGGAGCATTTACTCTGTACTTACTGAATCATAGACATATGAATACCTACCCTGCATTGTTACTGACTGCAGTTATTCCCTTTACTCCAGTCTTCAGTAAACCTCCAATGAGGTTTTCAGGAATCCCACACAATCCAAAACCTGCATAAAATAAAAGCAAATTGAATATATAACAAATCTCTGAAAGAACAGATTATTCAGAAGACTGAGAATTAAAACTCTGCTCTGAGCAGAACAAACTCCTTAGTAGACCAAACCAACACTTCTGGAAAGAGTTGCCCCTGAGACTAGAATTTCCTGGTCACCAGAATGCCTCCCAGGTTGGATGAAAGCCACTTAGCCTTCAGAGGTCTGCTCACACACATATGGCCTTTGGAGAAGGGCTCCAGGACCTTGGCTCTCCTGATGTCTGTCCTAACCCTGTACTCATTATTCCTCTTTCTGTTTCTACCCACCTACCCTTCAGATCTTTGCTGCACATGCCATACACCTTAGCCTACATCAGGTGATAAAAATCTGGGAATCTGAACACTCTTGGGAGCATATGTAACTGGAAGCATAGCAACCCAAATCTCCACCCAGGCACAGGTGCCTCACACTCCCTCCCACCTGTTACCCAATATCCTAGTATACCTAAAATGAAATACCATGTCACACTACAAGCACATACTACCATTGCACAGAATCACCAAAGCAATTAGGTTGGAAAAGACCTCTGAGATCATCAAGTCCAACTAGTCTTGGCCTCAAATCTTTTCTTAAAACAACAATAACAACAACAAAAACAGAAAAACCAAAACCAAAGAATTGTGCATCATCACACATCTCAAGTGAGGTCTCCTATGTTTTATGGTTTCTTATGTTTTATGATTCATTCATTAATTACTTCAATATCAAAACAATTTAAAAAATAGAGAAATCACTTTTCTTTATGTAGATTGAACAGTATGAAATTGTGGAAACACCTATAATATTCCAAGGCTCAAGTCACAGTGAAAGTCAGTACGATACAACTTCCTGACTCTTCTGGAAATGCCACACACAACCATTAGGTGTAACATAGATAAGTATTATCTTCACCTACTACCAACTGAAACAGGTCAGGTGATTTGTTCAAGGTCACAGAGACCCAGAGATGAGGCACATACAGGATATGGAGAATGATACCGTAAGAATAATCAAACCAAACTGTATTTCTTCACTGCATAAAATAACAATGTTATCTTAAAAAAGCCCAAGTTGATTTTCTGGATTCAAACTGCAAGAAGTAGAGCCTAACATTTCACTAGCAGGGAAAAAAACCCTATGACTTTTCTGAGGTGTTTCCCCTCCTCTAAGACGCAGCTTCGATTTTCTCACTGAAAGAGTATCCCCCTCACAAGCAGAGTAGGAAACTATGTGCTGAAGAAATCATGCAAATCCAAATATTTTTAAATTAGTTAATATTAACACAATAAATGAATAAAAAGTATTGCATTAACAGAATCTGATTGCATCCATAAGGCATTTAAATATTTACCACCAACAAGTATAGTTGCCCCATTAGGTATATCTTTTACAGCTTCAACAGGATCAGTATAAAATTTGGTGTTGCGATGACAGCTGGTAGAAAAATAGCATCCACAAATCTGGAACAACAATAAAAGAAACAAGTGAATGACCAAATAACATTATATATAGTGAATCCTCTCCATTATGACCCCGCGCACTTGCAATGTGAATTTATCACAGTTTTGATTCCACCATTTGCGAAATTTTGCGGCTCGCGCATGCGTGGTGCCTCTGCTCCACCGAGGGGTGGTGCCGGAGCTCCCCATGGGGCGGCGCTGGCCCGGCCCAACAGGGGGGGCCAGAAGTCACGCTGTCCCCTGTTACTCTAAGTGCAGCTGGGGAACTGACCCCCCCGCGGGCGTGTTACTGTTTCCATGGCTACAGGCAGGGAAGGGCAGTGCCCCAGGAAAGTGGGGCTGGGCTGGCTGCAGTGGCCAGCGGGACATGCTTACTCTGCTGCCGCAGCTGAAACCCCCCACCCTGCGTGGCCCTGCCGGTGTGCGCGGGACCGCAGCTGAACCNTAGTAGCTTTATAGTGAAGACCATGCGTTTCGCTACCTAAGGGCGAAAATACATAAAAAAACATTGCTACTGTAAATACTACACATGTGGGAATGGGGAGATAGAAGGGTGTACGGCTCCAAAACAAGAGAATTCCATCCTGACTTGCTGACAAATTGTGACTTCCTGTGAACTTATTTGCTACTGCAATTACTCACACAAATTAGAGCAATTCACAGACTTCTCAAACCTATACACTGCTACATGGAGCTTCAAGGACATCCCGACACTAAACATAAACAGAAATTGCTGAAGCAGAGACACAACCACTACAAAATTTGAGTGGAAGCGAAGCAAAGCAACAGGATGAAGGACAGCATTGTACTGGCAGTTTAGTGAGCAGGGACACCCTTCAACAGACTGAACTTCCTCCCCGAGCTTTCTAAGGCAGTCTTAATGCTTCCTAATAGAGTCTTAGAGTTCTCTGTGCTGTTGAAGAACAGCCCAGAATTAGGGAGATTCCAATCAATGCATGAAATATGACAGGCATGAAGGAAATCAATAAAAATCCCACACCCAAACCTAGACTTAAGAATGCAAAGCCATTACACAGTAGTCTCAATAACTCATCTATTATGTTTTTAGGTTGCAGTTACCTTTTTTCTCTTTAAGTATTTCCCACTAATACCATGCATTAATACTAACCAAGTTCTTGTTCAGGCACCAGAAAAAAATGTCATTTAAGTCACTACGTTGATATAGTCTCAATAAATTGAAAAAGCTGAAAGCTGAAGTACTGCCTACTGGTGTTTCCACTTCTTATTTGATAGAAGACATGAAAAACTTTAAATGGACAAAGAGGAAGAAAAATTAAAAAATAAACAAGGTAATCTACAGTTGTTTTAAAGACAGTACCACAATTCTTTCCTGAAGAGTTGACTTAAGATACAGTTACAACCGAGGCAACGATTTTTGGCTCAGTTTCAAGATTACACAAACTGTCTTCTTTTTATATTAGAACTGTTTATACTGCATTTTAAGAAAACCTTTCTTAGTGGAAGCTTGCCTCCTTCCCAGTGGAAATACTCATGTTTCTCGGCTTTGGTGGGCCTTGATGGGCTTAATAAAAAAATCAGTATACGGGTCATAAGAAATAGTGTCAGGTGAGAGAGACTGCAAGAGCCTCATGCATGCCAAACTATACCAGAACTACAGTGATCCCCTGTTACTTGCGGGCTGTTGGGTCTGGTCTGCCTCACGCGAGTCGTGAAATCTGCAAAGATAGTGACCCCACTACATAGTCAAGTACGCCATGCCTGTAGCCACGCCCCCTNCCGCTGATCCATGGTATTTGAAAAATCATGGAGTCAGGTGACATCCCTTCAGACTTCCACAAGGGAAACATTGTGCTCATCTCCAAAAAGTGTAGAAAGGTGGACCCTAGGAATGACTGAGCTGTCAGTCTCTCCTCTGTGCCTCAGAAGATCATGGAATAGACCCTCCTGGGAAGTTGCGCTAAGGCAGCTTAGCTTATGACAGGGAGGTGGTTTGGGACAGTCAACATGGCTTCACAAAGGGCAAGTCTTGTTTGACTAAACTAGTGGCCTTCTATGACGGGGTGACTACATCAGTGGATGGGGGAAAGACCATGGATTTCTCTGCACTTCTGTACAGCCCTTGACATGGCCCCCCATGGTTGCATGGTCACATCCAGAGGGTAGAGGTCAACAACTCAGAATCCTGACAGATACTGGTGATCCATGGTCTCCCTCAGGTGTCTGTACTGGGACCAATACTGTTTCATATCTTCATCAATGATAAATAGGGATTGAGTGCACCCTCAGCAAATTTTCAATTCAGTGACACCAAGCTAAGTGGTCTAGGTGACACCTCAAGGGTCAGAATGCTATCCAGAGGGACCTGGACAAGCTTGCTCACAAGAATCTTACAAGGTTCCACAAGGCCAAGTACAAGATGCTGCCCCTGGGTTGCAGCAGTCCCCATGCACGAGTACAGACTGGGAGATGAACTCATTGACAGCAGTCCTGGTGAGGACTTGTGGGTGCTGGTGGAGAAGAGGCTGGACATGAACTGGTCACGTGCACTCATAGCTCAGAAAGCCAACTGTATCCTGGACNCCATGCCAGCCGAGGGGCCCGGGGCTGGGTGTGCTCACCGTGCAAGGGACCAGGGCCAGGGCTGGGGCCGGGGCCAGAGCCACGAGTGGGGCAGGGGGGAGCAGGGGCGGTGCCGGGGATGCGAGCGGGGAGGCGGGGGAGGTGGGGCTAGCGCTGCGAGCAGCAGGGCTGAGGGCTGATCTGACTGAGGTTGCAGTACATTCTGTGCACGCGCCAGGTCCCGCAACNCTCTGCATGCAGCTCTGGAAAGATATGAATCTGTTGGAGCAGGTTCAGAGGAGAACCATGATCAGAGGGCTAGAGCACTTCTACCCTATGAACACAGGCTGAGTTGCAGTTGTTTAGCTTAGAGGAGAGAAGGCCTCATTGCAGACTTTCAACACTTGAAGGAGGCTTGTAAGAAAACATGAGAACAGACCCGTTAGTGGGGCCTCCTGCGGTAGGATAAGGGATAATGGTTTTACACTAGAGCAAAGTACAGTCAGACTGGATATACAGAAGAAATGGTTCTATTATGAGGGTAATGAGACACTGGAACAAGTTGCCCAGAAAAGCTGGAGATACCTCGTCCCTGGAAACAGTCAAGGTCAGATTGGACAGGAGAATGTTCTGGCTGATTGCAGTGCAGTTGGACTAGACGATTCAAATGTCCTTTCAAATGCAAACTATTCTATGATTTATGATTCTTTTAGAAACATCTTTTCATAACGACAGGAGGTTGCAAAGAGCATCCTTCCTGGTCCCATTTGGTATGCAATTGATTAAAGGAGTATTAAGTGCTGGCAGCCTTGTGAGCAGCAGTACAAGAGGGCTGCAAGCAGGCTTGAGGGCCAGGGCTGGAGGGGGGCCAGGCCTCTGCTCTGTCCTTGTACCCACAAGTAGAAAAATATTTTAAAGAGGCCACGTGGCACCTTTCTTTAACCCTCATGAGCTGCATGCAACACTGGTGAACAGAGCAGCATGTGTTACATAAGCATGCATTCGCAGGTCAGTTGTCTCTTACGAGAGCACCTGCCCTTCTACACTAAATGTGTTCCTTTCAGTCCCTGTCCCACCCACTTTGCTGCTTGAAAGCAAGCTGGGATTTCAGAAGGCTGAGGTGCCATGGATCACCAATGCTCTCACACACACACACCGGGACAGCAATCAAAGACCTCAGGAGCTGGCAGCAATTCTGCCATCCCAGCTTTAAGAAAGTAACAAGGGAACAGATGAGCTCCTAGAATAATCAACAGAATTTAATTAAATTTTATGGAAAAGTACAAATGTGACTTAGCACAACAAAAACTTAAAAGTGCTTAGATTTATCCATAAGGACATCAGCAGTAAATGCGGGCATGAGAAGGTGAGCTGTTTCATATAAGAAAAGCCACGGAGGCACTGCTGGCTTAAGAGAGAAAAAAACCCCAAAACTAACTTGTCTATGGTTACATGTGGGCTGGAAACCATTAGAGCTGCGAGGTTTGGCAGAAGCTTCCCACAGGAAGCACAAAGCAAGCGAGCGGGGGAGCAGCACGGCTGAACACCACTCTGTCCTGACAGCAGCAGATGGCGGGGTGCCAGCGAGGCGCACACACCTGCTGCCCACCTCCGGGAGGGTGCAAGTGGAAACACAGTGACACACTGTAACTGTGCTGCCTTTTGAAACGCTGGGAAATAAAACAATTTTTAAAAGCCAAACAAGCAACCAAACAAAAAACCCCTCAATGCCAACCCCTCCGTGTCCCTCTCTCAAGGTCACTGCATCCTCACCCGCCGACGGGGCCGAGCCTGCGGCGGGGCCGCGCTCTGCCCGCCCTCCTCCTTCTCCTCCTCCCCGCCGCCCTCGGGCTCCCGCGGGACAGACCCCTCCAGAACAAAGCCTGTCGCTTCCCCGCGGGGCGGGAAACGCCTTTCTCGGGGCTGCAGGGCGGCCGCACACCCCCGGGGCCCCNCCCGGAGCAGCCCGCACCCCCTGTAGCTTCCGCTGGTACCGCTGGCCCATCAGGGGTTTTGTTCGTAAAAACGCATCAGAACACACGGGAAACACAGGCCGACAAATGAATCAGTATTACACCGCTGTTACAGTGTTAAAATCGCGTCAAAAACCCAACAGGTTTTCCTGTTTCCACGGTTTCTACCGATGGGCAACTCAGACGTGCCGTCTCAGCTGTCTTCCTGCAAAGTTAAAGTGGCTTAAATTTCTGTCCTATCACTTTCTGACCGAGGAATACCACCACAAGAATTAAGGCAAGCGCAGAGGCTGTGAACGGTTGTTTCCAGTGCAGAGCACTCAGGGTGAGCCCGGCTCCTGTAAGCACATGGTCTGCACAGAGCGCTTGGATGCTATCTTTGGGAGGGAAAATGTTACTAGAATAGGTGTCTACTCGTTTAACCAGCAGCCACGTGAACTGCTGGCCCTTCTGCTGTTGCTAGAAGGAAAATTCAAAGCATGCCTTTGCCGTTATTTACGCTCTCAAAAGTCCCGAATGCTCAGTGAGTGCCCTAACGATGCCAGATACAACAGAAAAATCTGAGAAGCTGATTAGATGCAGGAAAAGAAATTCTCTGCGTGCACATGACAGGAGGTCACCCTCCTGGCAGGTCATGCTGCTCGTCGTCTTGTTTCCAGGATGTTTCCATCGCAGCTGCCAGCCTCTCTCTACTTTGCCATTCTAGTAATCAACATTGCAGCCAGATAACTTTAAAGGAAATCAAACTTGTTCTTCTCAGGTGCTACAGATCATGTAAAACCAAAATTGTTTTTAAAAAAATTGCAAAGCCCACATGCTTTGAAATGCAAGCATCTTATTTTGGCCTAAAAAAGCTTCAAACAGTAGATAAAATAATTTGTAATGGAGTAGTTTATAAAGGACAGTAGATCATTAACTTAATCTTTATTTGTAAGATGTCTTAAGCCTCTTCACACAACAAGAACTACAACTAAGCATCCAACAAGTCTTTAAAATGCTCAAGAATATTTTTAGTATTTTGTTCAGTGAAGTAAATCACATAGCAGCAGTAAATGTGAGTCAAAACACTTTCCAAATTCATCAGCACTTACAAATGAGAAGATTTTTGAGCCCTTGGTGCGCAAAACAAGTCAGCAGGTAGGCATTCTACAGCTACCACAGGTTAATCATTATATACACCATATAATACCACCTTACTTACACTGCTATCAAGCATAAGATGTCAAAGTCAGCGCTCCAATACATTGAAACAATATTTTCCAAAGAAGCCACCAAAGACTTAGCAGATAGTTCACAGGTTTGATTTATCTGCACAAAGGGAAGAACCTGAACTCTGGGGTAAAAAGCTTTGTTTCTGGACATGTTTTCCCCCAATTTGTTTACACTTGGCACAGATTTTAGCTAATTAAAATTCAGTAATTTACCTTTCTTTCAGACCCATTGGGACCTGGCAAGAAAATTCTGTTAGCCATGGAAACCACATAAAGGGAAAACTCATTTAGCTATGCAGCAATGAGAGCATACAGAGAACAACTAAACTTAACTCCAACACATTTATAGGTCCCAGTTTTGAAACAAGAGGTTGGAGTTTCATTACTCTGGATTATTACTCAAAATACTAAAGTATTTTCGTATTAATCATTTAAGAGCATTTGCAAATCATCTTCGATAAAGTACAATGAACCTGATTCCCCTAATATGGGATAGAAAGTAAAAGAAAATTGGAAAATATTTCACAGCATTATAATATTTCTGCGAGAACAGAATGCTGCAGGGAAAACTAATAAAGGGAGCATATAAAACTTTTGATACTGTCCTAATGGCATTACATAATTATACATATTAAGAGAATATGAAAATAATTATGAGCTCCTGTGCAATACCGTCAACAACTTTAAGATCAACTCATAGCACTTACAGGATATATAATTAACTAGAAGAGGGCTGGCATCTGCATGACCAATGGTTATACTAGCAAGCCATGTGAACTTAAATATTTAACTTATTAACAAGATTTCAGTGAAAGGATGGTCATTACAAAGAAAAATTAATATTTGCAAGTTTAATTAAAAATACACAGAATCACAGAATCACAGAATACTCTGAGTTGGAAGGGACCCACAAGGATCATCGAGTCCAACTCTTAACACTGTCTCCCTGTCAGGAATCGAACCCGGATCTCCCACACGCCAGGTGGGGACACTTACCTGGCACGTTAAAAATCAGCAGGGATTTGGCAAATGAAAGTTCAAACACAACTAAACATAAATACCAAGGCAAAATTGAATTGGAAAACAAACAACCAAAAACGCCCTAAGCCTAAAAACTATTTTCTAGATGGTTATGGAAATATAAAGCAAATAAGAGAACCACAGAGCCAAGGTTCTTGAAGGGAACTATATGTGGAGTTGTTGAGGAATCTCTTTGTCAATTTTCCCTTCATAGTCCTAACCTGAAGATAAAGGATACAAAACTTTGAAAGGATTGTGAAGCTGCATATTGAAGAAGCAGCAACAATCTTTTGGCAAAAGTAGTTCTTTATCCCTGACGGATATATAATAGTAAGTCATCAAATGTTTTTCTTACAATTAATATCTTGCAGAATACAGGAGCTCAGCTAATTAAGAAAACAATAACACCCCCCGCAATTGGATGAGGAGGTCCATGCTGTGAAAAACAATCTTGGGGAATTTTTTTTGTTAGTTTCATTCTAGTCCAGTTTTCATTATAGCAGTCTCCTATTTTAGGTAGAACGCCCTATTTTCATATAAATGATACAGAAACATCTATATCTTGTCAGACTATCATATCATTATTACAAACTAAGATAATCAACTATGCAGAACTTCATAAAAGCCACTGAACATTCTATACTTATGCAAAATTTGAGATTTAAAGTTACCAAGCAAATTTTTAACCTTGACAGCACTGAGAAATAGCCACTGAAATATCAGCAATTAAATCAACAGTTACGTAGTTAATTCAGTTTGGTAGTCTTTAAAAAATGACAAAACTTCAAACTTTCTGACCTCTGCAAACTGCTGCACCCCAATTCAAAACCACAGTACTTAAAAGGTCTAATTATACAGCACTTAAAATTGAAGTGTCATTTTGGGTTAAATAGAACAACAAAGTGTGTTACTCAGCATGATCCTTGTGACTTCTATTCATGTTCTATATTGCTTATTTAGTAACTGGCATTAGCATTGTCTAAACATGCTTAGGGCAATAACTTTTGACAGTGACAGTCAGTATGTCTACTAGTTCTGCAGAAAGGATAAGTGACTTATCACTCCTTTACAGCAGGAGTGAGGAAAAAACAAAATGTCTGTCCAGCACATACTTGCAGACATAGCTGCAGACGTACCATTTGTTTGCATATTGATATTTGTGGAGGATGGTTTCAACTCCTATTCAGAAAACCTTACTAGTCTCTCAGTCCTCACTTTTGCCTGGAACTTTTATCTGCAAGAATGCAACACAACAGGAAAAGTCTTTTCCTCCTACACCCTCTGGACAAGCTGAAAGAATGGGGTTATTTTACACTCCGCACCAAGGGTACTGTAAGGGTAAACATAGTAAAAGTGGCCATAGACACAATAAACTTTAAGCAGGGATCCTGAGCAGCTGTCACACTGTGCAAGTCAGTTCATGTTTGGTAGCATTACTTCAACAGGCTTTTCCAGATTCTGCAATCCAATTAAAAATTAAATTCAATTAAATTAAAAACTAAAAAACTGCACAGGCTTCCTTCAAACAAACCTCAGCAAGCAGTGGAATATATGACAAATACAGCACCTAGGAAGACTTTATAAAACTACTTCTGAAGTCATTTTATTCCCTGTGTTTGATACAGAGTGTATAAAAAAATATACAGCACCCTAAGATGATATGCAGCCCTTGTTTTGCAGAGGTGGTACACAGTAAACCGGTGGCATGCCCACAACCCACCCTTCACCGAGTGTTGTACAATAAGACTACTGTAACAAGCTGCCAGGGTTGTAAATTAAGAGAGGTAACACCCACCTGGTTGGCAAGTTTCACCTGTAATTCTGGTTTCCTCTTTGAAACTTGGACTTTGCCGTCTCTATCATGGGTGTGGAGCTTAATGGGAAAGCACATTTTCTTGTCTACAAGGGTTTAGCATGCAAAGTCATGCGTCCAACATAAGCCCTTATCATTTATTCACAGGGGAGACAATTCCTTGCACACATTGCCAGAAACAAGTGCTAATCCATATTCCAATTGTTTTAGGTGCCATTGGTTTTGTCTGATTCTTCCAGTACATCCAACTGCAGGAAGAACAGCTGTAAGAATAGCTTCCCCCTTAGAGTGGGCAGCTCATCAGTGGCTTCCTTAACATTCTTAATGATCCAAACCCTACACATGTAAAAGCATGTAAAAGTCCTATGCTATGACATTTCATTTCTCAGTCACAATCAAACGAATAGACTCACTAGGAAAGATAACAACTTTCACACAGAATATATGGCAAAATCTGATACGTCTGTTATTTTTTTTAGAACGTGATTTAAAATGAACCCCTATCATTCACTCCTCCATCTTTTTTTAAAAGGTCTCTTAGAATCCATTATTCTTACAGTATAATGTTTTCCTTCAGCTCTTCCCTGGCTTTGGTAAAGTATTTTAAACTGATTTTAAACCTGGTTTTACAAATACACCCTCAGAAGGAGCTCAGAAGCCTGTTAAGCTTCAGCAGAAGATTCCATGCATTGACGAGTACACAGTTGCTTGTTGCAGAGCTCTTAGGCCTCTTGCTCTCAATTTTCAAACACCGCATCAAAGATTTTGATGGTTTGTTCCAGGAGTCAGTTTGAAGCCACATCCTAACTGTTTTACTGAAGAATCCCATACTCTGGTTTTCGGCTTTTCCAGAGTTTCAGGAAACACAACCATTTCACATTGACATCACTTCCATGAAAGGTCCCGGTGACAAGCCTGACTATACTGAGCGCATTGGTGACACCCTGTGGCATCCTGCTGAACTCTCAAACCAAATGGCTTCAAGGTCTTCCACATTTGCCTTCTCAGCACCAATTCTTGTCCTCACGCAAGGCTAGCAGGCCTCAGTGAGGCACTATTTCTGTAGCAATTTTGGGATAGAGAATGTTAAGTTCTAGTTGTAACCAGAAGGACTGTAATCCAGTAAACCAGTACTCCTGTAATCCAGGAGGAGGTGGTTAGAGACTTGCTGAGCGGCTTGGATCCTCACAAGGCCATGGGACCAGATGGGATCTGTCCAAGGGTGAGGAAAGAACTAGCAGATGAACTTGCTAAGCCACTCTCCATAATTTACCAACAGTCCTGGCTTACTGGTGATGGACCACAAGACTGGAAATTGGCTAATGTGACACCCATCCACAAGAAGGGCAGGAAAGATGATCTGAGTAATTACAGACCTGTCAGCCTGACTTCAGTCCCGGGCAAAGTCATGGAACAGATAGTCCTGTGTGCTATTACGCAGCAACTGCAAAATGATCACGATATCAGTCAGCATGGATTTAGGAGAGGTAGGTCTTGCCTGACCAACCTGATCTCCTTTTATGATCTGGTGACTTGTCTGGTTGACGAAAAAAAGGCCATGGATGTTGTGTACTTGGATCTTAGCAAAGCCTTTGACACAGTTTCCCATGGTAAGNTTTAAGAAGGATGCTGAGCTGCTTGATAGGGTCCAGAGAAGAGCGACAAGGATGGTGAAAGGACTGGAGAACAAGCCCTATGGGGAGGAGCTACAGGAACTGGGGTTGTTCAGCCTGGAGAAGAGAAGGCTCAGAGGTGACCTCATTGCTGTTTACAACTACCAGAACAGAGGTTGCAGTCAGGTGGGTGTAAATCTCTTCTCTCAGGCTGACGACACCAGAACAAGAGGACATGGCCTTAAACTACGCATGGGGAGGTTTAGTCTGGATGTTAGGAAGAGGTTTTTCACAGAGAGAGTGATCCCTCATTGGAATGGTCTGCCCAGGGAGGTGGTGGAGTTGCCATCCATGGAGGTGTTTAAGAGAAGACTGGATGAGGAGCTCAGTGACATGGTCTAGATGGTGAGAGGCTTGGATGGATGGAGCGTTGTGCCGGTGGTTCCACGCTTGTGGGCCTGATCCCTGGGTGGGTGTTTGCTTGGGATTTGGACTAGATGATCCTGTGGGTCCCTTCGAACTCAGAATAACCTGTGAATCTGTGAAACTGTGACTGGGTTGAAAAGAATTATTACTGGAATGGCAAAAAGAGTTTCAGATTCCCACAAAATTTTAGAATTCATGTGACTAGATCATTTACCCAAGTGATATATATGATACTTTTTGCTTGTAGTGTATCAACTTTTTTAATAAATCCAAGCGAGCACTTGCAAGTTATCCACAAGAAGAATCAGAAAAATTCTCAGCAATCTTGAATTTTCCATTTACCTCACAGGGTAAAACCATGGTTATCATTATTATAATTTGTTGCTTCAATAGTTGTGCATTTTAACAGCAGAATTACCTGTGACGAAATAAGGTCTTCAGAATCAGTGTGTTTATATGACTTTGAAAGATGGGGTATTTAGTTGAACACAGGCTCAAGAGGGTACTCTTGGCAATCACTATCCCTGGCAGCAGATTTCCAGCAAGAAAACCAGAACATCACAGACATTTCACATCCTCCTCCACATTTAACATATGACAAACATGGATTTCTTGCTCTAGCAAGAGCAGTACATGGAGTTGCACATTCAACTGTAGTACTGGAAAAGGGGTGGTGAAGCTTTTCACACAGGTGAACTTCCCAGTCATGTTCATGTGAAAGTTACAACCATGTGAGCACAGCTTAAAAGGCACTGTCATAAAAAGGGTGAAGAAGGGGCAAGGGAGCAGAGCAGTTGTTTAAGACAAGTATTCTTCCAAGAGTAACACTGCCAGAGTAAGGCATGACACTGTCATCTGTACATGTCAGGTACACATTGTTTCTTGTCCATTCCATCATCCCTTCAGAAATGTTGGTGGGTTGGGTTTTTTTGTAAGTTTGTTTGTTTTCTAAAGAAAAAAAAAACAGAAGAAAAGGAAAAACTTTAATGCTGAGTGCTACATAGATTAGTACAATATCCGAAGGGAAGTGATCCACGGGAATTAACTGTATAAAACCTCTTACAATGGCAAAAAATCTTGAGTAAAACCAAATTAAGGTCCTCTTATGGAACACTACACATTACAGTTTCAGAAGGAAGTTACAGTCTCATAGCCATTCACATCAGCTTAATGCTCCAACTGCAGACTAAGTCTGTGAAAAAAAATGGGCAGCATTCAGATAAGTGAGCTGATCTTACACATCAACCCATCACAAGGCACTAGAATTAATACAAATAAAGTTGGGAACATGCTGTTGGGCACATGAGTCTTTGTGACCAAAAGACATTACTTCTGCATTTGCTAGAAGTCGACTCTTAAGTAATACCTGCAATTATATGCACAGTGATCGGTAACAGTTGGAGGCTGAGGTGAAGACTCCTGTAAGCAAGTTCTCCCAGACCAGCACTGACATATGGCAGGCAGAACATTCTGCTGGATGAAGGCATGCACAGTACACCATTCTTTGTTCCTTAGCCATATAAGAGAAAAACATAGGTTTCCTTGCCTGTTGCAGGTAAACTCTTTAATTCAGTTACAGAATATTGTACACTTTCTGTTTGCTTTTTAAAAAGAAGCTACTTCAGCTCTCCCTCAAACAGCAAGAAGCTCCTATTTGTCAGCCTTTAATGCTCCCCTCTTCTGGAAGGTCACTTTAGAAGTGAGCCATTCCAACATCAAAGGTCAGTGCATGCCACTCTGACAACC
Source organism: Pitta sordida (assembly GCA_013390025.1). Taxonomy (NCBI): domain Eukaryota; kingdom Metazoa; phylum Chordata; class Aves; order Passeriformes; family Pittidae; genus Pitta; species Pitta sordida. The sequence continues at coordinate 83,510 of WEKX01023135.1, forward strand.
AGAAATCAAACTGCTAAATCACTTCCTATGTTCAGAACTTACTTCCAATCTGGTACCATGTTGTCCTGGTAGCAGACTTTGCCAAGGCACCACCTAAACTGTATAAAAAGTAGAAAGCAGGTAGAAAAAAGAACAGTCATGGAAGGTTGGGCAAACAAAACTATGACACACCTGCAATTTCTAGTAATTGTTGGTACTCACATGCCTCTGCAGAATAAGTATATTTCACATATACGGACACAATGGTAAAATTGCATTTTTGTAATCTGAGGAACTGAAAGGTGATAGTATAGTACATAGTACTGAGGATTTCTGAATTTGACAATTCTGAAAAGTGATACCACAGTATGACCATCATTCTTACAGATATTATTAGAAACAACAAAAACTCACAATAAATAAAGATCTCTGTTTCATATTCTCTGTGCAGAAATGTAAATATGTATCTTGCCTATTTTCAAGAGCAGAAATATTTACTTCAAGAGCAAAAATATTTACTTCAAATAATACAGTGAGGAAAGGTGTGGAGGAACAGATATTCTGTAACACATTTTAATAAATTCCGTATCTCTCAAGTATTTTTATAAACTATATTTCTCATACTTGTCAACCAACACAGTTTATGGTGCAAGTCAGACAGAAAAGACTGAGTGCAACTATCCAGTTGTTACTGAGGCAACTGTGCCAAGTGAGCCACAGAACAGACTGTGAAGCAGGCACATCTCTTCAGTTCACCTCTTTGCACCCTAAAACTCATCAAAATGAAACAAGGCGGCCCTAAAGCAGACTTCAAACTTATTTTGAGTAAACTTCAGTTAATCAAATCCACAGGAGACAACGATGAATAAACGTCATTAGTCCATATAAATAAGTAAAAAGAGCAAGTACCTTTCATTAACTTCTGTGAAGTGCTCTTTGGTTCCTAGAGGTGCACCATTGCAGCAAAGCCTCATTCATCAGACAGCTAAATCAGCATAATGTCCACCACACAGACAAAAATTCAGATCAAATCCTGAATTCACACTAACAACCAATAAAATTGAATTTGTCCACTTAGACAGCTATGCTTTTGTACACTTTCAAAGTTTGAAATTTTCTTAAATAGAAAAACATCAAGGAAGGTAAGTTATTCTCATTTCTTTGCTAACAAAACCCACCATTTTATAATGCCTAACATTTTATAAACATACCCCTAATTTAAGTAACTTACCAGAGATCAAATACATTTATGAAACTATTGTACAGCTGAATATGCCTATCTCATCTTTTCTATGTCAACTCACATCTCAGTTATAACAGCTATAAAATAAACAGTTATAACAGTATAAAATGCAGAGACAGCTGTCTAACACTTAAATTACCTAAAGTAATTTATGAAGGTCACTCATTATTCATGCTTGCAGAGTAAGGACATATATTTCGCAGAAATCACAGAACCACAGAACATGCCAAGTTGGAAGGGACCCACAAGGATCATCAAGTCCATCTCTTAGCCCTGCACAGGATGATCCCCAAGAGTCACACCATGTGCCTTGAAATCTCAGTAATTCACAGAACACAGAATCACAGAATATTTTGAGTTGGAAGGGGCCCACAAGGATCATCGAGTCCAACTCTTAAACGGCACCACTGCCTCCCTGGCAGGAATCGAACCGCAGTCTCCTGCATGACAGGTGAGGACACGTACCACTGTACTAAAGCGGATTTTCATTGTCATTCTAAGATGCTGTACTAAATACAGTATTGTAATTTCTCCCAGGTTCAACAAGACTTGAAGGACATTATACTTGGTTTATTTGCTATAAACTCAAACTAGCTAAATACCTCTCTGTTAACATCTGTGTCTTTCCTGCTTGTTTCAAATACAATTTTTGACCACAGACTCCAAAACTGTTAGAAATCTGCTGAATAAGGGATAATGCCTGTTGCCTTTTGAGTCTCATTTGATTGGGTCTGATACATGTAGTTTTCCCACCTCTATAATTCCATTGAGTTTTTCCATTACTAACTACTTCCACCTCCACACATACCCTTTTTTCTTTTCTTTTCTTTTTTTTGTCTTCTTTTGCTTTCTCACACATTTTATGGAAAAGTCAGGCTTGGAAAATAAAGACCCAAACCACTACAAATCTTCCAAGACAAGTGTGCATCACCTTCTTTTTTAATATTTCTATTTTATCCGCATGGTGAAAGACACACACACTTCTTCCATCTCAGCCACTGATAAAGTCAAAACCTGACTTCACTGTATACTTGAAGAAAAATTGTACAACAATTTTTTTGAATAAGGAGGCTTGTATCAGAAATAATCTGGCAAGCAGGACTAGGGAAGTGATTCTCCCCCTATACTTGGCACTGGTGAGGGCACACCACAAAACCTGTGTCCAGTTCTGGGCTCCTCAATTCATGAAGAACATTGAGATGCTGGAGCTGGTCTAGAGAAGGGCAATGGAGCTGGTGAAGGATTTGGAGTGCCATGTCCTTTGAGGAGCAGCTGAGGGAGCTGGGAGTGTTCAGCCTGGAGGAGGCTCAGGGGAGACCTTATCACTGTAGAACTACCTGAACGCAGGATGTAGCCAGGTCTCATCTTCCAGGCAACTGGCAAGAGAACGAGAGAACAAAGCCTTAAACTGTGCCAGGGGAGGTTTAGGTTGGACATTAGGAAGAATTTCGTAATGGAAAGGATGATTAGAAACTGGAATGGTCTGCCCAGAGAGGTCGCGGAGTCACCGTCTCTGGGGTGTTTGTGACACTCGGTGCCATGCCCTAGTTGATGTAGTGGTATTCAGTCACAGTTTGCACACGATGACCCCAGAGGTCTTTTCCATCCCGTAAGTCGTCTCTTTGAATTCTGTCGACAGAGGCTCATGGCAGGGACTCTCCCCGGGGATCCCCACACGGATCCGCAGCCGTCGGGGACGTCTGTTATGAGCCACTTTTAAGAAAGAGCTTTCACACCCACACAAAACCAAAACTGCAGCCTCGGCCTTCCTTGTGCGCCGGGCTGGCGCCGGCAGGGCCGACGNGGCTGCTCCACTAATGCCTTGCTTGGCTGCTGTTGTAAATAGCGCAAGGACGGATAAAACTCGTGTGAAAAGGGACAGTTAGCAAGGCTCCTGTTGGTGCTGTTCAGTGCTAAAGAAACATTGTTCTTCCCTCAGACACCTTCTTAGCGAAAGGCTCTGCTGCTCTGGACAAGTTGGAGGACCTCTGTAATGAAGGGAAAGAGCATCCTTCCACGCTTTTTCAGCTCTATACCCAGGTATTATACTTAAAACACCAAATTGACTTTAAAGAAAATCTGTAGGGCGTGAGAGAGTGTTTGGTGTAGGAAGGAGGGTAGTGCAGAAAAGGATCTCTGTTAGCTGGTGTAAATGGTGAACATCTGTGAAGCACAGGGATGTTTTGACTTGTATTAACTTGGAGTCGGTAATAAGCAATTGTGCTGAAACTCCAGGGACAAAAAGAAGTTTGGCTTTATGTTCACCGTCAGCAGTCCTGCAATACGATTGCACCTTTTGTAGACTAAATGTTAAAAGATATCTTCAAATTGTAATGTTTTGTAACTTAACAAGTTTTCTCTATGACAAAACACCACCGTTTTATTATTTTGCAGCATTTTTCCTTGTTGTGTTTTCTTGTTTTTATAGGCTGTCCTAGACATAACATATTTTGAGGAAAACCAGCTTGTGGATGAAGATTTTCCAGAAGAATCTTCCTTGCAAAAACTTAAAGAACTTATTTGTATTCTTTCAGAACCAGAAGACCTAGTGAGGGAATGCAACATAAACGAAGAAGTGAGTACTAACGTATTGAGCCAGAGGGTTAATTATTCCATTATTTTAAAATAGAAATATCTGAAAAAGGATAGTAGTAGTAGTAGTACTTGTATTTTTGATGGGCAGAATTTAAGGTATTTTGCAACATTTTCAAGTCTTACTTGTATTTTAATGGGGATTCTTGAAAGCATTGTTTCAAATAATGTTTCAGAATTTCTCTTGCTAACATTCCGTGATTGCATGGACACCTGATGATTCCATCTGGCAGTTACTAGGTTAGTGTTGTGTCTCTGAGTTAGGGTTGACTGATTTGCTGTCAAGTACAGTCTCTAAAGTATGAGATTTTAGACACCGTTTTTCTGTGTGACTGTGTTTATGGGTAGTTCAAATGGTTTATTTTTGTTGTAGCCCACTTTATTGGATTTTATTTCAGCCCATCAACATTCTTGGTGCAGAATTGCTAGAATGTCTTTACTGGAGAAAAGGAGCCCTGCTTTACATGTATTGTCATACAGCAAAAGAAAGGAGAGAATGGCTACAAGAAAACATTGCCACATTTAAAAAGGTAAAGGAAATTAAAATGTTCTGTGAGCTTGTGAATATAACTTTAAATTTGACTCTTCACTTTTAAAATACGTTGTTATTTTTCTTTTCATAACAGTAAGTGTTTCTAGCCATCACTAATTTAACCAGAACTTATTTTTCCCTATTTTTTTTAACTGTACTCAGTGTCTTAATGATGGAGTTCATTACTTGAGGAAGATGCTTAGCTTTAGATGCCCTCTTCAGCTAAATGAAGACGTCTCACTTCAAGACAAAGACACAGCTAGATTACTCAGTGAAGGTAAAAAAACCCTCCAAAGTCCCCACAGCCCACTCTGTTTAATAATGGCTACACTTTATGAAATGCTTTTTTGTGTTTTTTTTCGTTCTTTGACTGAACTTACATTCAAAACCTGTCACTCTTTAGAACAAGTAGATAATAAATGAGGCAGATAAGCAGGCTGCAGTGCTCCCTCCCTTCTCTTTTTCGCCTGTGCATTTTAGGAAGCGGCAGTGCTTGCTTTCCCTGTGTATTTGAGTTCACTGGGTGAAGGTGAACTGAGACAACAGGTGTTTTATGCCATAAAACCATACAGTTGACAACTGATAGATGTTTTAAGGCACAAATACGACTGCAGAGGGTGCTAGACGTTCACATACCGGTCTATCTGTTTAGCTCTAGGACAGCAGAGGTACAAAGAATTGAGGACTTCACACAGGTAAAAACTACATGCAGAATTGGTCAGATTTGGCAAATTGTCACCACTCTGTGTAGCTTTGTGCAAGTTGCACTGTTACAGAGCACTCTACAGAACTGTCTTCTTTTTAGGCTTTAATTGTGGGAGGCACAGAAATATCCTAATGTAAATAGGCCTAGTCATGCCTGTGCTTAATGGATTGTAAAGAAATAATAAAATTCTCTCAGATAAATAGGCAATCAGAATTATCAGTTTAATACTTGCATGAAAATCTTAAAGATTTTGGCATTGAGGAAGGCCAAAATGGACAGAGTAATGAGTACAGTCTTGATCCAGGTTCCTTTCTGGGCATTGTCAGTCATCTCATGGTAAAATTTGTTTCTTAGTGTACATATTTAATAGGCTGACAGTCCTTTTGATTTTTTTCCTGTTACTGAAAGAAAAAAAAATGAAGTTAACAAGCTGTGTACTTGCTTAGAACAATTACGTACTTGCTCTAAATTATTTTTGCAGGTATATTTAGTGACACTCACTTACTGGCAATGATGTACAGTGGAGAAATGTGCTACTGGGGACTGAAACACTGTGAAGAAGGGGAGCAGGGAAGCCTTGAGCCAGTAGATCGTAACAGTGACCTGGACAGCAGATCACAGAGCATATCGCTGGATCTCCGAGAAACAGGGAAAAACATGTTAACGAAGTATGTGGCTGTATGCGAGGGACCCTTAAAAGGTCAGGGGTGGAACACAACAACCGCAAAACAAATGCTGCGAGAGCTGGTGAAATCCCACAGCTAGGATCCACTGCATGGTCTGTGCCGGAAGGAAACTTGGGTCTGGAGAGCACAGCTAAGGAGCTTGTCTCCGCCTCAGTGTCTGACCTTTGGTTTTAACCAACGTGCCATACTTCTGTTGCATTAAAAGCACACAATCAGAGAACTCCTGGAATACGGGTCCGAGGTCTTACCGAGTATTTCCGGGGGTGGGGAAAAAAAACCCAAACCGAAACGAAACCGCGAGCTGACGACGTGAGGAGCCCTCAGGGCTGTGTCTTCTCCGCGGTGCCCGAGTGTGTCCGGCGCTGGGCGAGNGAGCCGCCAGCGGGGCGAGGCCGCGGGCACATCCCCCCCAGCGCCGCCGGGGGCAGCGGAGGGGAGCGCCCTGCAGATGCTGCCGGTGAGTGCGGCCCGGCCGGGCAGAGCTCCGCGTCCCACCTGCGCAATGTCCTCGCTGCGGGACTCCTGAGGCGTTAAACCGCTGCTCCCGGTGGTTTTCAGGTCGACGTGCAGCTGAACATCATGTCCTTCCTGTCGCCCCAAGATTTGTGCCATTTAGGGAGCACGAGCTGTTACTGGAGGGCAGCTGTGCAGGACCCGTTGTTGTGGAGGTATTTTCTCCTGCGGGATCTGCCTTTTTGGACATCGGTTGATTGGAAGTCACTCCCAGATGTGGAGATTTTCAATAAAGCCTCCTCAGAGGTCAGCGATAATGCACTGTATGATTACATGGCAGCGTAAGTATTTTCATATTCTTTTAGGATGACTTGAAGTCTGTCTTGAGCAGTATATTCACCCCACAGGCATGTTTCATATTTACATCAACAAAGCTGTGCTGTAAGCTGCTGTTTGAATTTTGATGTGTATCAGATCCATTGTTTATTTTGGAAACACAGTTTCATGTTGTTGCATGGTCTGGTCAGCTCTTCGTGAAGCTCGGAGAAATGTAAAACATTGTAAAAAGACAGCGCTAATTTTATAAACAGTTAAGGCTTTTTGTAAACTAACTACAGGTCTGCTATGCCACAGACATAGAGTCATCTCAAAAGTTCTGCACACTTTATCTTGATAAAGAAGTGTTCTTTGCTCTCAGTACAACGAAGGCAAGTGATTTTTTTTCCTTTAATAATAAAGTGGTAAGAAGTTTTCAAACTAGAAGTGGAATGAATTTTCAATTTTTTCATCTTACAGGGAAGGTCTATTAATAACGTTTTTCTGAATGTGCACAGAAGAACAAGTACGTACTACTACTGCTTTAGCTCTTGTTGTCAAAGGCTGTAAAGGACTGATTTCAGCTTAAAAAAAAAAGTATAGCAACACAAAGTGTTTGGATGACTGAGGAGAACTCTTAGGTAGATTATTTGGATTTTTTTTATTTTTTTCAAACTTCATTCCCTTAATTTGCAGTGGATGGTTTTGCTGTTAGTAGCAGTTAAATTTCCCAAAGATTATGCTTAACTTGTTTTTTCATGTTAATTGCATTAATTTTTGCAGTCTCTGTGCCTTTCGGAGCAGCTTGACAGACAGTAAAAATACACCCAGAATTTGAAGTGCGAAACATACACTGATTTTTCATATTGGATTTAAATCTAGGTCTGAATACTTCCAAGCATCACCTATTTGAAACCACCCATCACTGATTCCCATTGTGTCTGTGTGTGCTTTGTGGGTTTGCTGATCTCAACAAGTATCTGTAGGTGTAGAGCAGCACATATTTGATGTTTCCTTGAAGTGGTTTGTCCAGCAGCAGCCTGCCATGACTGCAGATGCAGACGAAAGCTGCTCCTCTAGGATGTCTGTCTGACTGTTAACCCTTTCCCTTTACTACCGTAGTCGTTTCATGCTTTCTAGCTTCTGCAACAAATGAGCACATAAGCTTGCAGACAACACTTGTCTCCTCTCACGGCATGGGTAATGGTCCATTTCAGATGGTCACTTTTTTCAAACACAAATGCTGTCTAATTAAGGTTTGAAATACACTTAAAAATCTAATCTTTTGGGGTTTTATGTGTCCCATTTGCTTTAATGTTATTTTACTTGTGTATTCATTGAGTGTGGGGGAATGTGTAATTTGATTTTATTTAATTTTTTTTAATGAACAGAAAGATCTACAGATGGAAGCATGCTAAGGTCCAGAAAGTCAGTCTTTGGACTTCAAAAGAAGTGATGCCTTCATGTGCTTTTTAGTGGTGTTTGAAACCATCTGTTTGGAACTCCATCATTTTTTACCTATGGTTTGAGTTGTCCCAGTAGCAAAGCGTGAAAAGTGTGGGACCTAAATGAATTCATGTTGTTTGATTAATACCTCTTTTGTATTTTGTGTTTAATTTCTAGTTGCGTCTGTTTTACACAGATATAGAAAGAGCTGTCCTCAGGGCAGAAGAAGCTTGAAATCAAGCCGACCCCGGTATGGGGCTGTGACTTCCTTTCTGCAGTTGCTGGTCACTCAGGCAGAACCTCGCTTTGCTATGTTTGGGCCAGGTTTGGAGGAGCTGGACGACTCTTTAGTGCAAAAGATGATGACATGCCCAGAAATTCTGCTAGTAGCTGGCCTGCCTCAAAGACAAATTCATGGTAAGGGTGGGTTGGACTTTTGACGTTTAGGTATAAACAGATATACGTAACACAAAAAAAAGAGAGTGGGGAAATGGAGAAGAGGGATGCGGTTTTGTCTCCTTGAAAACGGATAACATCAAGGCCAAAACAAACTGTTTTCTTTGTGTTCATTCAGTAGGTTAAATGCACTGAACATTTGGGACTGACTTAATAGCTGCAGTGAATTTATGGCTGACTTTGCAGAGGGATTGTTTTTCTCCTTGTAATTATTTTTATCCAAAATTCCATGTTACAGCTGCTGTTGTAATGGATAAATATGGACAAAACTTCTTTAAGTAGTGTTTGCAGTAAGTGTCTAAAAAACACTGTTGTGTTTTTTTACAGGAACTCAAGGCTGATCCTTTATATGATTATGTCAAATTATGTAAATTTCATTTAGAAGAGTTACAGGAGCACGTGAAGGAATTTTTTTTTAATGTTTAAAAGAGTACCTTTGAATGTGTGTAATTTCAGTTCAGTCCAAACCAGAGACAAAAGACTTACTGCTTTTTAACTAATGTTTCTTTCAGCACATCAAAATTTGAATAATTAAATTGTATGTATAGGAAGTGTGAAAATAATTCTTTAGCAGATTTTTAATTCCTATTCTATGCCCTTTTCAATGTAGCTTTTTGCAAACAGACTAGAGCCTTTGCTATGCCAGTTTCTCCTAATATACACGTCTGTTTTTTTCCCAATTTATGTTTCTAGGTTCAGGGCTAATTATCAGAAATACGGAAAGGCCTCATTTGGTTTTAATATAATCAAATTGATTTTCATTAAATTAATAGTGTGACCAATTAGAGCACATACAAAATTTAGTTGTAAACAAGCAAATATGCTACCCCTAGCAGCAACATCTAGACTTGACTATATCCATTTAATACCACCGCTGGAATTTTCAGACTATCACCTTACTGTTTTCAGCCAGGTAGTTGTACTCTCATATACAGTGATCGCCCGCATAGTTGTGATCCGTAATTTGCGAGGTCCCATACTCACTCTTGATTTTCCAGCAAGCTGTGGGACCTGGTGTGTGTGCAGAACCTACCACGACCCCAGTCCGCTCTGCCCCCGGCCCTGCCTCCCCCCACACTCACACGGCGAGTACAGCCAGCCCCGTCCTCGGTCCCCCCACGCCGCTGGCGCAGCGAGCACAGCTAGATATCTTAAACAAGCCCTGCTCCCAGGACCATCCTCCAGACCTTATTAGGGGAGGGGGCGTGGCTACGGGCATGGTGTACTTGACTATGTAGTGGGGTCACTGTCTTTGCGGATTCCACAACTTGCGTGAGGAGGACCAGACCCACCAGCCCGCAAGTAACAGGGCATCACTGTATTCCTTTTTTCCTTGTAGGAATTGGATCAGGAGTCAGTTTTCAGTTTAGTAACAATCAGAAATTCAATATTCTGACATTGTATTCCACCACCAGGTAAGATAAGATGTGTTCTCTACCAAATAAAAATTAGAGCTTCTAATTTATTTCATATTCTCATATTTTTGACATGTGACTTTTATGTGTGCCTTCACATGCATGGATATGCCTTATAAACTGAAGCTTCAGTGCATGTCTTTGATTCTCCTTTCTTTCTTTCAACCACTAAGTTTCCACATGAAAATAATAAACCTTTTCCAAATCCTATAGATACCAAATGCAGATTACAGGTGCTTCTATCCCTCTTGAAACCTTATTTGATTCCCTTTTCAAGCACTTACGGACTTGTCTTGGGGTGTATTTTCATATGCATATTGCTAACCTTCGGGAAAGGAGAAGTGAAACTGTTTTGCAGGCTCAAACAAATTTCCTGTCCCCTTCCCATGCTACCTAGATTCTCAAGATTGAGGTTTTGCTTTCCCAATTAACCTGGCTTCTGAAATATTGAAATATCTTTCAGTGTGGAAAGGAGGAGAGCAAGGGAAGAGCAAGCTGTTGCTGTGAATAAGATGTTTTACCAAGAGAACAGCATAGAAGGGAATCAGCAAGCCATGCACTACAGTGTAATAGCCCAAGTGAAGAAGGTGTGCGAAGTAGTTGATGGATTCATTTATGTTGCAAATGCAGAAGCTTATAAAAGTAAGGGGTTTCTCCTTCTCTCTTCATATTTTGTGAATAATTGGAATGTCATAAAAGATTACAGAGAATATGCACAATATCATAATCCCTGTTCTCAGTTTTTCAAAATTTGCTTAATCTGCTATTTTTTTGTCGTTTATCCAGTTAAGAGGTCTCCTATGCTAGACACACACTGTGAGGAGTTATGGCTCCTTCTTTTTTGTGGCACATACTGATATGACTGCTATCTAAATTACATGCTGTACATGTACAGGAGAAGCCTGAAATACATTTTTTGTGGTATAATAGTCTGGAAACAGAACCTTGCCCAGGAAAACTTCAGTAAAAGATGCATTAAGTCTAAATCAGGATAGCCCTGTAATAGGATAATCCAAATACAGTTGAAGCCCCTCCATTGCGAGGAAAGGGACAGGCCAATGCTGTCGTGAAGAATTGAACTTGCAAAGAACTGCAGGTCGTTAATATGCATGCAGGCCACGCCCATTGCTCCAGCCCCCGGAACTCCGAAGCGCTGCGGACAATTCTTTGCTCCTTCCCCTAGACTGTCTCGGCACAGGCGAGCAAAGGGAACCGTTTCTGAGCAGCTGCTGTGACCATGTGTGCTCACAGCCCAAACCCCGTGCTGCTCCCCCCCCGCCCCAGCCACCCGGCCCAGCCCAGCCTGGCCTGGCCCTGGTGTGCCGGGGGACCCGCACCAGCCTGTGCATGCTCACCCTGCCTCTGCGGTGGNTACTGTAATTGTCTTTACATTCATCTGCAATAAATGGAGAGAAAGGTCTAGTTCAGAAAAGAAGTGGGTTAAAACAAAATACGGGGGAGAAAAGTACATTCAGTAGGGGAGAGGTGCAGACTGTACAAGATATGAGTATTTCTAAATGGCTTGTTGCAATTTTGATCTCTGTAAGATCAAACTCAGAAAACGCGGATGATAAGAACTAAAATAAGAACTGCCAGTAGAATCTGTGGATGTATTTAAATAACATATGACTGTGCCATCAATATCTGTGTGATGTGAGTGCAGATGAATCCATTTTGTGATAAGCAGAACTAGATAATTTGGCCCTTGCAGCTCTGTTTCATCACCTCTGAAATAAAATTAAAAAAAAACTAAACCAAAATACTTCTTGGATCTAGATATATTTAAAACTCTTACATTGAAATTTGTTTCTTAGACCATAATCGTCGGGAGGAACTGGCTCGTATTTTGGCAATGACTGATCCAGCCCTCGGGCCTCCGAACAGACCTCTCCTAATTTTGTCCTGTGTGTCTCATGCTGGTGTGAAAAGAATTCCATGTATTTACATGGCACATCAGCTGCAGCTAAATCTGCTACATCAACCCTGGATGGTACTTGCTTTTAAACCTTTATTTTCTGTTTCTCTGTGATTTAAATTTAATAATGGGCTTTCAGGTTCCTGGGTGGCACCTGCCTAAGCAAGTGTGCAGCTTTCAACATTAGTACATCAGCTCTTCAGTGAAGGATTTAGTTTCTCTGGTCCTCTAAAATGAATTGTTAGTCTATCTGAGCATAGGCAGCTAAGCATCTGGCCCAGGAATACAGAAGAGACTTCAGATGGAGCCAGAATGTAAGGAAGGACAACCGCTGGTCTTGAGGGGAGGAAGGAAACTTCAGTTAATTTAAATACTTGAGCAACAAACAGCCCAAGGCCTTGGACACAAGATACATTTTTGGGTCATTTTTAGGAGGTTGTTAAGAGTCACTCATTTGACATGATATCTTGAGTTTCTGACATACCCAGTTTTTCACCTAGCATGGGAGGTCCTGAACCTGTTCTTTTATGCTTGTCAAGCACAGTATACATCAGCATGATTCAGACACCATAATTAATTTTTATTGTTGTTGTGAATAAAGAAGAAGAATAAAACCAAAATTCTGATTTGAGATAATTCCTTTGGTTTTATAAGGAAAATACTTAGAGGCTGTTTTAAAAAAGGGTATCATTGATAATAACCACCAGATAAAATGTTACAAAATCTGAGTATTAATAATATGCAGAGAAGACTAAAGCTAGCAGCATTTTGGCTTAAGAGTTATTAGAATTTTCAAGTAGATTGTCACCTGTAAAGTAAGTACAATGTTCCAGAATAGTTGGAAAGATTGAGGAAAAAATGCATGTTGGTACCAAGAGTGAATGCTTTTCTGATGGGTCTTAGTGGGGTTTTGAGTTCTTACTCTTTGGAAACCTTTTTTTGACTAAGGTGCTTTTACACCAATGATGAACATTTAGATTTTATAGGAGTATTTCTGACTTTATGGATAGACACAAAGTGATGTTAAAATATTATTAGATCTTGTAACTTTTTATCTCTAATATGTTAGCTTTTTTATTATTATTTTCACAGGTGCAGGACACTGTAGCTGCAACTTTAGATGGATTGCCAAATGGAATTGAATGGCTCTTAGAAGAAGCAAATTGTAAAAATGCACAGTAATGAATTGTGCATTGTTGCAATATGTAAACCCTTTGGTGTTTTGCTGAGAAACTTGTCCTTCCTGCCAGATGCTACCAGAAGGAACATTTAAAAGACAAACCTGTATGTATTTCGCTGCACACACCTAAATAATGAACATTCTTCCAACTATAATCCTGAATTAGAAGTATAAGTTGGATTGCCTGGACTCCAGCAGCTATAAAGGAGTGATCTGGGGGGCAGTCTGGGTGTTTTGGTTTTTTCTTTCTTTCAACCAAGGGCCTTTAGAATACAATCTTTTCTCAGTTTATCTGATGGTCTAATCCCTTCTGCAAAATATGTAACACTACATCAGTTTATCAGCACAGCTCTATGGGATGCACCACACGTTCAGTAGAGACATTCAGTGGAGATCTCAGCAGTGATAGTTCCTGACCACAGAAAACATACTGTAGCTTGTACAGTAGCAGGTTGACAGAAAGACAGTAACTCTTTCAATTTTTTTTCCAGAAACAATGCCTAGGCAAAAAATAGCAGAGGGATTCTCAGCTGAGACCAAAATTCTTAGAATCAAATGAATTTGCTGTCTATGAGTTGTTGCTTCATGTTTATGATCTCGTTTATTAACCAGCCACAACAGACTTAAGCATCTTTCTGTTGAAATTACTAACTTGAACTGGGCATATCTACCACAAATGAATGTTAAATGAAATCATTAGTAGTTCAGGACTTTTATCACATACATAAATTATCAGTCATTCAAATAGTTGTGGCCATTTGCAAGTATGAGTTGTACCTGTCTTGAAATTTTCTACACAGTTGCCAGAATTTTTATAGAAAGGGAAGCAACATTTTAAAGCTGGAATTGCATTTTCCATATAGATGTTGTTCGGGATGTTCATAGCCTTCCACTTTTTTCATGTTCTTATTATTGGATGAATATTCAGAAACTTTCCTTGGATTTTTCCCTATTTGTTTTATTCTGTGCTGCTGGGGTTTTTTTCCTCTCTTCATGGAAATTCAAATGTCTCACAACTTTCTATTGGAATCTACATAAATGGTTGCCTGGTGCACGTACAGCTGTAACTGCCCTCAGTCTGGGATATGTCAGTGATGCTAAACACAGCTATGTCAGAAACATTCCATTTGAGAAGATACTCGGGGGGTTTTTTTATTAATTAGAAAGTTGGTTTGGTTTGGTTTTTTTAAAATCTTTATGTACAATTATTCAATTTTCTAGATATTTTCATATGACTCCTAATCAGGATATATGGGAGGTTCAAGGAAAAATCCATAGGAGGATATACCGTGAAAATTCCATGGTTTATCCGATCTTTTTATTTCAATAGTGTATGTGTGTTTTAAAACAGAGCACACATGATGGATTCATGAGTATTTGGGATAAAATTCTATGTTTTGTGACTGGGTGTATATGACTTTCCTGCTGGTCATAATTACTTCATAGTGATGTACGTGTAGAGGGTTGAATGCAGCAGCCTGATGCTATTTTCACTACAAATATGGGGGGAGTTATGCAAGATCCTCATTCTACTTTCCTCACATGGAATAAATTATTTTTAAAGAATTATATTGACAGTCTTTCTATGTGTGTTAAGCCCCCCACCATGTGTGCATATCCATGTGCACACATTCTGCAATCACACTGTCATAACAAATTACGTTATCATCATGATAAACAAGGTTATTTTATGATCCCGGTTTAATTAACTTGTATTAACTCAGTGTCATTTCAAAAAAGGTCAGGATAATGTATATAATTTTTCTTAATCTAAAGAATACCAGTTACATTAACTGAAAGATGGGATAACTTTAAGAATTTAAAGTTTTAAGGGTGCAGTCCAGAAAACAAGCAGTGGGGATGAGGAGTCCATGCAGTCACAGAGCTTCCTCATTGAATCACACACACAGAATCACAGAATATTATGAGTTGGAAGGGACCCACAAGGATCATCTAGTCCAACTCACCATCTAACACCCGTACAGAGACCGAGAGCACATCGCAGAGCATAACACCAACCTAGATCCCTCACAGTCTAGCGGGCCACTCCGAGCCGGAAGGGGCCCAGCGTCATCCAGCCCTACACCCCCCATCCACTGTCCAAAGGAGCAGCTGAGATGCACACACGTGTGCTATGGAGGAGGCAGCCAGGTGTTGAGCATATATAAATGGAATAGTTCCAAAGATGCACTTTTTTACAGTCTAAAAAAGATTTAGCCCTATCAGATTTCATGTAAAAAAATAAATCTATTTCAATTCATGAGTCTGCTGAATTTAGAAGGATAGTAAGTCACTTAAGCTTGATTGTTATGAATTCAAATAGCTGGATATGGAATATTAGAATGTAAATTAGATGTATTTTAAATTTTAATATAAAAAGCCCCAAACCTCTTTTTAATCTAACTGATTTTGTATTTATCGCAGTAGATGTGATGTGACGGGTTCATGAGAAATAATATCATGAGGAGCTGGATCCCAGAGATCCTGCTTTCCTTGAGATGGAGGAATCTTAACAGTGCTAGAAAAAAAAAATCACTTTCCTGCCCACTGAGCTGGGACATTTATATAAACAATAGTCAGAAAATCAAAGTGAAAGGTTAAAATGATGATACACGTGACTTCTAAGAATGAAAATCTGTTATTGAGACTTCATCTGAGCAGCTTTCTTACAAAGAGAATGGCTTTGGGGATGCTAACTTTCAAATCTTTGACTCTGAGCAGCAAAGGTTGAGCAACGGAGGCTCCAAGCGGAGCAGCTTCTTACAGCCTGAGAGGGGAGCTGTGGCTCGCTGTGTCCCGCAGGATGGCTGTGCTGGTCCCCATCAGCCACTGTCCAGGCACCGTTCCTACACCTTTTGCGAAAATTACTTCAAGCAATCAATTTCACTCCCTTCTCAGATAACACAGCAAGCAAGTGCATTTACAGAAAACTATGAGAAAATCAACATGCTTTTCAAAGGCTTGGAGGCAGGGGATATGCTGCCTCCTCTTTTAATCTGCTGGGGTTTGTCAATACCAATTTGTATGGTAGAACGAATATCACAGCTAAAGAGAATAGCTGGAGTGGCTGTCAGGAAGATGTATGGAAATAATTGCTGTCATTATTGCAAGGTGATTGCTGCCTTAGTCTGTGGTTTAGTATGTCTTTCACACCATTTTGACACTAATGGTTCTGGATAAATTACTTTCCTGAAGTACAAGAGTAGAGAAATACCATTCTTCTGTCAGTTATAGAAGGGGCTATACCTAGAGCTTGTGGTTAAATTTCAGGCCCAAAGGATGTTTGCACAAAGTTCCCTCAGGAGGATGAAACTGCAAATCAGTAACGTAGGTAGGTGTCGTGGTTTGACCCTGGCTGGATGCCAGAGACTCACCCACAACCTCTCCTGGAGGAGAAAACACTGGAAAATAAAACTCGAAAATAAAATCAAACTGGTCACAGGCAAAAAAAGCAAGACATACTACAAACAAAGAATATAAAGGATTTATTTTCTAACTAACAAGATCAGAACTGTGAAGGAAGCATCATTTAGAAGGCAACCTTTTCCTCCCCCACCCCTCCTTGTCTTACAACAGATGTAATATTCCCTTTTTTCCACCAGGAGACAAAGGGGGAACACAGGGTAGGGGTAAACCAGGCAAGTTGGTATTATCTGACCGGATCCAGGGTAGGAACCATCTCTCTGCCCTTTCATAAAGTTCTCTCTCTCTCTCATGAGAGGGAAAGGTCTTCCATGACCCCTCCCAAGCGAGATCTCGGCCCAAGAACGACAGCTCTTCCGAAATTCTCTGTGGTCCAAGTGGCACATCCCAGCATGCAGCTTTTAAGTACTGGCTTTTTACTGCTTCATATTATGAGCCCATCCCAAAGTACACAGTTCAGATCCTATCACAATGCACAAAAAGTCTGTCCAAAGGATCTCTGCCGAGCTCTCAGCTAGCTCCAGGCTTCTGTTTCTGGGCTCCAGAAAACATCAGCAGTTTTTCCAGCTTTACCTCTCCATCTTCAGTCGTGGCTTAGATGGATTCTGCAGTACTGGTTGTCTCTCTGATCTATAGGTTTTCACTATGGTTGGTCCAATTCACAAGCAGCAGCGGGATGCCTGGAAGAACAACTCTACCCCTTCTCTCATGGGCCCAGGGGCCTTCGATCTCTCAGCCTCCCGATACAGGTTCAGAACTGGCACTCTACATCTTGCTACTGAGTTGGTTTTTTTTTTTTTTTTCTCCCAAATATGTTATTCACAGAGACGCCTCTATCTCTATAACCTTGAAGGCCCTAGCAGCACGGAGAGCCCAGGCAAGAACTGAGCTGTTAACCCCCTCACTGCCAGAGCAGAAAAAAACCCCTAAACCATAACACTAGGCATCTAGCAGAGACAGCAGCACACAGTGGGGTGGACTTGGATAAAGGGTATATTTAAGAAACAGTGACATTAGATTATCTCCCACACTAGCTCGTTCCCATTTCATCATGTTCACTCTGTCTGCTGTTCCCATGGACCACGGGCTGGCATAAGGCCCTGTCTGTGTGCTGTGCTGCAGGTACCAGTCTGGGCATTACTCGCCAAGGTCCCGGGGCATGGCCTCCAGCCTCTAAAGTGTCTTAGCGGCCCTTTGCTGGATTCTCTCTGGTTTGCATCTCACGAACTGGAGGCTTAAAACTGGAAACCCTGCTCCAGTCCTGGGCAGAGGGGAATGAGCACTTATCCTCAGTGTAGTCTTTATCACTGCATGGGCAAGATGCTGAATCCAGACTCGGTGCTGTATCGTGAGCTCAGGCAGAGCTGCTCCCAAAACAGACAGTCCCTGTCCGACGTTGGTGCACAATGTGTTCCCTCTTGGATGCAGGACTTTTGAGTTTGTCTTTTCTTAAAATCAGGAGATTCCACAATACTCCCACTTGGAATACATATTTCAAACTGTCCTTGCAGCAGCCTTGTGGACATGACAGTATGGAGAATCAGTCACCTAACAGGAGAGAAGAAAAGGCATTCAGTCTTTTCCTGAAGGCTGAAATCAATCAAGGCATCTGCCCCTTTAAAAAAAAATGAACAGTACTTGTCTTAGAGCCTCAAAATAAATTCCTTCAGAGTAGGCAAACTAGTGGTAGACAAGAACTGTAAGTATAAAAGTCTGACACAGTTTCAGAAATATGTTTCACTGAGCTCTGAAAAGTGCTTCACTGTAAAACAATCCTGATGACAAACCAGAAACATCTACTGTATTAATGAAATTATTTAATACCACTCTCTGTAAAGTGAAAACTATAAAACACATTTTTCTGTTTTTTCTCAGGAGTAAGAATAAAGGAACTGACATAGTTACATAGTGACTAAGGGACAAAAGACTGTATTTTGTAATAGTCCTCTGTTGATAAAAGAATATCATTTTGGTGTGGCATCTTTCCTGTCTTCCACACAGACTTGAATCATGAACAGTTCCACAGCCCGATATCATGGGAGATATGTTCCATAAATGTGAGCATAAAAGGGCTACTCATCAAGAACAAAATCAACTTTGAATCAATCATCTGTCATGAAAGGTTTTTATACAAGTTTTCTAAATGAAACAGTGAAACAAAGTGTTTAGGTCTTTCTCTTGTAAGACTTGTGTAATTCACAGCCAATTCCCTTAAAATTCAGCTGTCTTCATCCTAAATTTTGTGAAGATTTAAACCAATGTCCATACCTTTAGTTCATAGCCAACTTTGTTAAAATGAGGTGAAAGCAAAAGGTTAAATTTGATATGCATATGTGCATATAAAATTCTATGGGATTAGTTATTTTAAATTTTGTCTTGAATGTGAATCACGAAGATTTAAGTAAATGAGTTTCCTGGGAATCCTTTTTTTAAGAATACTATAACCTTTACTGACAGCACATCCAGATCATGGACAATATAGCATAAGGATGCACTGCTACAGACATGCATTAAGTTTCTTTTAAAAAGCGCAACGTATTTGCAGGAAGATAAATGCAAATTACAAGTTTAACTAGCAAAAATATTATTCTTATGAGTTTCTTCCAAAAGGAGAGGCTCAAATTTTATAAAAACGTCAATTACTGAGAGCAAGGAACCCAATTGCCTGATTACTGCTACATTCATCTTAAACAAAAGGAGCAACTCTGAGTGTAATCAATATGTGTTTGAATTACGCACTTCCATTCAAACAACTTTCAGTGTTTTGTTGAAAAGAATTGCTGCTGAGCCACTATCAATATCCTTCTTTTCAGCTGAAAGACTTGAACTGCTTTTGACTCACTGAAACAAAACCAAAAAAATCTGTCAAGCATTTATGGGTTTTTAACTTGCTTTTCCCTACAGGAACCAAGTTTATGTGTTACAGACACACATCTTTTCCCCCCAGTATTCTAACTGGTGTAAATATTTTTAGGAATGTCTTGATATTCCTGAAGGGTGAAATAGTTTGAGGGGCCCAGCTTAAAAGGAAGTATTGGAAACTGCTGCCACAGTAACCAAGATTCATGGTAGGCAACCAAAATCATCCACCATTGAAAATTCTGGCAAACATTCAAGAACCTGATAATGATGTTTTCACAGTGCCTGTTATCTCTGGGTGTCCCTGGTGCCACCTGATTCACCGCCTCAAGCCTCACAAGCTGAGCCAGCCCCTGCCTTACTTTCCCCAAATGGTACATTCCATGCATCTCTGGTCTCAAGCATTCCAGCACAGCAATTTCCTTCCTACTCTGTAGTCTGTGCACTGAATTAATTTCATTTGCCTGACTTGTGATTTGCTGAGCAGATGATCCTGAATTCAAGGGCAGAAGAGAATGGAGAGCTGTGCTTCAGCTGGACCCTGTGGCTGACATGAGATTCTGCACTCAGAGGTGCACACACATGCTGGGAATCTACATCCCAGGCATATAAACTTACCTCATACTTATGCACATATATTACCCTATATGTGTATGCACACAGAATTGCATACACTGGGAGAAAGGAATGTCTTGGCCCTTTGAATTTCAATAGTTACAGCATAATATGCAGTGCAATTCCTGAAGCATGATGGTGAAAATTCTTCTCGGATATTTCTGTGCATTTATATGTTGCTAGTTGTATTTTATTTTGTGCATATCAAAGTGGAATGAAGATACAGTAATACCTCACCCTTCGCGAGGAAGGAGTCTTGTCAGGGTCTCGCAAACGTGCAGGTCATTAATATGCCCAAAGGCCACGCCCATTGCTCCACCCCCAGCCACTCTGGAGCACAGCGGAGCCTTTTCCACTCCTCTTCACGGGCTCTCCCAGCACAGGGGAGCAAAGGGAAGCATTTCTGAGCCATCTCTGCCTGGGGAGACCCCTGGAGAATCCTTCAGTTTCTCTTTGGCCATGCTGGTGCTTCCACATCTGCGGCTGGGCTGCTGCCACGGCGCATGCTCGCACTGCCTCCACAGCGGGGAAAGGGTGTCCTCGGGCTCAGGTTGGCGCTCTTGGAGCCTGGGAAACCTTAACTTTGCAACACTGAGACACATGGGGCCCCTTACAGTGGGGAGTGCTGTTAGAGTTTCTTGCCCTTTAACTGCGGCAGCTACGATACGTGTATCTCCCAGTCCCAAGTGCGGGAGAGGCAGCGCTGCCCGTATGACCCAGCAGAACAGCGCTACCCCCTCATGCCTTGCCACATCACTGCCCTGCTGCCGCCCCCAGTGGGCCTCTGCTGGCAGCACAGACACAGCTCCACTGCTCCTCCCCCCTGCCCCATCCCCAGTGCCCATGCCTGTGCCATCCTGGCCAGCTGGGGTGGTCAGGTGTGGCCCCGCGCAGCACGGGTGGGCAGCAGCTGCAGCGGTGGGGTGGGCACGTCCTGCCACTGCACCATCCCAGCACACAGCACTTGCCCCACCCCTGCCATGGCCAGCCCAGCC
Source organism: Pitta sordida (assembly GCA_013390025.1). Lineage (NCBI taxonomy): Eukaryota > Metazoa > Chordata > Aves > Passeriformes > Pittidae > Pitta > Pitta sordida. The sequence goes on from WEKX01023135.1 coordinate 104,320, forward strand.
CCACTTTCCTGGTGCGCTTCCCTTCCCCACCTGTAGACATGGAAACAGTAACAACAGGCGCAGGGCAGAGACTGCACTATGGTGCCGCAGGTCTATAAATGCCAAGGGAGCGAGACACCCCATGCACTCCCCTTGGGGCCGGGCCAGTCCCGCACCACAGGGAGCACCAGCACTGCCTCTCAGTGAAGCAGAGGCACTATGCATGCGTCAGCCAGGAAACTTTGTGAATCACTGAGGCAGGTCTGTGAGAAAAATTTCTCTCAAATCAGCCAGGTCACAATGGAGGAGCCGCAATGCAATGAGGTATTACTGTACTTGGATTTGGAAATATCAGTGTTGCCACAGCATTCCCTGCAGTGGCAGAAAAGTCAGATTCACAGGTTACAAGTTATTTTTACATACAGTTACAGGTTATTTTGAGTTGGAAGGGACCCCAAGGATCATCTAGTCCAACTCCCAAGCGAATGCCTGCCCAGGGATTGAAACCATAACTCTGAAATCACCACATGTGGCACCTCGCTCCATCTGTCCGAGCCTCCCATGGTCTAGACCATGTCACTGACTTCCTCATCCAGTCTTTTCTTAAACACCTCCAGGGATGGCTACTCCACCACCTCCCTGGGCAGACCATTCCAATGAGAGATCAGTCTCTCTGTGAAACATCCAGTCTAAACCTCCCCTGGTGTAGCTTGAGACCATGTCCTCTTGTTCTGGTGCTGGTAGCCTGAGAGAAGAGATTTACACCCACCTGACTACAACCTCCCTTCAGGTAGTTGTAGACAGCAATAAGGTCACCTCTGACCCTCCTCCAGGCTGAACAACCCCAGCTCCCGCAGTTGCTCCTCATAGGGCTTGTTCTCCAGTCGTTTCACCATCCTTGTTGCACTTCTCTTGACTCAAGCAGTTCAACATCCTTCTGAAAGTGGGGAGGCCAGAACTGGACACAGTGCTCAAGATGTGGTCTGACCAGCACCGAGTATAGGGGAAGAACAACCTCCCTAGTCTGACTGACCACACTATTCCTGATACAGGCCAGGATGCCGTTGACCCTCTTAGCCACCTGGGCACACTGTTGGGTCATATTAGGTTTTCTGTCAATCATTACTCCTAAATCCCTCTCCACTTTCCAGCAGCTCATCCCCCAGGCAATAGCGATGCATG
>WEKX01023138.1:9422-42731 GCA_013390025.1 Pitta sordida
AACTTAATATGAGCCAATAGTGTGCCCAGGTGGCTAAGAGGGCCAGTGGTATCCTGCCCTGTATCAGGAACAGTGTGGTCAGTCAGATTAGGGAAGTTATTCTTCCCCTGTACTTGGCACTGGTCAGACTACATCTTGAGTACAGTGACATCAAATTTAACAGCGTGGTTTCTATTTTTAAATACTTTGTGTTGTTATGATGCTTCTCTTTCTATCCTCTCCTTTCCTCATAGAAAATATGTAGTTTAAGAAATCCTCTCAGAATTACACCTTTTTTTTTTTTCTGAGAAAGTGTGTATTATTTTTAGAGCCATTTAAACTTTTTTTGCCTCATTTCCCTATTTTTTAAGAGACGCATTTCTGTTCTTTTGCCCTTTCCCAGCTGCCTGGAGTATTTTTTAAAAAGTAGTTCAAGAGGACATTGCAGGCTTGTTAAATCTGAATTTTGGCAGAAAATTTTAAACTTTTGTTATAACACTTCAAAGTTAGGAGGAAGTGGAGTTTGAAAATTGATGTAGATATAAAATGGCATATTTAATGACAGATGTATCTATAGAAACCTGTTAAGATGCAGATTATCCCCCTGAGGAGGGGAGATCAAAACTGCCAATCTATAAAATATACTTGTTAGGGGAAGGCATGGAATCTATCTCTCTGAGCACTTTGATTGCAGGGGACAGTGTAGCAGCATGTGGCATCATAACCTAAGAGCAGACAAATCAGCTTGATGACTTTCAAAGCCAAGAATACTGCTGGAGGCAAGGGTACTCCAGTCTAGAAGAAATTAAAACATATAGAGACTGTTATTAATTCCAGATCTATTTTTGTGTAGTCAAATCTGTATGCAAATCCTTAGCATCTCATTTTGGCAGATTAATCTAAAAGTGAAGAGCGGTATGTGAAGGGAATGTAATGATAAAACATGAGAGAAGAGCAATATTGCAGAGGAAAAGATGCAAACTATGTTCTTGATGTGAGGGGCTCTTTGTGAAGAGAAGCAAATAATTTTGCTTGTTTGCTTATTTTATTATTTTATGAAAAGGCAATACCCTTCTTTCTCTTCTTCCTTCACATTTTTCACCCCAAATTAAGGTGTCCTTTTGGAATGGATATATTTGACCCAGGATTGTGTTTCTGTTGTGTGTCCTGTAGTTTAACATTCTGTAGGTAATCATCCACAAGTTATTCCGAGTTAAAATAACTATGATTTTTGTTTTTCAAAATACTAATCTGACATTTTATTTACAGAATATTTTATATTCTGTAATTTTAGCAAATCACAGAACAGGTATTGGAAAAGAGGGTTTTATGCACGTGGCTGATGGCCTCTAAGACTGTGAAGGCTGCGCAACAGTGTAGAGACAAATAATAGATTGTGAGATTGGACACAGTAACAGTCATTGGTTTCCAATGCCATTTCTTGTGTGTGGACTTCACAGGTGCTGTGATGGGCAGGATGATGGAAATCGTTTGGAAAGACTACATCTCATCCCAGCTATCTCTTAGCCTGTGAGCATCTCTGAGCTGGGAGTTTGTGCTGTTGTCCATGTGTTGGGGCCCAGCACAGGCTGGTGCTTGCACAGTTGTACCCAAGTAACAGCATTATTTCTCCCTTCTTCTGCAGTTGAAGACAAAACTCTAAAATAGATACATCTGTACTTTTTGCTGTCCATTGATCAGATTCTTGGCCTCACTCAAGTTGTTTGGTGTGATTAGAGGCTACTTTTATGTTAGCAAGTAGCTCAACCGAGAAGGAGCAGATCAGCACCAAAAATTTGTGCCAAGTTCTCTATATTTACTCTTTATGCTGTTCACTTCTTTTGCTTTGGAGTAGAATTGTTCTGGTTCACTGGTCCAGATGTTCCCAGTACTCAGATGGTACAAAGCCATCTGAAAGACCAGTTATTATGCCATTAGGAACAGCACAGAACCGGTGCACACCTGGAGCAGACCTTCTGGTTTAACTTCGGTGCACGCCAGTGCCAACCTACTACCTAAAATGACATGTGAGAGGTGGGGGAGTTGCCTCAGAATCATGGTCTGGCTCTGAAACAAAATGCTGCCCTCAGTGCAGCTGAAAGCTAGCAAAATGAGGATTCCCCAGCATGGAGCTTGGGAACAAAAGCAAAAAAACCCAGCAGCCTTAGTGGGAATGGGCTAAAGCTCAGCTAGCAAGAAGGAAAGTCACGGTGGTGCTGCCCTGGCTGAAACAGTGTATGTCCTCATTAAAAGAAAAGCATCAGCAAATGTAATGACAGATTAAATTCTTTCCTCTCATTGCTGTCTACTATTGGCACATGCCATTAAAATTGTAATATAAAAAGCTCGTCTGTCAGTATGAGTCTCATTGGTGTGTGGCCATGCAGAACTGGCATGCCCTCGTTCTGCCCAGACTTCCTGGTAGGATGAAGGTGAGGTGCAGCTTGCAGACATTATTTCTGGTCCCATCTTCCTGTGGGCCCAGGATGGTGACAGAGGGGGAATGAGGCCTGTGGCAGTGCTGGAGTGACACTATTTTCCCAGGAGGCTTGAGCACACTTGAGAACATGTTTGCAAAAGTAAGATTACAGACTTGACACTGAATAAGTTTTCCATGTTTACTCAGTGAGATTTGCCATTTAAAACCAATGGAGAACAGGATGAGTGGGCATTAAACATCTCTTTACTGTGTTGAGGTAAAGAGTTTGTTTGCAGTGTCTACTTGGGTCAGACTCTATTCTGAACTTTTCTGAGGTGCTTTATACCTTGCTTTCTGACTGTTATTGAAAAGTAAGTGGCAGCATTGTTTCTGGTCACTATGGATGAACCTTGCAACTTAAGTCTACCTCTAAGCTAGGAGATATTCTCTCTGTAATACAAACTAAATACCAGATTTCTTTGAAATGTATAGGTGAGCCCATTTGCACAGGTTTGCACCATTCTTTCCGGATGGCAGTGGTATCCCACATCATGCTCCTGGTTAGACAGAGCTTCTCTCTGACCTCTTCTCTTTGATGCAAGGCCATGTCCTTGTCCTTTTTTAAACCGTGTCACACTCTGCAGGCTCCTTGGAACAGGGATAGGTTTTATCTTTGTGCTTGACAAAGGTTGAATGCACAATCATTTAAAAACAGATCAATTTTTATCTCATTTTTAGCTTATAGAATTTGCTTTACGGAGGAAGTGTATGTGGGTTATTTATTGTTGCTATTTTGTGTTTTTATATGTTTGACAAATGGGGCTACTTATTACCTTGTAAGCAGATTAAAAAGTGTAGTGGAATGTAAGCAGAAGTGGTGGTATGTAATGCAATTATGCAAGAAAATGAACTCTAGGACTGGTTGTTTTGCTGTACCTGATCTTGGTCTTGCTTATATGAAATAATGTAACTTGTATGAACTCTTTCATAGGAGGAGTAACAAATACTGCACAGTATCAAAACAGGCTCATGGTCTATGATCCTAAGCAGGTGGGTATCTGTATTGTATGTTTGTTCTTAAATGTTTTGCTTCAAACAGACCTCTTGGCAAATACATACAATCATTTTGTAAGGCTTAAAGTCCTGATCATTTGAAATAGTGGTATTTTAAATTCACTGTGTACTGATGTGTGAGTTTAACAGAATAATGGAGACCCTGATGAACTTATTATGCTTTTTAAGCGTGTAGGTATTAGAACCGTCTTAGATTAAATACAGAAATGTGCTTTAAATTCCTTGTATTTATCAGTATTTATTTTTCTTTTTTTTTTTTTTTTAAAATCCAGCTGCCCTGGGCAACATATACTCCAAGCCAGTGTCCCAAAACCGCTTTGTGTCATTGGCATTTCTGCTTTGAATTGCATATATGAGCCTTTTTGTGTCCTGTATACTGCGAGGACTGTACTACCTGGCTGTGACTTACTCTGTTGCCTGCAAGGGTGCCTATCATTTCATTACCCAAACACCTAAAATATCTTTTAGGGATTATTTCATACATTATGTATGTGTTTTGATTAGGTTAGCACAACTCAGTAACCATTTCAGAGGGTTAGGACATGGTTATGCACTCTTGCTTATATTAGGAATTAAAAGTCCTAAGCTTGCAATCAGAGTTGCATAGCCTGATTTACACCCACGTGGAAGAGCATTGACTTTTCTGATTGTAGGATAGAGGCTTTGATTGCTGTATTTGGATCCCAATTTTGCTGGGAGATATTTCTGTGTGGTTCCCACTGACATTTTAAAGCATAGCACCTACAGAGCCTAAAGCTGAAAGCAGGCACGACACACCTGCCTCTTTGTTTTCAAGCTGCAGTTTTATGCATTGATTGTATGAACGCTGTCAGTCCTAAATCCAAGCAGGAATTACAGGCAACAATCTTATTTTGCTTATGAGTGGGACATGTATTTAGATATTGTGGCTTTATTGTATATCTTTCACTTTGATTCTTTACTTGCTGATGTGAAAGTTGCACCCAAAATACCAGTGGCAGGGCTACTTCAGTGTGCTGTGTCAACAGCGAGAAACTTGGCCTGGCATGTAAAGAGTTACAGAGGAATTGTGTGCTTGCATTCTTCAAACCAGGTCCACTTCATGTTTGTACACACAAGCTCTTTTTAAAAATTCTGCTGGCATATTGTTTACGGTGGGTACTGGAAACCATCACATCTGCTTGCATCTCGCACAGAATCTCAATAACTCTATCATTCAGCACCAGCGCTTGCTTCTGCGTGAGGCCTTTGTGGCGAGTCGATAATGCCTGCCATCTGCCACAGAGCACACAGCTACCTGCCAACAAGCCGGCTGGGGTGACCTCTGCTTCCCCACCACTGATTAGTATTCACACACCGGCTTATTAGAAATGACCCCACCAGGCCCCTCAGTTTCTTTGCCTTTGCAGTGCTTTGCAGCTCACCTGGCAAGCACTGCAGCAGAGGAAGCTAAGGATATAATCAGGGGATGCAGGCAGGCTTTGCAAAGCAGATGGTGTCTATAGTCTGGTGTTAAGAGACTGGACTACTAATGCAAACATTAATGCCTAATATTCAACTATTACACATTGAAATGTATAGCTATATATTGTGGAGGTTAAAAGGCAGAAGTTTTAGAGGCTCTTGAGTTACCGCAAGTGGTAGCACATGTATTGCGAAGAATTTCCTCACAGATTTTAAATTGCTCCACTTAAATTAATCTCATCTATTGCCAGGTTATTTCATTTTGTAAGCATAGCAGGAGCAATTGTTTTCTTAGCTTTAAAATACTGTGCTTTAATCCTTCATCTTCCATGTCTTTTTGCTTCTCCCCTAAACAGGTAGAATTCTTGAATATTGTTAATGCAAGGGGATGTTATTTTGTAAGTTGCCACAAATAAAGGGTTAACATTAAACCAAATACAGGAATCATTTTGGAAGATCCTTTAGAAAATTATTCTTCCCTGTTGCTTCATTCCCCAATGATAAGATCAAATAAGTTTCTGAATACCAAAAAGTAGAAGAATCATTCTTCTCTCATAACAGAGCTCATTGGTACAGCACTGTACCAATTTTAGCACTGTATACAAAGCAGACATCTAACAGTCTGGTTAAGGAGTATTTGCTACAGAGTTATAAAGAAAAAAAAACAAAAAACTTTTCAAACTTGATGATCTAGACAGAAAAAATACAGAGCAAGAAATATTATTAAATTCATTAATTTAAATGTGAGAAGTGCAAATCATGTGTTAAAAGTCCAGAATGTCTAGTCAGACATTTTAGACACATGTCTAAAATATGAACAATATAAGTATTTGCACTTGTGGGTTAGAACACCAGTAGCGTGCTACTGTTTATTGTACTAATAATTTAGCTGTCTTTGAGCAGTGTTGAGACAAGTTCTCTTTCTCTTTCCAGAATAAGTGGTTAAGCCGTAGCCCAATGTTGCAGAGGAGAGTGTATCACTCCATGGCTGGTGTCCAAAGGAAACTTTACGTGTTAGGTGGGAATGATCTCGACTACAACAACGATCGGATCCTTGTCCGGCACATAGATTCCTACAGCATAGATGCTGACCAATGGACGCGTTGCAGCTTCAACATGTTGACAGGTGAGTATTGCACACTAAAAGTGCAACTTACTACTATTGGACTGGAACATCAGTTCTTCTCCCTTTAGATGCCTTGATTTATCATGAGCCAACAATACACTTTTCATTACAGTTCTCATATTCTGTGGTCTACAAACCCCTTGTTTTAGCACATTGTACACTAAATTTTTAGGAAAGTGCACATAAATATTATGGAACAATAAATCATAATAATAATCATAATACAACCAGTACTGGTTTTTTTGTTCTCTGGAAGCTTGCCTGTAGTCACAGATTTAGCTCTCTGAGTGTACAAGAGACTGATGCATCTCTACCATGATAACATAATTTTGTAGTACTTTCTGCTGGCATTATAGGACAAAACTCACTGAAATCCATTAACTCTCACTTAGTTCTAAACAGTATCTTCTTAATAAATAACCCCAAAGGAGGTGTCCTTGTTGGAATTCTGTTAAGTCAGGAATGAGTTGAGCAGCTTAGTTAGCTACAGGATCTGTAAAGTTCTTTTTCACTTTCACTAGGAAGAACTGTTACATTCAGAACTTGCAAAATACTGCAACTCCCTGACCCTGCAATCCAGTCCACCGAAGTTCACCTTTGCCTGATACAATTCCCAGATGTCCTAGTCCCATGAATCCCTGGGAGAAACAGAGAATCACAGAATGTTTTGAGTTGGAAGGGACTTAGATCATCTAGTTCCATGGGCAGGGACACTACCCACTAGACCAGGTTGCTCTGAGCCCCATCCAGCTTGAACACTGGTCTCAAACAGTTCCAGGGATGGGGCAGCTACAGCTTTTCTGGGCAACTTGTTCCAGTGTCTCACCACCCTCACAATAAGGATTTTTTTCTTCTATCTAATGTAAACGTCTTCTAGTTCAGTTTGAATCTATTCCCCCTTGTCCTGTCATGACATGCCCTTGTAAAAAAGTCCCTCTTGAGCTTTCTTGTAGGCTCCCTTCAGGTATGGCAAGGCCACAATTAGGTCACCCTGAAGCCTTCTTTTTTAAGACCATCACTCTAAGTAAGTAATTTGCTGCCTGGTGGGTTTAAAACCTGCTCTAGTGGCAACTTTTTTCTTGATCTCTGGGATCTGGAAAAGGGTGGCTTGGTTTCTGAGTCAGGCCATCAGAGTACTTGATGGACACTGAGGAGAGAAGCATAGATTCAAACGGAATTACACACTGTCCATCATAACTATCTCAACAGTTAATTATTTTACTATCTGGAGTAAAAAAAGGCTGGATGACAGCCTTTGAGAAGGATGTCATCTGATTTGCAACTGCAAACCTCTGGCGCTGCAGGCACCATCATTCTGGAGCTGACCCTGTCCTACCAAATGATGTGAGATAGCTGCCTCTCTATAACCTGTACCTTAAGAAGCCATCTGAGCCTTTCTTTCTGTCTGTACTACTGGCAGTAAATGTGCTTGTTGCACTGTGTAGTGCAGTGCAGATTTTCTAAGGCTGTATTTATCCTTCAACACTTCCAAACTTGTTGAGGAGACCTCTGCTATGGGGATGAAGTTGTGCAGCAGCTTCTGCCATTTTTGCCATACTTGTACCTGGAGGGACAAAGTGAGGTGAACAGGTGTGGGCAACATGTGAGGGGCACTCTTTGCTCTTGGCCTCTGTGTCTGTTTGGATGTTAATGTATAGTAGCTGAGGGGTAGGTGGGGACTGTGCCTGTCACCTATGAAACACATGCGTACACAAACCAGTGCCATTGAGAAGAGAGCAGATGGTCCAGGCACAGTCACATTGTTGCTCATCTGGGGTTTATCTGGGCAGCACCATATGGGGCTTCTGTGGAAAGCAAGGAACAGCCCTTATCTTCACCTTTGCTTCTGAATTCTGTGAATTCTGAAACCATCAAATTCCTGTCAGGTATATTTGCCTCCTATTACAGAATTCCCATATTTAGTGTTAAAAGGGTTAATTAAACACTGAAAGTGGTTTCTATTTCCTTCTTTGCTTTAGGTCAAAATGAGTCTGGAGTTGCTGTCCACAATGGTAGAATATATTTAGTTGGTGGCTATTCGATTTGGACAAATGAGCCTTTGGCATGTATCCAGGTGAGTGATTTATGCTTCTTTGAAAGTCTTTTCCAATAATTTTTCAAGGATAAGTTTTGCACAGAGGTTATTAAATAAGGAAAAGACATGTGAACTCGAGAGATTAAGAATATTTCTTATGCAGGTACTGAACCTGCATAAACACAGAGAGGAAACACCATGGGTATTAAAAATACTTCCAAATGAGCCAATAGATGCAATTTTCCCTAAGATATTCTAGCAAACCGGGGTTGAGTTGTCTTTCCTTTGGCAAGGTTTGGATAAAATAACATGTATATGTTCAGAGGTTACACAAGTTCAAAAGAAAAAAGGGTTGCAGAAATGGATGACTGGACATGGGCTAAGAATTTTTCAGCTCATCTTGTGATTTTTTTTTGCTTCCAAGTTTGTTTTTCTGAAGCCAGAGTTAATGAGTTGTTTGTTGACCCACTTCAGTCCGCCTGAAACGTGTCCTAGTGCTTATTGCTTTAAAGCTTCAGTGGAAGTTTTTTGATCCCTGCTGTAGGTGATATGTTCCCCAAATTTTTCTCTCCCGTCTTGTATAAGAGCAGCTCGCCTACAGATCCATGGCTTTCAGGTATTCCTGTACAGAAATTAAGAATTCTTATCTTTCTGCATGTTTCTGAGTGAAGCAGTTGCTCATGACAGCCATCGCTCTGTGACCAGCTGGGCAGTTACAGACAGAAACACTTGTTTAAATCTCAATTTCTGTGCTTTTGCTGACAAACATTTTCATTAGCTTCCAACATTTTGGATTTTAGGATTTCACCTCCAAAGTGTCCCATGAGACTATAAGGCTTAGTGTAAGAAAGGAATATATTAGAAGGCCAAGCTGCTGGTCTTATAATGAATACTTATTAACCATGGGTTTGTAAAGAGTAGATCATGCTAGATAAACAGCTAAAACTATGTTCTAGTGATAGTATAATTCTGTTTTACTAATTTGTTGGATACTATACCTCACAATTCGTTGGAAAAAGTCATTAAGACTGGCTTGGATAACACCAGCTGACATATAAGTAGTCCTTTTAGATGGAGTGCTTTTAGATTGGTGGCTGCACTCCACCAATGGGCTCATTTATAATCTACAGGTACTTTACAGTATTGTACCTGGATTTACATGTGGCTTAGTGACAAGTGAAAGTACGTAATCCTGGGATTTCGCTGTCTTAAATGGACATTTAAGACATTTAAATGTCCACATCTCCAAACTACACTCAGGTTTCCTATATCGTAGACCTGCGGCCTTAATCAGGTTCTGCAAAGACCGACTCCTGCATTGAATGGCAGATCATTAATGTGCAAATTTGTCCCCCACCCTCAGACAATCCCCAGTGCTGTTTCAGGACTGTATTGCTGTGTATCAGTTGCTGCGGTGGCTGTGCTGGGGCTGTGTGGGGAAGCAGCAGAGCCACCACGGCGGGGACGGGGCAATTGGAGCGGCGGGGTTGCCAGCGCTGGCAGGGATGGAGCGATTTGCATATTCATGACTGTCTAATTGAATATTCATGTGTGCCAGGTTGCACATGCACAGTTGCAAAAAGGGGCCTCCTTCATCACTAAAAAATCATGCCGCTAAGATCTGAAGCCGCAATATGGGGGGCGCGAAGTGCAAGAGGGATGACTGTAGTTGTGAACTGGCAGCCTGCCTGACACAATCCTCACATTAAAAGGAAAAGTAGTATAATGAGTGATTTGGCAGAGCTGTGTGTGCTGCCCCTTCTCAGCTGTTGGCAGTGTGCCTGGCTTTAACCAGCATAATTAGTCCTTTTATCTTCAAATTGAGGAAAACTGAAGTTGCTCTCTCCTTTGAAAAAAACCCCACCACTTTTTCCATATACGTACCTATACTTTCTTTAAGTCAGTCGTTTATTTGGCATTTCTTGTGGAGCTTCCTTGCTCCTTATATACCATGAGTCTGACAAATGATTTTATGCTCTCTGCCAGCAGGAGCCCTTCTGTGAGAAGTAACCCACTTGCATGGCTGCACGTTCTGCCAGGAAACAGGATGCAGTGTCACTGTGTGTTTGCTACTGAGTGCCTAAGCACTCAGGTTTTGATTTGGGTGATGAAGACAGCAAATGGATCATCAGATCAATAAATAAGATCTAAAAATTATCTGAAACTACCTTTCTGTTGGGATTAATAGTACATACATCTGGTGTGTGCCAGCAAATTTGTTTGGGCCTTCTTCTGTGATCCTAAAAATATTTCGTATGCTTTGACCTGCAGGTGCTGGATGTTAGCAAGGAGGGCAAAGAAGAGGTATTCTATGGGCCTACACTCCCCTTTGCTTCCAATGGAATTGCTGCATGCTTTCTTCCAGCTCCTTACTTCACATGCCCCAACCTTCAGACTCTCCAAGTGCCTCACCACAGGATTGGCACAATGTGAGACATTCCTTGAGCTTCACAAAATCAGACGTGGAGGGGGAAAACATCAAACCTTGTGTATAGAAGGGTTTCTCTGAATCAGCGAGAAGAATCAATCCACACGGCTGCTGCTTTACGGTCACACATTTGTCTTAAAAGTCAGAGCACAATAGGCAGGAAGGAAGCTACAAAAGCCATCTGCAGTTTCTCTCCTCTGCCTCAGATGTAGAAGCACATATGTGAGAACATTTTGCATTTCTGCTGTTGACTACTTGCTATGTGTCCATTTCCTTATGCAACTTTGATAGGCATTGTGGAAGCTCTCAGCTCCTCCTGGGCTGCTCTTCTTTGGAGTTTGCACATTCAGTTGTTCACCAATGACGCTTTCAAAGACAATAGAAAGCTGTTTATGTTGACAAAGATGATATCATACTGTGGTAATTATGCAACTTAATACCTTTGGCAAAAAGAGTAAGTCTGTTGACTTCCAATTCTGAACTCTTTTGTTTACAGTTTCTCATTTAATACTACTTCATTTGAAATCTAAATACTTCAAAACAGATTAAAGCAAAACTAAAACGCAAACAAACCCTATAGGGTATGAGGAGCAGATAAGAATTGTCTCATCTGAAAGACACTGAAACCTTATGGTTAAATTCAAGTCTGAACTGAATTTGTTTGTCTGAGAATCTAAAGATCATTTGGGATGTCATTTACCAAGGTCTACTATCAAATAAATGTTACCTTCTGTCATATGATCAATTCTTCTTGACAGCTGTAGTCTTTTAATGGTGGAGATCAGCCTCTTTGCTATATAATTAAAATGTGCCATTTACTTAATATCTTTAATATCCAGTTTGCAAGGGGTCACCACATTTACAATTATCAATGAAGAGTCTCATTTTGTCCAACATATGGTCCCACAAATCACTGGTCTCCAGAGGCTAAACAGGTGTAGAACAATGTCAATATTTATTTATTTATTCTTTCAGTTTATATAGTGTGTCTCCATTCCATTCTCCAGGCATATGCCAGCTCACAACAAATACCCTAACCTACTATATTTTGGCTTTGCTTAGCTACTGCAGCCCCTGTCTCTTATTTCTGTGTTTTATTTACATATCTAACAAAAATGTCAATGTTTGTAAATATTAACCAAGCATGTAATTAAATCTTCCTCTATTTCCGACTTATGGATACTCTGCACTTCTCTGCTTTACCTACTGATCAGCTCCCTTCCACTGTGCTGTCTAAGCACAGTCTAAGACTGTCTAAGCAGACCTGTCAAATTCCTTATAATGCTCCTGCAAATGCCACATATGCTACGGCAGTAGCCCACGCCTGCTGGACAGGAACAGGTTTGACTTTGTCCAGTGAGCAGTGTTTTCAAATTAAAAGCATCTTTTAAGGCTGTGATTACAGGGAGGTAACTTTATCACCATTTCCATCTCCTGCTGGGCAGTGTACTCATGGAACATCACCTTTCCTTTTCCAGTACTTATCAGGTTAGAATGTTTATGGTGTTTTTTGCTGAGCTTTCTCACTTACATTGCCTAGAGTAGAGCTGAAGCTGCACACTGATTTGAGTTACTAACATCATCTCCCTCTGTGCACCAAGCAAGCCTACACCCAAGTGGTGCATTTCTCTGTACTTTCCTCTGCCCTTTCCTGTGCCATTCCATTATTGGTCAGGAACTGGTTGGATGGTCGAGCCCAGAGAGTGGTAGTTAACAGTGTCACATCCAGTTGGTGGCCAATTACTAGTGGTGTCCCCCAGGGGTCGATCTTGAGTCCGGTCCCGTTTAATATCTTTATTGATGATATTGATGATGGGATTGAGTCCATCATGAGTAAATTGGCAGATGACACCAAGCTTGGAGCATGTGTTGATCTGTTGGAGGGTAGGAGGGCCCTGCAGAGGTATTTGGATAGATTGGAAAGATGGGCAGATTCCAATAGGATGAGTTTTAATAAATCTAAATGTTGGGTTCTACACTTTGGTTATAACAACCCCAAGCAGAGTTATAGGCTGGGGATGGAGTGCTTAGGGAGTGAGCAGGTTCATAGGTTATTCTAAGTGGGAAGGGACTAGTCCAACTCCCAGCAAACACCTACCCAGGGATCAGGCCCACAAGTGTGGAACCACGGGCACCACGCTTCATCCATCCAAGCCTCCCACCATCTAGACCATGTCACTGAGCTCCTCATCAAGTCTTCTCTTAAACACCTCCAGGGATGGCGACTCCACCACCTCCCTGGGCAGACCGTTCCACTGAGAGATCACTCTCTCTGTGAAAAACCTCTTCCTAACACTACTCTAAACCTCCCCTGGCGTAGCTTAAGGGTTGAAAGGGACTTGGGGTTATTAGTGGACAGCAAACTCAACATGAGCCAGCCGTGTGCCCAGGCAGCTAAGAGGGCCAATGGCATCCTGGCCTGCATCAAGAATGGTGTGGCCAGCAGGGCAAAAGAAGTTATCCTTCCCCTGTACTTGGCACTGGTTAGGCCGCATCTTGAGTATTCTGTCCAGTTCTGGGCCCCTCAATTTAAGAAAGATGGTGAGGTGCTGGAACAAGTTCAGAGAAGGGCAACAAGGATGATTAAGGGGCTGGAGCATAAGCCCTATGAGGAGAGGCTGAAGGAGCTGGGTCTGTTTAGTCTGGCAAAGAGGAGGCTCAGGGGCGATCTTATCGCTGTCTATAACTACCTAAAAAGGGGTTGTAGACAGGAAGGGGTCGGTCTTTTCTCCCTGGCCATTAGAGCGAGAACAAGAGGTCATGGTCTTCAGCATCAACAAGGGAGGTTTAGACTTGACATTAGGAAAAAGTTTTTTACTGAAAGCAATTTGGCATTGGAATGCATTGTCCATGGACGTGGTTGAATCGCCATCCCTGGAGGTGTTTAAGGGTAGACTGGATGAGGTGTTGAGTGCCATGATGTAAATGTTATAGCTGTTAGGTTTTAGTTGGATTATAGGTTGGACTAGATGCTCTTCAAGGTCTTTTCCAACCTTACCAACACTGTGATACTGTGTGATACTGCATGGGTGCTCTACAGGCTGTACATCAAGGTGGATTTTAGTTTCTTGTTTCAGTTTGTTTGATCTCCTGGAACTCTGCATGCAAGGGACAACTCCCCTAACAGGCCATTTAGTTTAGAAATCTTTTCCTCTGTCGGCTGCAGGGCCCAAGCCCAGAAAGTATTCAAACTTTGACTTATGTGTTCCTTTCAGGGACCCAAATATATTACATGCCTCATTTTCAAGAGGAGGGTGACCAAAATAACCAAAACATGTGCAGTGGCTTTCAGCCTTATCCTGGAGGTACCACACCATGTGGGCTGATCAGCTTTTGCTCTGGGGGCAGAATTGATGTATACTTACTTCCTATTTTGCAGGTGTTAGGAGAATTAATTTCTCAGCTGTTTTAAAGCTCTATGCCCTTCTGGACAGTAGCACAGATTTGTATAATTTGTATGCCTCAACTTAGTTTGGAGGCTTTGATTCCTAGGCCTCATAACTCACCACAGCTGTAGCTATGGAATCATTTCTCAATGGCTGCTTCTGGAGAACCAGGGGAAAGATTATGACGAGTCTGGCTGATTGTTGAGTGGAAGCAGAAAGCCTGGGTTTCAGAAACAGAGGAGGGCAGCTTCCTTATGCAAAGCAGCATGTGCCTCTTGGTCCGAGGTCTGAAAGGCAAGAAAGTTATTTATCATGTTTGTTCTGCCCTTTAGACACTTTTACTGCTCTGGTTGTTATCACCAATTGTCTGTTCTGTGAATAGCAGTTTTAAACAGCTGTGCAATTGCATTATATTAGTTAGGGGTACCTTTGCCACAGAGCCTCAGGACAACACATATGCTCCTATTAGCATCAGGATTCTGCTCTGGCTCTTTATCATCAGGCTCCACCAATTACAGAGAAGTCTCTCTTAGCCTCTTAAGTTTTTGCACCACACTTTCCTATCTGGGTCCTTTTGCTTATGTTGCAGGATCTAGAGAACAGATGGGGGTGCTTTGCTGCACCTGAAGTCAGAAAATGCCACATAGTCCTTGCCAGATGAGCAAAACCCAGTTATTTTTTGACAGGTAAGAGAATGGTGTGGATGCAAGAGTAGACAGAGAGCATGCTTCTGTGGCTGAGGGGCCTCAGCTGGGAAGGAGTTGCGGTGGGAGAGCAAAGGAGGCTTCACCTGGCAGCTGTGCAGGACTCCTGCTGGCAAAGGCTGCCAAGTGACCTGAAGCTTCTGAGTCACCATGTGCTCACTCTTCCATCTTTTGACTGAGTGTCTCTGGCCACTGAAACTGTCACATTTGCAGGCTTCTGTGCACGAGCTCAAGATTCACTTCTGATGTTCTAAATTTTGTACTATTTTTGGCAAACATAGACGTTTTGTCAACTTTTTTTTTTTTTTGGTCAACTCAACTTTGGTCCCTAACCAGCCTGCCAGTTTTGGTATGTATTTCTGAAATGCAGTTTTTCCACAGAGGCTTAAAAGCTGTCCAGAATAAGAATATTTCCATGCTTGATGGTTCTGTTACCAGTCTGATCTGCACAGTGTGAGAGTTGATGCCAACACGTCATTTATACAGCTAGGAATGTGCAAGGTAACAGGGTTGGCTGCAACCAGTGAGAACTCACAGTGCTTCAGGGAAGGTGTTCTTACAAGTGAATAATGCAGCAGCAGTTGCTGACTGTCCAGGTTGGAAGACAGTGCAATTCTGTGCCCTGAATTCCTTAGATTTCCACATTAAAGATACTTAAATCTGCAACAAACACTTTTGGGCCAAGGTCTTGAGAGCTGTAGTGAAGAGCTGTTCTCTGATCTCCTCTTTTGGGCCAGTCCCATAACAGGAATAGTACATCTTTTATACACAGAGCATACTTAACCTTTTAAGTCCTAAAATGTGTTATCAGTTCTTCTTAGCTATAAATAACAAAATCAGTTGCTTTGTGCTTTTTATCCAAAAGATACCCAATTTCCACATTTCCACAAGCAGCAGCACCAACAGACCCTTCTGCCCCTTTGGTGTTTCTTGAGCAATTCACACCCAAGTGCTGACCAACACTCACATAACGCTCACATGTTATGAGCCAGAGTGCAGCAATTCTGTTTCTGTGCACTAATGTTTTTGTAATCCTTGCATTTCTAGTTGTGGCTTACAATTTTCTTCTTAAATTAGCAGCTTTTGGGCAAAGTACCTGGCTCTCAAAATAGCTGAAACTTCTGTAACTCTTTTTCCTCTAAGTTTTGCCTTCCCCAGTTACCCTCCCCCAAACCTGCACAGACACTTAGTACATCAGTTGCAGAATCATGGAGAAATAGATAATTGAATATTCACACATGCAGAAACAACACAGGCAGAATGTGAAACAATGTGGAAACAAGCGCGAAAAGAGGCGGCATCTGTTTATTGAAAATTAGAATGTAGAATAAATTAAGAGGGCAAGGTTAAAACACTTCATTTGTAGGGGAGGAAGACTTTGCAGGAAGT
The DNA here is from genome assembly GCA_013390025.1 of Pitta sordida. Lineage (NCBI taxonomy): Eukaryota > Metazoa > Chordata > Aves > Passeriformes > Pittidae > Pitta > Pitta sordida. The sequence goes on from WEKX01023138.1 coordinate 25,406, forward strand.
TTGGCACATAAACTATAGAAAGAGCTTATGCAATTTTATTTTTGCGAAATGGTTGGAGATTTTTCCCCCCTAAGGACATGTTACAAAAGGATAAAAAGTTCCACATAAAGAATGGTTTTCCAATAGAGATGATTATTTGTAGCTGTTTCACACTAATGCCAGAATTAAAATGCTTAAAACATTAATGTTGCAATGCTTCAAGAACAGAGTAAGTATTTTTAGCAATACTCTGTAATTCACTGTAAGTGAATGCTGTGCTAATTTTTCCACCAGACGCCTATACAAGTCATGCTGGGCCTTTCTAAAACAAATAATAAATTTAAACTTGCATTTTTAATGCCTGTTTTGGTGTCATTCTACAAGGAGTAGGGTAGATCCAAGACAGTGTATGATGGACTGAAAAATGCAGTGAATTTTGTTGTCATATGGAATTACCTGCTGGCATTTCCAAAGGCCTGTAAAGACACCTCATTGATGACTAGGGTCTGAGTTTTTGTATTTTTTTCTGTTGTTCTATACATACCTTCACACTTCATACATTAAACCTACAAAAGGTTTGCTATTCCAAAACTGCTCAATTAGACCAAAGCCATATCCTAGTCATTCATCATAAAACAAGCTTAATTATGCTAGGACATATTGACACTGCATCCGATTTTTAATCTTCAACATAATTTTATAACCATTGCTAACAGATGGGCTGATTACACTGAATTTGAGTTTTAAGTAATAGTTAAAAATTCTAAAATATGATTAAACTGAAAACACCCATTGCATACATAATTTTCAAAAGCTATTGAAAGAAAGAAAACAAGAGTGCAATAAACCCTCTTATCTGTTTCCTGAGGGAAATACAGGTTCACAGGATATTCCGAGTTGGAAGGGACCCACAACAATCATCTAGTCCAACTCCCAAGCAAATGCCCACCCAGGAATGGTGCAACATCTGACTGGCGGCCAGTCACCAGTGGAGTCCCACAGGGGTCAGTGTTAGGCCCAGGACTGTTCAACATCTTTATTGATGATATGGATGAGGGAATTGAATCCATCATCAGCAAGTTTGCAGATGATACCAAGCTGGGGGCAATTGTTGATCTGCCAGAGGGTAGGNGTTCAATCTTAATGTTAGGAAGCGGTTTTTCACAGAGAGAGTGATTGCACATTGGAATGGACTGCCCAAGGAGGTGGTGGAGTCACCGTCCCTGGAGGTGTTTAAGAGAAGACTCGATGAGGAGCTTAGTGACATGGTCTAGCTGGGGGGTGTAGGGCTGGATGGTCCTGGGTCCCTTCCGGCTCGGAGTGGCCTGCTAGACTGTGAGGGAACTAGGTTTGTGTTACCACTCTGGGATGTGCTCTCGGTCTCTGTACGGGTGTTAGATGGTGAGTTGGACTAGATGATCCTTGCGGGTCCCTTCCAATTCATAATATTCTGTGATTCTGTGAATCGAACCCACAGCGCTGAAGCCATGGGCACCACGCTCCATCCATCCAAGCCTCCCTGCATTTAAGTGGACAATTATCAGAGTTCCTTAAATGTCCAAGGAGTGTATGCTATTCACAGCTCCTTTTCTTTGCAATTACAGCAGATATACAGAACCTTATTCTTTCCATAGATCTGCTGCTCTATTCCAACATAAAAGGTGTGAATTTTTCTATTTCAGAACTTATTTTACTGATTTTATTGAAACAAGTGCCTTCCTTTTTAATAACAAGAACAAATGAAATAGAGGTAGAACTTTGTGGGCATAATGGAAGTTGCATGTGAATCCTGAACAGAAGGTATATTTTTGTGTGTTATCATTTTAAGGTTACTCAAGGTAAAGTAAGACATATTTCCCTCTGCCTGCCATTGTTCATCATATGCTGGACATCTGTTTCATGTAACAAGGATGATAATGGGTCAGAGGTGATGGGTATCCTGAATTCTGGAATAGGGAAAATATAAAAATGAAATACTGTCTATTCAGATCTCAGTTCTATATATTGTGGAAATAAAAGTGTGTAGTAGTCCTCTTATACCCTGGAACAGTCTTCTGGCCAATGGAATCAGCATAGAAAATGCTCGCAAGGCTCATGCCTGCAGTACTTCAGACAGGTCTCCTGTCAGCATTATCAGCATTTCTGAATGGACAGAGACACTGCTCATAGACACTGCACCAGGCCTGGGGAAGAAAGAGCTTACTGAATGTAAGTATTTTGTTTAAACTCCAATGACAAACAGTTACCCCATACTTATGAGATGCAGAAGAACTGCAGCAGTGTCCATTTGTACAACTGTAGTATTAAAATGGGTTGATCTTGATGGGTAATATTTGAATATCTAAGCAAATGCATTAACAAGGTCTTTAGATAATAAAATGGTTTGCATTGGAAGGATCCTTTAAAGGTCATCTAGTCCAACCCCCCTGCAATAAGCAGAGACATCTTCAACTATATCAAGTTGCTCAGAGCCTCATCCAGCCTGACCTTCAGTGTTTCCACAGACGAGGCACCTAACACCTCTTTGGGCAACCTGTTCCAGTGATTCACCACCCTTATCACAAAAAGTTTCTTCATTTTATCTAGTCTGAATCTACCCTCTGTTAATTTTTTTAACCAAACTATTAATATGTAAAATATTACATTAAATAATATTCATTGTCTTAGGCAGCTTTTATGCAGATAGCATCTAATAAGACCTAATATGTAATTTCTTTTAGTTTTCACGCCTTTTTCTGTATTGTACTTAAACCCAGCATTTTCTTCTTTCCTCCTAACTGGTTTTGGTGTATGCTTGGTAAGTCAGCCTAGACGAGCACTCTGCAAGCCTTCCTCTCATTAATATTATCAGAACTATTAGTCACATCTGCAAATGTCCATACCAAATAAATAGACCAAACCAGATTGCCCATTTGGCAGTGGTTGATGAATATGATGCAAAATTCCTTATTTCTGTTCACATTAACTCTGTGACAGAGAGGAATGATAATTTCCAAACTGCTTAGATTAGTTTCTCATGCATCAGGAGCTGCTGCGCATTTACATAAAGTCCTGTTGCTTTTTCAGAAACTTTCAACCACTACAGATACTATTAAATATGTCTTTAACAACCTACTAAACACATCATTAAATGCTTTGTTATAATATCTGCTCTATCCTTTAAAAGTCTCGATTTTTACATTCAGGAAGTAATGTACTACAGTTAGACATTTGTTTTGTAATGTGCTGGGTGGTAGAACATCTCAATCTCCCTTGGAGAGGGGTGGGGTTCTATTTTTTGAAAAAGCTCTTTAGAAGCACAATCCTCCTGAGAAGAATAAAACTCCTCCCAGGTACAGAAGCTTACAAGAAGCTACAATGCAAGTTCAGTAAGTCACTTTCATAATGAAAAGAACCTCTATGTTCTGCACTATTAAGTAGCCTAAAGAGGCTTTTAGTTACTGCATTTTCTGAAGTACCAATAGCCGATTTAGGCAAGAAGATTATCTAGTTCAACTTGATAAGATTACTGTAACGAAAGAGAAGGTGCAGTGAACAAGATTTAGGGATTTTCGTGGAGCTATTAGACACAAAATAATCTTTCCTTCCCATTAACATTGTAAAGTTAAAATGTGAATAAAGTAAGAGCCTGTTCACCAGTGCTGCCGTTAAGGGCAAACATATTACTCCCAAAGTCCAGTAAGTAGTTTCAGAAATACTCATTATCGTGGGAAGTAAAAAGTGTGGATACCACAGCCATTAATGAAAGTTCCCTAAGAACTTTAGTGGAAAAAAAAAAAAAACGTAGAAAAAGTTACAAAGCTAGATCTGTCCTGGAAAGTCACATAACATGGCAAACAGGAATAATTATTAGCCTCTGATCAAATGATTAGTATTTTCCTTAGAAGTGTGTCCTCTCTTCCCCCCACACCTAGCCTAAGTTAAGTAGATAATTAACAGTGTCATGGCTAATTAAAAGACCATAGATAGGATCTCTGGAAATTATTGGTTAATTCTAACAACATAGTATTCAAAAGGAAGAGAACTGGAAATCTGAACCTACCTTTTCTTATATTATCCACAAAGACAAATGAGAGATTTTACACTGCAGTCTGAAAGGCTTAAATGTTTTAATACATGTGAAAGGTTAAACCAGCTATATACATTCTATGCAACATAAACACAAGCTCTCTCTTAACAACACTAGCTCCATCATAGGGGCACACCTCCTAGTGAATGCACTGCATTCAATAAGTTCAGTACAGGTTTTTCACATTCTACTAAAATAATAAATTAGGAAGTACAAAGTTATGATTTTCTTAAGAACAGACAGAATAAGTTTCAAAAGTATATGTAAAAGGGACAGGTCTTAATGTGAACTGACTTGTGAAATTAGTTCTTTGAAATCCTTTGAAATTCTTTCAAATTTTACAATTCAGGCTCTGTTCATATAGACATTTAAATATGTAATAAATTAGCTGTATCTTTCAATTGTCATCCATCAGTACATTGAGTTAATTTTCAGATGCATGACAATATTAAAATACCACAGAATTTTTAAAAATTAATACATACACTGGGGGAAAAAACAACCACAAAATTGATAAATGTATTTCCATTGTAAGATAAAGAACTTCTCTAGTGTGTCGTATAGTTTTAGGTATTGACAGTGTCACAACATCCAAGAGGAAAGAATTAATCACCAGCAAACTGCTAATCTGTCTCATTTTCCAGTTTTTGTATCTCATTTTGCCCAGCCTCTGCGAGGTAAGATAAGAGTCTTTTATAGGCTTCTCTGTTGGGGGATAAAAAGAAAAAAAGAAGTAACATGTTACTTAAAGAATCTCACACATCTTAGGAATAAAAGCACATAATTCCCAAACATTGTTTACATATTGGGATATTAAAACATGCGAACCTCCTTCCCCTATTCAGTTGCTTTGTTTGCTATGAATTTTTAGCATGGCCAGATGGGAGGAAGAATAAGGACTGTATTATGTCTGGAAATGCAGTAAAGATGCTTAGAAGTCTATTAAACTGCTGTGAAATAGAAATTCTTTGTTTTAAAACATGGAATTTCCAAGGCTTAGATGAGATTAGCATTCAGACTTTATCATGTTTGCTCTCTCATTTCTGCCTAAGAAACCTCTGTGACTCACACCACAGCACATTGATGTGAGCCGCTGGCACTGACACAGATTTAGACCATCATCCTCAAACAAGGACAACGGCTGTTTTAAAATAAACCTGGAATTCAGAAGGGAACTGTCACTCAAGAGGATTTTCCAGAAGAGTGCGTATGTGTTGATAAGACTTTTCACCTTAAGTTCATTCTAATACTCTCCAACCTAGACAATGTAATTACTGTTAAAATACCCCTTCTGACATTTAGGCATTTTCTAATTATCTATTTTTCTCATGAAATACTAAATTAAGTAAACAAAACTGCAGTTTCCATACTAGCTCCTGCATACTGCAGTAACAACATTGGACATCACCATGTATAAGCAACTAATCAAGTTCTGAACATGGCTTCTTTTATATGTATCTGTGCTTCCACTTTAATATCTACAGCAATTGCACAGAATATATTAATATAATGTAGTGACCAGGACTGAAGAAAGATAATCAGATATGAGTGTCCTTACAATAAAGTGTGCATGGATCACCTCAGACTGCTGGGTAATGGAGCATATTATAAATACAAATTATTAATACAAAATTTACAAAAAATACAATATTGACAACAGATTAGATAATGTTTTAAGTGATGAGGCTAGAAGAAAGGTAGCTCCTTTGTAATCTCCAAGCATGAATTTCAGGAAGCTCAAACAGTATTTTGTAGATTATAGGATGAGTTGCCTTACTAACAGTATTTAAGAACAACACAAAAAAATTGCTATGAAATACATTATTAAAAAATGAAAAGCAAGTAGTATGTGAATCCTGCATATAATGGTAGATTTGGCTGACCCTGTGTGAATTCTCTTCAATAAAAGCAAACATTTATTGGTAGCAGATAACAAAAATAGCACAAGTACAAAGGAGTTAAATATGTTTTTTGTTAAATGGAATATTAATACCCTTAGTTTCTCATGACGTACATTTTTGCACACTGTCTTTTGGACTTTTTGTAGCCCAGGCCCTGACAACACACACCCTAAAACTTCCCCAGGGTGAGGCACGACTAAGTGCTTTTAAGTAGGCCCACGATGTGCATTAATGCAAACACTGGGACCAGTTACTGGCCCAGACTACGTTGAGAGTCAAGAGCAGTCTTCCAGCGAGCAGTACTAACAGGAGAAATCCTTTTGGCTCAAGTGCCACAGTAGGCAGAGCTTCCTGGAATTTTTATAACAGTATTTATATAGATCCTGAAAGTTCAGCACTGCATCCACACCCAGAGGCATCACACTGTGCAGTGAGTTGCTGCTCCACGAGCTGCTCCCTTTGTGTGCCATTTCCTCCCAATTCCAGAGGGATTCACAAGTCAGATATTTCTGTCCTAAGTTTTTTGGGGGCATGGAGGAAGTGTGCATCTGCCTGTTGGACCCAGCCTTTTCTGGACACCCAAAACTCTTCTACTTTCGGATTAGGAGAGAACTCTTGAAATTAATACATTATACTTGATTATACACTATAATTTTACATGTGACGCACAAAATACTCTCAAACAGGGACCAACAGGAAAATTCTTTGGAGCAGGAATTCTTTCTTCTGTTTTGCAACATACGGTGTAGTGAGCAGATGCAATTCTGCTGGAGTCTACGGACTATAGTATCAAAACATCTATGGAAATATTTAGCAAATACAGATAGCTTAAACAAATAAAAGGCTTGAGTCAAGGTAGATTTCTGGCTGAACAGCCTTAAAAAATCACTCATTTTTGAGTACCTGTGCTGCTGTCTTAACACTGCTTTTTTCCCCCAAGAGAATAAACCTCTACTGCTCCTTGTAAAAAAAAAAAATTAAATAAAAGTCAAACCTCTGCGCTGCATTTTTTCCAAGACCTTGTTTGTGCTCCGAATCCTTCAGAGACTGTGTGATTGTGGGAATCAGGCTGCTAACTAACATCTGATCCAAGACTGCCACTGTTTCTAGTATGCTGAAAACCCGGTGATCATAGACGGTAGTGTAGTCCTGGATAAACTGCCTGAGGGGGACACAGAGGCATTTAATGCAAGGTCAAAACTAGATGCAGAGAACATGCCAGAACAACTGAAAAGTTTAATCAGAACAAGCAATCTGGCTGCATGGAAATTCTCATATTTTTACACTGGAACACTCTACCTGGAATACTTTATTTAAATGAAGCCATGCTTTTGAAGCCTAATGCTAAAAATCCTACATGTTTATTTTCAAGCAGATTGGTAGATCCTGCTGCTGTTTCACCAGGGCTGACTTGTTCCAAAGCACTTTACTTTGTAATATGTCTGACTGCAAAACTGAAACATGTGTTTATTATTTAATAAATAAAAAAGAATTGTCAGAAAAGAAGACTAACAAAACAAGAGTTTTAGATTCAAATCTGCAGAAACAATGATGGCATTTCTTAAAAGGTTCCACTGGATCTGAAGCAGAGCAGACCACAGGATGGAAGTACATCCATATGCCTTCCTGAGCATTTGAGGTCTTTCCAGGTCACGGATTACATTCAAATCAGAAGTAACACCCTTGGGATGACACATCTCATGAAAATGAGGTATCATTCTACATGAAGATTTTATCTCCATTATGTGCACTTCAAATTAGGTATCCACATCTTTCACAGCACCTAACACTGAGGAGTTTTTCCCAGCAGCAGAAACATACCTTTCTACTGCATACCTTTCAAAACATTCCTTCATCCATGGAAAGCAGGTATGTTTCTGTCTTCTATTTTTTCCCTTTGGCTGTTTGGCCAAGCTGTGTTCAAAACCAGTGCTAAAAGTACCATTACTTAAATACCATAAACAAGCAACAATGCAGTATGTTAAGTATAGTTAATTATTAAAAAAAAATGTTTGCTGTCAATCATCTTGCAGTAGCTTTGCTGCCAATTAGCATATTTTCTGGTTACCTAAATACAGAAGTCAGCTGGGTGGCATGTTCTCCTCCTGACCCTGCTTGGCAGCCTTCTACCATGTTCTGTACAATGTCTGTAGATATTGTTTTAACTGTAAAAGAAAAATCACAAGATTCACACAGAGCTCTTGAACTGACCATCTGGGGAATGTCTTTCATAAAGACTAAAATTTTTAAATGAGGAAAAAAAAAGGTTTCGTCTTACTTTGATGCAAGTGAAATTACTGTGAAAGCAGTTAGTTAGATTGGCTATAAAGAACAGAATGAGTCACAGATTTATGCACAAGTCTTATTTTCACCATCATTATCCTTTAAAAATACAGATTTTTAAGTACACTATGGTCTTTCTAAGTCAAGGCAAAGAGATACTGATTTAGGGGAAATAGAGTTTTCATTCAAATACAAGTTCTGTTTATACTTTTTAATCGTGCCTTTTTGATTTAAAAGAAAGGTAATCATAGCATTGTATCCTGTCCAAAGTTAAGCAGATCTACTTTTAATGGTGGATGTTGTTCTGATATCCATGCTAACTGGTTTTGTAAGGGAAATAAACAATCAACCCCCCCGAATTTTCTTAATTGTTTTCAAAGAAATACTCAAGTTGCAAGATAAGTTCCAAGTTCCTTTATAAAGGTGGAACTGGGCTGCGTGGACTTTTCTAGAAGGGTGTGGCAGAGCCCTGTCCAGACAGGCAGTGAACTGGTGGCTACAGCAGCACAACTCTTCCAGCCCATTTTAATCCCAAGCCCATTGAAAGGCGGGTACTCTCAGCTTCCACCAGATAGGGCTGTGATGGCAAAAGGGGGAAGAAAGCTGTGTGATGATTCAGCTAATTTCCTAAGCACATCTTGTCCTGTTATAGAGCAGAATCAAAAAGTACTTTGTTAGAGAAAATTCCCAGGAGAGGTCAGAAGTGAATCCCAATTTTGCTTAATGCCTCTACCAGCAGCTTATGCACATTCATTATGTAATGATGGGGGGAACAGAGTGCTTCATTTTTTAAGAAGCTAAAAATAAAGAAGTTCTTGCTATGAAACAAAGCATGCTAAAAAGAAAGAAGACTCAAAGATGCCTTCAGAGAGAAACATGTTACTTTTAATCCATTTATAATGCCTCCATGGGGAGCACATATACCAGTCTTATTTGGTATCAAAACTTTTTGCAGAAGAAAACTTCCACAGTTGCCAAGTCGTAAGGAAAATAGATGTGAAGCATGGGAAGAAAGGAAATGCTCTTCAGATCCCTGAGAAGTTGATTGGTTCATTATAGAGCAAAAGGAGACAGGATTTAGCTGCTTCATAGACAGAAGTCCCAGACCAGTTAATGATTAAATAAACCAAAACCTTATTCAGTTTAGTTGGCCAGATGAACTTATTCAGCTCATCTAAGAGCCTAAAATACTGGGATGAAAGATGCTCAGCCGTACAAAAACCTTACAGGTGTGGAGAGATGTACTTAAAGAAAACAAACAGCTCACCTTGTAGCTCATTAACCAATACCATGCATTTCAACACTGATGGGAGCACTAACTCAATGTCACATAATTCAGTGCTCTGGGTTCTCTGAAGTACTTCAAGAATGAAAGCAAGAACAGAGGCCAAGCGCGGAGGTGGAGCATTACCTTTGAACTGCATGTAGCTTTCACTGGGAAGAGAAAGCAAATGACAACAAAGTCTATGATTTGTTTGGTGGTTTTTTTCCACATTCAATGCAAGCACGATATACCTTAAAATAACTGTAATATTTCAGCAGGAGACCTATTACATAGATTTCTGTCTTTATACCAATTTGTCAAAGGACAGTGATGCCTTCTGACTCTTCTGTTGAGAGGGAAGTGAAAAATAAGAGCCATCATAATTACAGTTAAAAAGCCAGATGTGACTTTAGTAGAGTGGTGAGTGTCCCCGCCTCTCACGCGGGAGACCGGGACGGGGGGTGCGTGTTGATAGCCACCAGGGAGGCAGTGGTGCTGTTTAAGAGTTGGACTCGATGATCCTTGTGGGTCCCTTCCAACTCAGAATATTCTGTGATTCTGTGACTATAAAAGTTAAAATACAAAGGCAGCTTCATAATATAATTGAATAAATGAAGGAACAGGTATTCTAGATCCTAAACCAACATCCAAAACGCAGCTGTTACTCAACTAGATTATTTAGCATTATGGTCTTTTGTAAACCCATAATCCAAGTTGCGGTAACAGCTCTGCTGGTACTGTTATTTTATTTTTGTCAACAGTATGTTGTAACAGGACAGGCAATGATTTCTTTTGCTATGTCAGAATTAATGCCATCATCTCCAGTATAAACTCTGGCAAAGAGATAAAGGGTGACTTAGCAATTTGCAAAAAGAGCAAATTTTCACATCCCACAGAGGTAATGTTCCAATTTCAATACCTTCATTTGTTATTTATCCACAAAAGAATATAAGAATATGAACTACTGTTCATTTGACACCAGAAATTGATGAAATCTGAAGACAATAAGGTTAAATCAAAGCATTCATGACAGAAGAGCACAGGTGAAAAGAACACATCATCTATTCATTAGTTAGAAACAGCATTCCAAAACCCTTCCAAATAAAGATTTTTAGATATTTAATATGTGGTACTGTTATCTACTCCAACAAGGCATGTACATTTACTGAGCAATGCATCAATTAAAAACCAGCATCCTTGTTCAAACTCAGTAAGGGATGCTTCTACACCTTTCAAATGAAACTTGACTTTCAGAGCTCTGGGTACTTCATTGCATAACATCAGAGCACTGGTGTGCATTGGCAAATGAAAGCTGTAACAAATTATTTCTGTATTTTTTAGATCATGTGGTCTTACTTTAATATTAGGAACTCCAAAATCTTCTACCTTGTTAATTACTCTGATAATTTCCCACAAATTCTTTTTGGGGTGCTCTTCCACTAAAATAGGTCTCTGACCTGGATAATACCCCCCTGACGGTGTGGTTCCATTTCCTCTGCACTGCAGCAATACATTCACTGGCTTTCAAGTAGACAGCAAACTCTGTACCTATTTGTGTACAACTGCCTCCTGATCACCCAACAATTTGCACATCAGAGTGCTGCTCACTTGGAACACATTCTTCCCAGATCACTAAGGAATGCTGCGCATCTTAAAAATCACCAAGTGCCATTACACCTTCAGAACTTTCTTTCTACTCTTAATTTCAATGTTCACACATGCATGCACATATTAAATAGCTTAATTTAGATTACCAAGTTTGAGTATCTATAAGTTAAAACATGTCAGAACTAAGACTGTGAAATCTTAATTCACTCCTTTAATGTGTGATAACACAGACTTTACCTACAGGATTGCCTATCATTTTTTCCCAAGATCAACACTGAAATTATTTTTTAATCAACATGTATACCAAATAAAAATCCACTACCTTGGATATAAGCAATCACCTTGTATTTGATGTGGTTTAATTTTTTTCCCAACGTGGACAAAAAGTGCAGATTTTTCAGTGTTGTGCAGTGTACAAAACAAAGCTTCAGCCTTTCAACAGCAGAGACATAGATTTATAGGTGCTGTTCACATCGTGTGAGTAGTGACAGCACAGTGAACAAACACTGTCTTCCGCTTCTCATACCCCTAGTTTTCCATTTCCCCTGGATAGCTGGCACACCTCTGTATACTCTGACACAGAGCAATGAGGCCCTCCGTACACAGGTTGTAACTGTGGCAGCTATAAGCACTACAACTCTAAGCCTGAATACAGCCTGAGACATAAACATATGATGATGTATATTGGAGCATAATTTTTCTGGAAAATTAGTTGCTTTTCATGTGACCTCATGCAATATTTTTTCTTATAGCCTAGCACCTTTATCTTAATTACTCTCTCATAGTCCTTTCCAGTTTTACTATCTTGATGCATACACATTGTCCTTCCTTTGCCCCTTGCCCAGCAATTCACAGGCTCTTACTACAGCCACATTATCAGCTCACTGAGAAGGAAACAGAGGCATTCCCTCTCTCATTAGCTATTTGTGAAATCTGAAAAAGTGATGTTCTTTACTTCACCAGTCCTTACTTTATGACATGCAGAGTGGTCTTCCGTAGACGCAGCACCTGGGGAGCTGTAATGGAACTGCACAAAGCAGTCAGCATAGGATTCTGTCCGGCACCAGGTGCAGTCGGAGCTGAAGGGAGAAATCGTCCAAAATAGTGTCGAATAATGTTCCCAAGGAGTTGATTTAAATAGGCACCCTGTGTTTGGGACTGACAACATATGAAGGACAGGCCCTGTAGAAGAGAATTTTAGAAAGTGAGAAATTGAATAAATTTTTAACGATAAATCTTTAGCTACTCTAGGCTAAATACATGCTGTGTAAACTGCTGCACATAAAGTAACTACTGCCTGACAAATAAGCATCAGTAATTTGCAGATACGATGGTCTGCAAATGAAGACAGAGTCAGACAAGGCTTGCAAAGGAGAGAAAAATCTTTTACTAGACTAACTAATATTCTGAAAGATAACCTTTGGGACATGCAAGTTCCCCTTCAATTAAAAAAAAAATTCTTGGCATTTCAGACCTGAGGAAGTTTCTATGCCCAAAAGCTCCTTATTTCTTTTTCAACCCTGTATCTGGTCTAACAAAGTATATTAGTCAGGTAAGACTTAAGAAGGGAAAGAATAAATACCTCGTCTGTTCGTAAAAGGACCATGTGAAATTTTCGCATGAATGATAGCGCAGAAAAATGAGCACTTAGAATTGAGCTCTGACAAGGAAAAGATCGTCCCCAGTCTGAACAAATTAGAGTAAATTAGGCACCATTTATAAGGGATTTAGAAGGGGGTTTAAACTCTGTTTAAGATAAGGCTAAAACCACTGTGATTTATCCAATATAAGCTATATTGAACCAGAGAAAAATCTATACTGAAAGTACTTGCCCAGAAAGGGCTTATCTGAACACTACCTGTAGTTACACATCATACACATGCTCCATCCCTGAAAAAAAGAGTAGTATGCTTATGAGTATGGGTTGCCATACGAGGAAGTGAAGATCTTGTTTCCTTTCCCTTCTTTTGATTTTTGAGAGGAAGAAGAACAAATCACTAAGAAAAATATAAAGTCTCATGATGTCCTATCTTAAGGGTCATAGGCAGCAGCACAAACAGAAGCCTCTTGAGAATAGTTTTGTCCAATAAGAATAACAGTGTAAAACAAGGTCAAGCACAGAGACCTAGACAACAACCTCAACAGTGCTTCAAACTTCCATGACTCCAGGTTTGGTACGAGGAGTATCTGCCTGAATATTTATGATTGCTGAGGTAAATTAATGCCCCTTACATAGGAGTGAACAGTTCAAGTCACGTTGCTTTTGTCCCCCAGCTACTGAGAAAGAGTTTTTCTCTTGCTTTTTGCATAGGAGTCACTCCTCAAAAACACTTTCATGTATACCTGTCTGTGTGAATGGGAGAGAATAATTGTTTCAGGAAAAAAAAACAAACAAAAAAACAGGCAGAGACGTAGCTGAGTGTCTTGAAATGAGGAGCTGTCTTTGGTTCCACAGTAAACAAACACAGGAAACATTTCAAGAAATTAGGTGCTTCAGCACATGCCTGAGGACTTGCTGCAGGTGGCTCTCTTGAATGAAGATTTGTTGGGTTAAGGGCTTAACTTCACATACTTCTAGGGTTCATTTGTAATCTTAGCAAGCCTCAATGAAAAAAAACCACATTTCCTGAACTGAGGCTTTGCTTAAAAGTTCAGATTTTCTCCTCCTTTTGTGTACATACAGCAAAATTTTGTATTAAAAAGTAGCTGCTGGCGTATCAGAATTCTTAAAAACAAAAAGTCTGCTACTTCTTGGCAACTGCTACTTCTTAGCAAGTAGCAGACTCAGAGATATTCACAGGTTCACAGGTATTCAGGGTTGGAAGGGACCCACGGGATCATCTAGTCCAACTCCCAAGCGAACACCCACCCAGAGATCAGGCCCACAAGTGTGGAACCACGGGCACCACGCTCCATCCATCCAAGCCTCACACCGTCTAGACCATGTCACTGAGCTCCTCATCACTCTCTCTGCGAAAAACCTCTTCCTAACATCCAGTCTAAACCTCCCCTGCTGTAGTTTAAGGCCATGTCCTCTTGTTCTGGTGTCATCAGCCTGGAAGAAGAGATTCACACCCACCTGACTGCAACCTCCCCTCAAGTAGTTGTAAACAGCAATGCGGTCACCTCTGAGCCTCCTCTTCTCCAGGCTGAACAACCCCAGTTCCCGCAGTCACTCCCCATAGGGCCTGCCCTCCAGTCCTTTCACCATCCTTGTCACTCTTCTCTGGACCCTCTCAAGCAGCTCAACATCCTTCTTAAACTGGGGAGCCCAGAACTGCACACAGTACTCAAGATGTGGTCTGACCAGCTTTGTTACAGTTGACAGACTATTTAGTGTGTAAGCTTGAGTGTTTGATGTTTTCTGCCTGTGTTTCTGTAGTAAAGCTCATACAGAAAGAATGTATTCCATAATCCAACTTTTGGGACTGGCACTCTTTAAGGCTTTAGACTGTTTTAACACTTAAATATGCCATACATTTGTAACAAAGTGTATTAATTTATCTCATAAAAGGGATACAAAGAATATCACAACCTTACAGAAGATGATACCTGCAGGAATACATGAAGAACACCATGTCTGTGAAGAACTAACAATTATTACTAACAATAATACTTCAAATTGAAGATCCATAAGTGCTACACACTATCAAGAAAAAAAGAAATCAGTTACTATTAACAAGCAAGAGTTGCTGTTTTTAAGAAATTATTATAGAGATATTTAATAGATGCAATAAAATGAAAATAATATTAGAATTTGGATATCTAAAAGAATGCTGACTAATTTTTGCAGACCTAATAATTTCATTTGTATATGAATCAACAAACCTAGCCTGATCATAAAAGCATGTTCGTTTTTTGAGTTGAAGTAAATTGATTCTGGAAACTGCACCCCAAACATATTAAAAAAGAACTTGGATTACTCTTTTGGACACAAAAGCCCCATTGACTTCTGCTCAACACTGCATTCTTTATTTTGCACTCCTCCTTTTCCTTATGAAGTGCAGAGAGCAACAGACCTGCACAAGGTCTGACCACACCATATCCCAAGTGGCAACAAGGGGTAAGTTACCAACACTGCACAATAACTGCAAATCTGCATGTACAATGGCAAAACATCCTGAGCAGCACTGGGCAAGGATGTGACTATAATCACACAGAAATTTCTTCTTTAAAATCCCACCAGTAATTAACCAGTAATACTGTTCATGTGAGAGAAAAACGAAATGCTACATGCTATTGGATCACAATTCTGGACTAGGGATTTCAAATCAATCACATCAGACCCCTAGCCAGACCAAGCAGATGGACTGCAAAGGGTTGATAAAGCCACTTTCTTTTGCTTAACTATGTCTTTTAGCCATCTTCTGAGGTTAAAAAAAACAAAGACATTTTAAGGGGAGCAGAGAGGCATGACATCATCTGCTCCTCATTTTAGTAGAAAGGCAAGTGATTCGTGTGTGTGTTCACTGCAGGAACCTTTTGTGGCCAGAGCTGCCTTTTCTGATTTATCTGTCTATCTGTAAATCACCTGTGGAGAGCAAAGAACCGATTAGTATGGATTACTGGAACTATTCACTGCAGAAATGCCAAGCTACCTAATGATGACTTATAATATAAGTCCGGCTGTTGGAATAAATCTGCTGTTCACCAATTAATGTTGTACAGTTCCTATTAAATACATACTATAATTCACAAAATGTATTAATAAGCTTGCTCAAATATCGGACCACAGATGTGGCTCATGGGAGGGCTTTTAAGTCTGAACTCTGACAAATGCTGAGCCTGCACAGACCTATTAAAATTGCTGGAAAATGTATGTACCAAGCTTTTTTAGCACTCTCTGTATTTGGATAGAAATCAACGGTCTTCTGTATTTGGACAGGATTAATACTGATAAATCAAGCAGGGTATCTTACCTTTCCTATCATTATGTATACAATGCTTATTCCATGCATCTACAGCATATTCTGCAAGATATATCTAAACTAATATTTCTTCTCCAAAACAAGTTCCAAGCTTCAGGTCATTCCCACACTACTGGTAAGTGTGTACTAAAATTCCTCCAAATCGTGCTCCAAGACATCCATCAAGAGCAATCTCAGTCTGAAACTTCCTAAGGTAGGCTTATGCAATCAACTACAGTTAACCCTCAGTACTTCGTGGTACACCATTCGCGGATTCACTTCTTTGAGTGCTGATTTTCCCATGATTGCAGAGATCCATTTCGCAGGGCATTCACAACTCTGCCTGCACAAACTAGCACTCATGAATATTCAAAGTAGACAGTCATGAATAGTCATGCTGCATGGACCACTGGTGCACTGCTCTGCTCACGCCGGCCGTGGCGCAAAACTCAGCGGGCGCACACGTGCCAGGGCCTATACACGTACTTCTGACCGCTCTGTGCCGTGTTCCCTCCCCAACACAGGTGCCTGTGGCCCTGAACGCAAGCTGCCACCACGGCAAGTCTCATGCCAGGGCTGTACGTGTATTTCTGACCGCTCCCCGCCTTGTTCCCTCCCTGGCATGGGACTCACCACAGCAGTGGCGTGCATGCCTACTGCGTTTCTTGCTGCAAGCACTCGTGCCGAGGAGAGAACAAGGTGGGGAGCAGCCAGAAGTACAGCCCCAGCCGGGACTAGCCATGGTGGTGGCGTGTGTGCAGGGACCCTCCCCTCCTGATGGGGAATAGAAGACCCTCTTTGATCCCCTGATTGGTATTATGGCCCAAGGAGTTTCCGGGAACACCCCACAGATGCTCTGGGGCAGAGGTGGGCGGGGTGATGTGGGCTAATTTGCATACTAATGAGCAGCCTATCTTTGCAGATGGAGGGCTTTGTGGGGGCAGGGGAGAGGACCTGCAGTGCTGCAATATTTGAGGGCTGACTGTATCACACAAAGCAGTTCAACTGCTTTTTACAGTAGTGAATTACCTAGGGTTAAATTTTACATGCCTCACAACCTCATAATTATAAACAGTCTCATCAAATTGTAAAATGGCTGTTTACTTATGTTCTTAGTGCTTTACTTTCCAAAGTCAGTAATTCAAACAACTCTGCAGGCAATTTTTATATTACATTTATACCCCCTCATTTGCAAGAAACGGGTCATGTCAGAGGTCTTGTGAAACGTCAAATTCGCAAATACGAGCAGGTCTTTAATATGTATGCAGGCCATGCCCACTGCTCCACCCCCAGCCAATTAGGAGAGCTGGGGAGC
>WEKX01023138.1:45649-91549 GCA_013390025.1 Pitta sordida
ACTAGATGATCTTCAAGGTCCTTTCCAGCCTTATCTATACTGTGAATACTGTTTTATTACTTTTTTGATATGCTCATTAGGGGCTTGGGGTTTTGTTTGTTTGTTTCCTGGGCGTAGTTACTCTGATTCAGCTCACAAATTGCTATTCACAGAATCATTAAAGCAAATTTAATGGGAATACACATGGTGGTGAAAAGGAATTAATTTAGCCTTAAGCCAATTGAGAAACCACAAACTGAGAAATCAGAGAGTGCCTAGAATCCGTTCAATCTCAAAGGATCTCAGAAGAGTTTTGTTCTTTTTTTTAAACTCATCTTGAAATATTTTCATTTTGAGTTGATTCTAAATTGGAATTTTTCCAAATAAAAGGGAAGCAAATATTTTTGAATGAATGAAGCATTTTGAAGCACTTAAAAATGTTGGAACTTTGTAAACACAAACAATAAAATGCAGAAGTCCCATATTGAAACAGAAAAAATAAATGAAGAATTCTTTTCCTTGTCTTCTCTCTCCAGAAGTGTCCAATTAAAGAATTACTTGTTTTCTAGAAGGAATATTTGTCTAAAATGAACTATTTGTTCAAGTAAGATCATCTAGCATAGCCAGAAAGCATGTGGACTATGCAGCAGACTGCTGAAGAGTACAAAAGTGAGGTCAGGAAGTCAGAAACTGGTAAAGAAAACAGGAAACAAGGGTCCACAACACTTGGACTTTAAAACTGACTCAAGTGGTTTCATCTTAAGACTGCATCCGTCTGTGCAGACTCCAGAGAAACTGGCTCTCTGACTAAAATACTAAATTAGCAAACAGACAATCATACTCTGTGGTAATATCATTGTCCAGATGGTCCTACATGTATATAGCTTCTGAAAATACCTACAGAGCAGCAAAGCAAGTCATATTCTGCACATTATTATATAATCATATTCACTTCCATATGACATGCTATCAACCACAATGCAACTAATTTTGAAAGGAATAAATCTAAGGGATGTTCACAACGTCACCATTATATTGTTTCACAACACAATCTTACAAAGTAGTCAGTTAAGACCAAAATCAAAATTAAGTGGGAAGAGACAATAGTAAGCAAAAAAGACCCAAGGATCCACAAGGACAACACATTAACTTATTTTAAAAATATGTATACTCTTTTCCTCACCAGCAGGAATTAGTCTATTTTCTACAGCATCGACAAGCCTTACATAGTTTCAAGAGTGATATGGAAGCTGAGAGAAGAATTCCAGGAATAATGGACAGGAAGGCTTTAGGCATATAAGAGTAAGCAGCAGGAACTTGATTCAGTAAAACATATTCTCAAAGCATTAAGATAAACCAGTGCCATAATAGGAACAAAAGAAAATCCTCTGTGTAAGATCAACAAAAAAAGGGTATCTCATCTATAATTATCTACAATTAGCCAAGCCAAGGATAATTTAAAATATTTGTTGGCTCTGTCATCCTAACAAGTGTCTCACTACATACTATTACTACTTGATCCACTGTTTCAGAAATCTCTCACATCGGAGACAAGTGTAACCAGCAGGTTGGCTAAAAGCTTTCTATATACAATGATGAGACTGGATGCTCTGGAGTGTGCCACAGCACAGCTGCATGCCACGAGAAGAAAGTCAAAGAGTTGGCAATTTTCCTTCCACTTCTCTAAGAAAAAACTCTTCTTGCTGCTCCTTTAAATTCAGTCAACACTTGTTTTGACTAGGGAAAAGGAAAACATCCTTTGCAATATGAATCTTTTCTTGAAGTTATATGTTTGTCTGCTGATAATACAGTTCAGATATTTACCTGAAGATAAAGAGGCAGGCTTTCCTGAATGGCAGACAGCAAAGCCACAGGCAGTTCTTTGTCCTGCTGGAGCACAGAGTGTGGCAGCAATAAGCAATCCACAATGCGAAACAAGAGTTGCTGTGCCTTGGAAGTACCCAGTATCGGTGCCCAGAACTTTACCAGACATCCTGGTGGGGAAAAAAAAAAAAAAAAGAAATCTCAAAGCAATTTATAGTTAAGGGAAAAAAAAGAAAGAAAGACTAAAGAGGCTATTAAATTAGATTAATTTAAATTAGATAATCTGAGAATAGCAACAGCAACTGGAATGTCTTGCTCCCATGTACTCATTCCATTGCATCCCTTTAAAAAAATCCCAGTCACAGATTCACAGATTCACAGATTATTGCGAGTTGGAAGGGACCCACAAGGATCATCGAGTCAAAACAACTCAAAAGTCAATTTAGAGTTCATCAAAATAAAAGTACTAAATTGATCTAATACATTACGATTAGAAGTTTTTAGGCTTTAGGAAAAGCACAGCAATGCTAAAGAAAGGACAGTTTCTTACATCGATAAACAAAACTAAACTTCACAGAATCACAGAATATTATGAGTTGGAAGGGACCCACAAGGATCATCTAGTCCAACCCACCATCTAACACCCGTACAGAGACCGAGAGCACATCCCAGAGTGTAACACCAACCTAGATGCCTCACAGCCTAACAGGCCACTTCGAGCCGGAAGGGGCCCAGGGTCATCACCATTGCAATCAGCACACATGCACTTAAACATTTACATTGCTATGTACATTCATCTGATTTTACAGAGATTTGCTGCCTTTGCCTTCCATTCACATTTATCTAACATCCCTGTGGCCACATCAGCAGCTACTCACATAGCAATTCAATGTTAGGAAAACATTAAATATCCTTCAAATTGTAGTTAATTTCAGAAGACTGAAAAGAATAAGAGGCAACCAACTCCATTAAAACAACCCAGTCTTTCCTGATCTTTGTGGGCTCTCAGTTCACAAATTGAGAGCCTCAGAAAACATCTTGTTTTCAACACATTAACATTTCACTTGCACAGTTGTGAGCCAATTTTAAGATGTTTCTGTTGACTTGCAAAGAAAAAAACAGAAGTAAAAAGGTGTTGACATGTAAATACCCTAACTTTGAGAAATATCTTTATTGCAGGTGAGGTGAAATTTTTCTTGAGAAATTATACAGGGGAATGTTAACACTCAAAACATGCTCGGAGCCTGAGGGGGGTCCATCGGGAGCTGCCAGAGGCGCCNAGTTCCCACAGACATTCTTAACTTTATATTTAATTAGAGGCAAGGAAAAGTTTGCTGAGTTGAAAATACAGAAATATCCCAGACAAACATGTTTAAGACTTTGAAAATAATGAAAAGTCAAAAGTAGGCTGTTACAAGATATTATTAATCTATAAAAGCCATTCATTACCATCTCTAAAAACAATGCAAAACAACATTAATCTTGTGGAGTGAAAGAAAACACAACAATCAATCACAGAGAAAGAGAACGATCACCTAACAATACTTCTAATAATGTTGTCTAAGCTTCCTGCTCTGAAAGAAACATGGTCATTCCAGCTGAAAGTACTCCTTCTATTATCACTGCTGTGATGTATGGGACACTACAAGACACTATCTGACCACAGATGGGAATTGTTCAGATTTGTTAAGTTTCTTGGTTTGTCCCTATAATTTAATAAGCCCACAGAATGTGAACCAGTGATCAAAATACACTTAAGTATTTTTTGTTTTAAACCTTTTTTGTGTTTTTTTAACTAAAAAGAAAAGACAATTTCTTGCACACAACAGCATGACTGAAGATTAATCATTCCTACTGCGAAGAACAGAAAAGACAACACCAATCTAAAAAGGAATCATACCAGTCTAAAATTAATTTCCAAGGCCCCAACCCACATCTGGATATCTAAAACCATTTAATTTGCTATAGATCCTGTGTATCAAAATATGCCAATCTTGCATAATAAGAAAAGTAACTTATTTTACAGAACTAACTCCAGTGCATTTGATACACCTTCTGCACCTTGGTCATGCCTTCACTGTGTTCCTTATAATCATGATGTAAACACGTGCATGCAAATCATTACCTGTATCTTTGAAATACGTAAGGTTTATTCTGTTTTTAAAGGTAGTGGGTCAGACTGGCATATTCATTAATAATACAAAGCACTCTTTTTCCATCCTATCAGTGGTTCCACACTTAATGAACAAATGCAAGAACTGAGTTCTAGTAAAGTACAGAGTGTATGTAAGAGAAGCAATTCCAGAAGGAAGCAAATTACATTCCTAAGCCAACTTGGCCACTAATATAACTCCAAAAATACAATGCAGCCTGTCATAATACTGCTTATCATAGAATCGTAGAACATCCTGAGCTGAAAGGGACTCACAAGGATCATAAAGTCCAGCTCCTGGCCCTGCCAAGAATTTTACCATGTGCCTGAGACAGATGTCCAAACGCTTCTTGAACTTTGCCAGGCTTGGTGCTCTGACCACTTCCTTGGGGTTCCAGTGGTTCAAGTGCCCAACTACCCTTCGAGTGAAAGACCTTTTCCTAATATCTAACATAACCCCCTGAAAAGTAGAGTTTGAAATTCTGCCTTAAACATTCCCATTGGCCCAAACCAAATCTGCCTCTGGTTTGCTAAATTCTATGACTCCCTGGATGCACTTCTATCTGTACCTTTACACTACACAGTGACTGGAAAAATAAGTGATTCTTTGGCAAGTAATTTCTCTGGTGAGCCATGCTATTCCCCACAAATTGGATACCTAACACCAAGCTGCATGTTGCCTTAATCCACATGGTTCAAAACTTGGAATTCTTTCAGAACCATGTACACCTACTTTTATAGGAAAAATTCAGAGGTCATCACTTTTGTTTAAAATATGAGTGGGCAGAGGAAGGAAACAACAAAAGACCTCAGATGAAAAGAACTCATGATCCTGAATGGGAAGAACAGATCCACTGTGGGCATAAATTGCCGTACCTTCAGGAATACTTCAGGAACTGCTGTTTATTATAACGATCCTCACTACAGCTAAATTGTCAAAAACTGACTCTTGTCACTGTTTTTGTCTTTGTTTAGATAAAATAAGTGGTTTTCAGCAGTGAAAGATACAAAAACATCTTAATTTTGAAAATTCTGATTTGCATGGGTAGTAAAACCCTCATAAACAAAACCCCAAATGTTAGACATCAAGATCAAAGGGAATCTGTAGAAAAAAAATTAAATATCTAACAGTAACATCTTGGTGACTTTCACACCATTAGAGTACACAGGAAATATATATACAGTATTCCCTCGAATATCCTGGAGTTGGGTTCCAGGAAGATGCTGTGATAAGTGAAATCTGCAAACTAGCAATTCATATATATGTAAATATGGCCCACCTCGCACCCACTCAGCTCCGAGCACCAGGAGCAGCAGCAGAAAGCAGGAGCATGTAGCAGCATGCAGCAGCAAGCAGAGGAGGAGAAGGGCTCTGCATGGCAGCTTGGTTAATATACCTTTGAGACAGTGTTATAGTGCTTCTCCACCATTTTACAGTGAGCCCTCACTTTTGGTGGGTGGACAGGTCCGTGGAGGAGGTATGAAAGATGAAATTTGCAAAGACAGCAAACTCATGAATATGCAATTAAGCCCTGCCCAGAGCCACGCCCCCTCCAGAAATGAGCTCTAGAGGGCGGTCCCAGAAGCTCCAAACGACCTGTTGCACCTCATGAAAGCAAAGCAAATGCCATTTGCCCCTTCCCGGCAGCAGAGCTCTGGGGAATTGAGGAGATGCTCCTTGTGGCCGCGCTGCCCCTGTGGCTTCTGGTGCCACAGCAGTGGCACTGAGCTTCCAACTGACTGCAAGGCTCTGCCGAACCTCTGTGCAGTGGTGGTGGGCTAAGGATGCACCATGGCGCTGTGTGTCCCTCTGGGCAGCATGCAGGGAGCTCAGAGATTGTCTGAAGATTTGCCTGCACCAATATGGCGGCTGATGGGGGAATTGGCAAAAAAGGCAAATGGTGTTTGAAACTGAGGGGTGCGGGGCTCGAGGCCCTTGTAGCTCAGGGTGGAATCTGGCTGTCTATTCCCTACCCCACCCCCCCTAGCAAGTGGCAAGAGCTTGAGCTGTGGGCTACACCTTGGAGGCAGGTGTCCTGCCCTGAGAGCTCGGCTGGGCTATACCCCGCTAGCCCTGGCCCTGCCACTCCCAGGATAGTGTAGGCGTGACCAGCAGCTGCCGTAGCCATGCCAGGGCCCACGTTAGGTAGGGTTACTGCCTGTTAGGCAGTTAGGTTACTGCTAGTTAGGTAGGCTTACTGAGTTGGCACCAGCGCTGCCAGTGGACATAGCTGGCAGCTGTGTTGCCTCAGCAGAAGGACTGGGCTGTTCTGTTGCGGGGGAGGCAAGTGCTTGCTTATAAACGGTGCCTACAAAAAACTTGTTCACTCCTCTAACTGTATGGTGTGTGCCAGCATCCCCAAACTTGTGTGTGTCCTCCTCTAGGCATTCCAGCTGCCACTCAACAGATCTCACAGCAACTGCCCGGGAGCGGGGGGAGGCGGCAGGGCTGCTTCTTGTGTTGGTGCAGCCCCACTGCTGGTCTCCACTACCATTCTGCAATGCCCACACAGGAGTGAGGAGAGGCAGCAGGGTGACTTCTCACCCCAGGCAAGGTGCAGCCCCATCGCCGACCCCTGCTGCCATTCTGTGCTGTTTGCACACAGCAGTGGCGAGCTGCTCCCCAGGGAGCGGCGGCAGGGGAGGAACTCCCTCTTTGATGCCAGCCCCTCCTGTTCCCAGGAGCCATGCTCACCTGCGAATACAGAGCCCCAGCTCCTGCTGTGCTCCCTGGGAAGTAGTCTTTCTGGGTGCTCCTGCCCTCCCCACATTTAAATTCCAGGTGGTTTAAACCTGCCCCCCCTCCACACCCAGAAGTGCTGGCACGGCACCACCGCCTCTGCGCTGCCCGCCCGGGAGCAGTCCCGGTTCCACAGTGGTGATGGTGGAAATGGACAGTACTCAGGGACTGTGAGGGTGGGGGCATCCCCATCAGTCTGAGGGTGGGCCGTGTAGCTCACGGCTCCCTTCCATGCTCTCTCCCCTCGCCACCTGCAGTGGCTTCTGGGTGGGGCTTATTTACAAGTTCATGGCTCATTTCCAGATCCATGAGCTGACC
This sequence comes from Pitta sordida, assembly GCA_013390025.1. NCBI lineage: Eukaryota > Metazoa > Chordata > Aves > Passeriformes > Pittidae > Pitta > Pitta sordida. The sequence continues at coordinate 52,663 of WEKX01023138.1, forward strand.
GAGTTGACAGGGTTTTCTGCACATGTGTGCAGGCCTGCTTGTCACTGAAAAATAAATCACTGACAATTGAAACCACAGAGATGTGGAGCGTGAGTAAGTGAGGTCTTACTGTATTATTTTTGCAACACTGTTATAAGTGAGCAAGCTCTGGGTGGCCTCTGAGTAAGCAGCACCTGCTGGCACCACCCCGCCGCCCCACGAGGGGCGAACGAGGGAGGAAGCTGGAAAATGTCTTTGCAGGAAAAATGTGCAACATACTGAAGCTGAGAGAGGTGAACCATGAAGTAGCGAGGTATTACTGTATATGGATAGTATAATGGGGAAAAAAGCATTCAAAATGTAGAATTTATTTTATTGATTCCTGATAACTATTTTCCAAAAAAAAAGAGGTTGCAAAATAATTACCTATGATCCAATACGTAAGCTGCAGACCTTCTGGGGGTCCTTTTGCCTTCAGATAAGGTTTGACATACTTTAATACATCACCTAAATATTCCAGAGCCTTTGCTATCATGGCAGATTTCTCAGGAAGTGTCTGAAGGCCACTGTAAGTTCTACCAACAGCCTGAGAAAACAAAAACATTGAAAGAAATACAAATAAAATCAAGTCTCTCACGAGAATTTTATGAGTAATTTCTTTTTCAACACTGCAGATTTGATACATAGTTCATTTCCACTAAAATTGTCCTATGAAACTAACACAGGGGTAGATGTACAGTACCTTAATGAACTGGACAAGAGCATTTTTTGGATCTTGCTTGAAAAGTGATTCTTCAACATGAGCCTTTGAAAGAATGTTTTCTACTTCTGAGAGTTTAAAAATCAGTCTTGTCATTTCAGTCAACTGCTCCATATAGGCTTTCCCTGATTATAACAAGAGAGCACAGCAGTAAATACAGTATACAGTTATGCTTTTAGACTTACTTTAGTCCCAAAATGATAAAGACATTATTTTAAGATGTCTAAAATACAAGGACTCTGCAACCAACGGCATCTCTCCAGACAAAGAACATATATCCAAACTAGCTATTTTTCTAATACAGTTATATGAGAATTAAGAGTATAAAGGATGGATAACCAAGCTTTTTATTGTACTGATGTTTCTTTTTTCAAAATCTATAAAATGTATATGAGAGATATTCACTAGAATATGTGTTCTACAGATAATTAGAACTGCAGGGTTTTTAGAAGAAGTGATGAAGTTCTGCTTTAAGAAATCAAAACATCTAATAGAAAAAAGGGAAAAATTAATTGCAACTAGATTTTTCCCCCCCTTTTCTTTCAGGGCATTCACAGCATGACTTCTAACTATTTATTTCAAATTTTCCCTTTTTTTAGAGCAGTTTCTCCATGGGGGAAAAATAGCTTGTCTCCTTGGGAGCAAGTTTTTATTCTTTGCTTCCAAGGAAACAAGCTCTTTTATCTTTGTGATAAATTTGTCATATGCAGAGCAGGCAAACTATCAATAAATAGCACAAGCAGTGTAAAGAAACACATTTTGTAATTAGGTAAAAGTAAAGGAATACAAACAAAAATACATTTTGTAATTAGTTGAAAATGTTTGCCAGCTTTGCAATATAGAATCGTTACTGCAAACATTAGGGAAATGTGAACACTTACCAACTGTTCGCTCAGCATCTGTCTTGGCCAGCACACCACTTGGTTGATCTATGAACATTTGCAAAATGCATCGAAACCAAGAACGTACTGTCAGAGCTTCATAGGATGTATATCCCATACTAGAAAAAGCTTCACACAGTAAACTGCATAGGTAGAAGGGAAAGAAAAAGGCAGAGAAATATAATAAAAGTAGGCAAAAAGGTGGCAGTGTGTCTCATTTGGCTGTAGACACATAGAAACAGTGCACAGAAAGAATTAATGCAATAGAAAGGCCAAGTGGCATCGCTTTTGCATACTCTACAGACTTTGCTCACAATATCCTGAAGTCTAAACACAGAGGACATGATAAATTTGGTAATGCATCCATGGTAATATAAAGGCATATACACACATGTATGTATGTTTTGTCTACATTAATAGATGGGGGGAAATTCACACAATGGGAAATGCCTTACTTTAATAATGGATAATTTGATAGTACTTTCTAAACTGACAGTGTACAGTGCTGGAAATAATTTATCTGGAGCAGCCTGGAATTTCATATTGACACTTCTTAAGCTACTCCAGTCTTTCATATAAAGCTATCCCAGGTGCCCCATGCTGCTCTGTAGTCTGCTTAGTTCTAGGTACAGTGAAGATGGAGAAGAGAAGGTCTGCTTTAACAAATACAGTCGGGTCTCCTATATTGCGGACCTGCAGTCTTAATTGGGTTCCACGAAGACCTACTTCTGCTACGAATGGCGGCCATGCCGCCTCTGCTGCCACCCGCGGCAGGTCGCATATGCACAGTTGTGAAAACGGGCCTCCTTCATCACTAAAAAATCATGCCGCTAAGATCTGAAGCCGCAATATGGGGGGCACAAAGTGCAAGAGGACTGACTGTAAAGATATGTTCAAAACACATGAAAAGGGAAACATAAAAAGGCACCTTGGAGATGAGAAAGGAAACTACTATACCTGGCAGTACACTTACAGACATACACATTTATGTACGTATACACACACAAATACGTATGTATCACCACATGAATGTGCTGTATATACAGTTACACCCCGTCATTTGTGAGGAATGGGTCATGCCATGGGCCTCACAAAAAGCCAAACTCGCAAAGAAGCGCAGGTCATTAATATGCATGCAGGCCACGCCCATTGCCCCGGCGCTCCGGAGCGCTGGGGACACTTTGCTGCTTCTTCCCTTGGGCTCTCTGAGCATGGGGGAGGAAAGGGAACCGTTTCTGAGCCCACTCTGACTTGGGAGACATCTCCGCCCCCCGAGAATCTGTGGGCTTCTCCAGGCTGCTGCAACCGCACTCCCACAGCCCAAACCCCGCGCTGCTTCCCCCCTCCCCCGGCCCTTGCCTCTGGTGATCGTGCCTGCGGCGTCCCAGCGCGGGGCTGCTGGTGCAGAGCCAGGACGCCATGGGCACAATCACCGGGGTCAGGGGGCGGAGGGGGAAGTGGCACGGGGTTTGGGCTGTGGGAGCACAGTTGCAGCAGCCCGGAGAAGCCCATAGGGTGGGGGGGTCGGGGCGGTATCGGAGTTTCTTTCCCTTTAACATACATCAGTCCCGGGAGACGCAGCGCTGCCCATATGGTTCCAGAGGGCAGGGGAACAGAAGCCTCCTCCTGGCGCAGCAACAGGTGCCCCCTCCCAGCACACAGCCCTTGCCTAACCTCGCGTGCCTCACTTTCGTGGGGCAGTTTCCTGGGTCAGGGATGGGGGCACGGGCACTGCGAGCCCCCTCCCCACAGGGCGGGGTGAGTCCCGCCCCACAGACACCACAGCACTGCCCCTCAGCAGAGCAGAGGCACTGTGCATGCGTTGGCCCAGGAACCTCGGAGACAGCTGAAGCAAAATTGCGAGAAATTTTCCTTGCAAATGGGCGGGGTCATAATGGAGAGGTTGCAATGCAATGGGGATTCACTGTACTTTCAAACACTTGCTTCCATTCCACCAGTCAAGTGTGAGACCAGAGTCACTCAATGTACAATCCTTGTCCTCCATTGTTCCATAATCCCAAAGTTTTACTTGCCTTACTACCATGAGTAGCTGCTGCAGTCACTTTTTGCCAAGCACATGAGCCTCACATCACTAATTCTGCAGAAACTCCTTGCTAAAAGACAGCAGATCTGTTCTGCATTCTGTTTCAAATTCCTACCGGACGAGCTCCTGGTGTTCTTCAGGTCAGTGAAATTTCCTGAAAGTAGTTACATCTTTTATTTGAGAGATTTTCTCCATGGTCAGTCTGAGGTACTTAAATGGAAAATGCTCATGTTCTTTTCCTGTAGATTTACATGTCCATTGACTACTGATTTTTAGTCATGCTTGCAACTAAGTCAACACAGGTCCAGACTGAAACCAAACAAGATTCTGTTTCTCACTAAATAACATTAATAAAGTTGGGGGGTTTCTGCTTCATTTACTTAAAACCAGTGACAACAGTATATTTTGCCTGAAGATCCCTGCTGAAGTATATTACTGTCAAAGTAAGTAAAGAGACCAATGCAGAGAAATAAAATGAAAAAAAAATACCATATTCCAGGACCAAAAGAGAAAAAACAAGATGCCTATAGACTTAATGTAATCTTGACTTACACAGATAGCCTGCTTGGCCCCAAATGCTTACAAAACCAGTTTCTGATGTAGTCTCACTCTTGTTTCTCTTGCTTGCTGGTAGGTGTGCCACTTAGGCATCTTCCTAAAACTGGAGAGGAATATGCTCCTAATCCTTAGAAAGGAAAGAACAGTAACTACCTGCTAGAACCATGGCAAGTGATCCTTTTAAACCAGTGAGCTTATTCACATGCTCAAAGTTAAAGACATTATAATACTATCATGCACTACACAACATGGATCTGGAGAGGAACATTTTAGGCATTATTGCAATAGAAATGCCAAAGTTTATGCATATGTTGCCAGAGCTTGCAGGATATGTAATAGTACTGGCAACAAAAGAATCTTTACGTTTTAACTTAGAATGTTTGATGTGAAAATTATCAGAGCACAGTAACCTTAAGATCCCAGCACTTAAATACTTTGATAACTTTTGCTCTACAACTGCCTAAGGTAAATAAGTACATGAATCATGCTACAAAACACTGCTTTCAAGATGACAGTATTTAGAGCATGATACCTCTGTATTCTACCAAAGATGTCTTACCTTAGGCATTCATTCTTTCACAGGGAATCTGAGCACATTACAGCTCTGTTAGTAAGATAGGAACATACCTTCACATGTTCTCAGAAACTTGTTTTTAACTTGTTAGCTTGAGGCAACTGATAAGGGAAATGAACAATTCTCCTTTAGGCTGGGCTATGGAAACCTCAACAGCCTAGGGCCAAAATTGTTCGCCTCTGTGTGAGTGCATTCTGTCCCATGCTTCCAGATTCAGGAAAGAGGTTCAAGAAAGCAGAGAGTGAGAGAGAACAGCGTGAACACATGAGAGAGAACCAGAAAGAGTGAGAGCACACACATAAGTAAAAGACAAATGTCCATCACTCAGCTATGGAGTCAAGCTTTGTCCTGCTAATTCTCTCAGTACAGATCCACGAACCTGACATTTTCAGTTAGTCCGTGGCACAATTTGTCAGAGGAGGCCAAGGTCCTCTCATTCCTTACTAAAGTGGTATTTCCAAATAAATGTTTTCAATTTCATCAGAATGCAAGACCAACTCAACATGGGGTTTCCAAATTCTTGCACAAGTGCTCTAACCTCTCAGGTAATGTACACCAGATAACTATCATCAATACTAACTGCATTTTTAGAAGAAATTCTGGCTGCAGAGCTATATGAGAAACTTAATATGTGCATGTGCTCTGCACATGGATGGATGGATGGGGCTTAATTGCATACTCATGAGGATCCTATCTTTCATGGGCTTCGTGGGAGGAGAGGAGACCTGATGCCCCACAGAAGTTGGGGGTGCACTGTAATACCAAAATTCTAGTTTAGGCATCAAAATATTTTTCTTAATCTCAGTTGAAGAGCAACAAGATTCAAAACTAAAAGATTCAAATTATAAAAGGTAGTTTATGTGCCTAACTCTTATTTCAGTCAGCATGTACTAGGTATCTGTAACCGTGAATGAAACTCACTCTATAAAGATTATAAAAGAGAAATATGGCAAATCAGAGGACCGACCACTCCTCTCTCAAGTTCCAAACTGACACACAAGGAACTAAATGCATTCTTTTTCAAGATATCCCTTCAAGAAGGCCATAGTCTCATCTTTGTCAATAACACTTAAATAATCTTTACCATATCCTGACTTATAGCTATGCTCCTTGGTACACTAAATACCCTAAAATGTGCAACATTTTTCACTTTCAAATACAGTCTGACACAGAAATAGACCCTCTTTCTCTCTCATTTCTCACCTCCCCTGCTTCCATAACCTGATTCAGAAGCAGGCAAGGTGGGGAAAAAAAGGCACACCACAAAATCCACTGTCACCCATATATCTTAGGTTCATAGAGGTTTACTTAGTGAAAATAAAATTTCTCAAGTATATAAAAATCTGACTAAATTGTCCTGGGCAATCTGCACTAGCTGACCCTTTTTGAGAAGATGCAATGAACCCAGACCATTTTAATGAAACAAAGCCATTTGAAGCAACATGTTCCACAAGTCCAGTCAAGGATGAAAAGGTAGTGGAAGAACAAGTCATCACAATTTTTCACCTGTTTTGAATTAGATGACTTAGATATCTTGACACCAGTTGAGGCCACACCATGTCATCCCATCCAAACAACTGCATCATTGATAGAACAGGCTGTGGCTGGAGATCTGATAGGGCTCTGCTGGGCATATCCAAAGCTAAGAGAGTAAAACCTGTTTTCAAAGAGAGAAAGACAAGGCACCATGTTAATAGTTTCTCACTACATCCCCATTCCATTAAAAGCACTGAAAATTAATTACAATTAATAACGTGTAGTCTGAGAATACCAGAAATATCAATTAAAACTGGGCAACTGTCCTAACAGAATATTTGTAACCGCATTAAAAATGCAGTCTCTAACACAAGCAGTTTGTAAGTCATCAAGACACAACAGCTGCAAAGGAGGAAAAAAGGATCCAAACATATGCAATTTTATATAGATTCACAAAACCACATATTATAAATCCTGAAGGCATAGCTTTACCACCTATGCAGTAAAAAATGTGTCTTAAACCTGCTTTTTTGCCTTGATCTCCCTTTCTGACCTCCATCCACTAGATCTTCCCTTGTACACATAAGTATTACTGTGCTTACAGGGTTGAGTTTTATTTATTTGATTCATCATTTTTACACACTTTTCAGAGCAAAGAACTTTATCTGGAAAGAATTCACTCAGCAAAAACTGGTGTCTTTCTATTTTTAGAATAGACTTTCATGTATCAAAATTTACAACATTGTCATGGTTTGGGGTTTTTTCCTTCTGGCAGTGAGGGGGTTAATAGTTTCTGACAGCGCCCTGGTCACTGCCAAGGTCATGAGCAGAAGGAGATAGAGACGTCTCTGTGAATAAACATATTTGGGAGAGAAATTAAAAAAACTTAGTAGTAAGATGTAGTGTGCCAGAACAGAGCTCGTGTGGAGAGGCTGAAAGGTATGAAGGCCCCCCAGGTCTACTAGAGAGGGGGTAGGAATGTTCTTCCAGGCATCACGCTGCTGTTCGTGGAACGGACCGACCATGGTGTAAGCCTATGGAATAGAGAGAGAGNAAGTAAAGAAGTGCAGACAAGTTTACTCTTGAAAAGGATCTCCATATAACAGTTGCAGATATAGAAAGTGCAGCAGTACTTTGTGAAGATTTTGCTAATGAAGCATAAACTCTTGCTGTTTCTGTTAAGTCTACTGCAGAATCTGTATCTAACACTACCAGCATATGGCACATTTTTTATATTGCAAATGACAAGTGCATTAAAACTCAGAAAGAAAATGTAATCTGAAATTATGTTATAGGAAATGAGGTATAAAAACAGTCAGGAAAACTGGCTTTAGAGGGCAAAGAAAAAGGGGCTCACTAGTTCCCAAATTCTCCAATTCAAGATAAATATAAATTAATATTAAAATACAGTAATCCCTCAAATTTCACAGGGGTCCAGGACCGAGTGAGCCCCACAAAAGCCGAAATCCACCAAGAGTGGTAGATCATACGTAGGCAAATAACCCACACCCACTGCCATGCCCTCTCAGCTCCAGAGAACACAGGGATGCCTTCTGTGCCATACACCGTGCTGTGTGCCGAGGAGGGGTGGGCAGCACCTAGTGGTGGGACATGTGTGGCATGGGACAGCAGATGCTGTGCCACGACGTGGCTGCAGCAGCTGTATCAATCGCCGCCACGTGCAGCCCTGCAATCCTCCTCCATCTTCCTGCTGCTGCTGGTGGCCCTGCTGCCTCCCTCTGCCCTCCTGCCACTGCCAGCAGCCCCACGGACCCCCGCCACGCCCCCCTTGGGGACCCTTATGGCAGCTTGGTAATAAATCTTTCACACAGTGTGTATAAAGCTTCCCTAGAATTTTATGAATCCTTACAACACTCTCATATGCTAGTCCACAAGCAAGTGGCATCTGCCAGTGCCGATGTCCTGCGGGGCGTGCCTGTTCCACCCCATGGGATGTTGTGTTCCTGCTCCCTGGTGAGTGGTGGTTCTGCCCCCCGGCACGGTAAAGGTACTCTGTGCATGCATGGCCACCTCGTCTTCATGTGACACAGAAAAATACTGCGAAAAATCCAGGGAAGTCTATGGCACCTTTCACAGAATACACAGAATCACATAGAATCTTCTGAGTTGGAAGGGACCCGCAAGGATCATCAAGTCCAACTCTTAAACGGCACCACTGCCTTCCTGGCAGGAATCAAATTCTAGTCTCCCATGTGAGAGGTGGGGACACTCACCACTGTACTAAAGCGGATTTCTTTATGGGGATAAAACCTGCGAAGATTTGAAGCCATAAAATTCGAGCTGCAAAGAGCTGAGGGATTACTGTAATTATAAATTTGTATGCACTGTAGAGATGACTTTGCATTAGATGTAAAAGGATAGTTTTCAGAATCAACAATGAAATTATTTTAATTGATGGTATAGGGACAGACTACCTTAAGCCATCACGGAGTTCACATTTTCTTATGTGCCTTGGAATAAACAAGAAGGTCACACAGAGTCCCCACTTCCTCACTTAGTTGAGGAAGCAATTTGTGGCAGCCTTCTTCCAGAGATTATCACCTTGTTTCTGCAGTACCAGCCATACCATAGTTTGAGGAGAAATGGGAGACAGAAATGGTAAGCTGAGTCCACGCTATTTGCCTGGCAGGGGGAGCAGGAGAGCTGTGACAGCTGCTCTCGCCTCTGGGCTGCAATCTCTAAAGCAAGAAGCTCATATAGCATGGGAAAGGTTTGCCTTCCCCTGTAGTGCTACCTAACACATCTCTATATAACAGGTCACAACTGCACTCCCCTGCTCTCAGATGAGTTTATAATAGGTAGCTGCTCTTGCTATTTCACTGTGCTAATATAAAATAAAAAAAGACATGACACTGTAGGAAATGAATGAAAGTTTTGACATTAACAACCTCTTCCTTTGATTTGTATTGCTGTTTCTCACATATGCTTCAGTGGTGTGAGACCACTACTGTTGCACACTGCCTCTTTCATTAGTGTTACCTCCTAACTACCACAGAGCTTCAAATGAAGTGTCTTTTAGCTTTTCTATTACCAACTCAGAACCCCTGAGCTTGCAACTTATCTAATTCATATCATGATGGGAAAAAATACTTTATATTTCACTCCTCTGAATTTTAGTTAAATGGATACAAGATTTCATTGTAACTACAGAATACAATGCTAGCTACTGATGTTAAAGATCAAACTGGGATATTTTTCTGTTCACTGCCAAGTAGACTTGTTGCATGTGAAGTTCACACACATATGGAATGTTGTACTTCAAGATTAAAAGCCTTCAGTGTAAAACAAGATAAATAATTAAAACTAATTATGAAACATTTTTATGACCATGACAAGAAGACAAAATGTTGCTTTGGCAAAAAACAATAGTCATGAAACCAAACTTTTAAATTGCCTTCAAATGTTAAATATTATTTTTAAAATTTTAGTTTGCATTTCAACCATAATGAATAGTTCAACACAAAATTATAATAAATTTCTACTGAAAAAAAAGTAAATTCTGGATATAGTGAAAAAAATATTCTTATTTATATTGTATAACATTTGTAATGTTGATTATAATCTGTGACTAGTGAAAAAGAAGTCAGGTTTATACAGCTTCAAACTCCTTTGGCGTCCTCAATCTGTTTGTATTCTACTAAGGAATTCAACACTATAATACTGCCTTGTGCCAAAATAGAATCTGCTTTTTGCATTTATGCATACTTAAGTTACTACACGGAAGGAGAAATATCCCAAAATGTAAAATCCTTTAAAGTCGGTGACCCAGAAAATAGCACCAAATCCAGTAAATTGCAGGGAGGATCAATGCTAACCTGCAGCTGTATCAGCAAGCTGTGGGGAAGGTGGCATCTGTGACATTCTCTGGCTCTTCAAGTAGGGAAAGAAATTTCTCCAGAGAGCACTGGCGACAGCAAGGTGGTGCTCTTTAGCCACTAATGGAAGCTGTGCGTTTGGGGCTGTGTTCCCTAGTTGAAGTCCCTGGCTCAGACGTTCGTGCACACTCCTAGGGAGAAACAAAAACAATCTTTATGTTCAATAAATGAAAAATTCACATCTTTTTAAAATGCATTTACAACCACTTTAAACCGTAGAGCCTGAGAACTGAAGGATCATTTTGTGCAATTAAAACCTTTATGCAAAGACAATTTGCATACCAGTTATTTGATGGATGAATGATGGCATATTAAGCACCATAAAGTTAATGTTAATTACTAATGTCAACCATTAATTATATGCTTTTTAATATGTCAGATCAAAATGAGAAATTGGCAGCTTTAAAATGAATATCTGGATTTTCCAATTGCTAGCACAACAAGAAAGTCTGTTTCTAATCCAAAGGCAGGTGCTTCTTTAAAATTTTTGTCAGTAGGATTTTTATGGTAGGGTTGTGTACAGCAAATAATGGCAAATGATTTTGATCAATTGTAAAGCTTCCTTTTGAAATCTGCTTCTCATTTCTAAAACCTCACTAGGTGCGAGTTTAGATAAAAGATTCATTTCTTCCTGATGTGCTGCAGACAATTAGGTTTGACAGCAATGCCCACAGCTTTGTTAGTACAGTAAAGACAAAAGTTACCACTACACATAACTCCCATCTCTTCCACAGACAATGTGGCATGAATTCAATAAGGCACTCAATTTTCTTTGATTCTTCTAGTACCATTCCTGCTACTTAATCTAATTTGGAAGTTGTGACTTTCTAGAGGTTTAATAGAGATATGTCTGCAGGGAATCAATGTTCTCAGAGAAATGGGGGGAGGAAACATTAATAAATTTGTCTGGTAGAGCAGGATAGGAGGCATTACAGTAGAGGGCTGATCAACTAAATAACATGCTTATTAAAAACAATCTGTAGGAACTCACTATCATTCCTGTTCCTATTTATCTTCTGGTCAACTCAATTGAGATTGTGCATTAAAGCACAGGCAGCATTATTACATTTGCTTTATTAAATTCTATAAACAGCACTGTAAAGTCACAGTCAAGATATTTATAAGATAACGGCAAACAGTGGAGGCATCGAGATTTGCCTTAACACTAACATTTGTAGACTATGATATTTTTTCTTAACTGCCATTCTCACAATGGCAACTGTTTCACAAAAATCTTCCCCTAGATCTTTACCCTATGCTCCCTCTAATTTGAAATAAACCAAAACAAAAATAGAAAAATCTCCAGCTCCTAGTTCCCTTCTGGGAACGTGGGAAAATTATGAAAGAATTACACAACTCACAGCACTCATTAGGACATCTGAAATGGAATAATTTTAAATAAAGAGTAGGCTGGCTGCAAGGCCTTCCCATACTAGGGTTGATATTAGAAGCGCATCTCATTATATCAAATTAGTATCCAAAAATTCTGCCCAAAAGATAATTTAAAGCATAAAACATACTGGCTGTCAAAGGTAACGATACCTTATGCCTGCCTGCAGGCATTCATTAGTTTCAATAGGAAAGACAGAGGGAGAATTGAGTACCAGCTTCTTTCTGAATGGCTACATTTACCAGACAAGGAAAGGTATGCAATATTAGGAGGAATCAAATATTTCTTTGAGAGAGGACATGAGTCAAAACACAGGAACGGAAGCCAGGAATTCTAAACCCAACATTTATTCCCTCTGTGGCTTCACATAAATCATACAGCCTTTGTTAGACTCAGTTTCCCAACCATGATATTTGGATAGTAAGACAGCTTACCCTTTAAGGATGCTGTGAAAACAATCAATGCTTAGAAACTGAGGATTATATTCAGTATGCCAGTTGGTATTCCTATTTACAAGACATATTCTCCAAGTCAACATGAATTGAAATAAAAGCGAGATTAACATAAAAAGTCAAGCAACACTTCTTTGGGAGCATCCCCTTATTAAAAAAAGAACAAAGAAAAAGGCGTAGAAATAGTGAGGTCTAGAGGATAAATGATGACAAAGTAAAAAGCAAGGCTAATGAAACAAGTTGAAAAATTTATTTTTGCATATAACAAAAAAATCCCCGAACATTTTAACAGTAAAAGCAAAGGGCTTTTCTGTTTTACTTTGGTAAGAAAGGAACACATGATGCCTCATAATGCAGAGAATAAAACTTCTGGGACCAAATTCTGCCCTACTTACATCCAGACTACACTGAAAAATTGCACAAAGACCTTTCTCCTCTCTAAATTGCCTCTCCAAAGACGGTTGCCTTGCATCTCCTTTAGCCATCTATGCAAAGCAGGAGGGTGTACAGACTTCCAAAGTACGGTAATATATCTCTGTGTCAGAGGAAGGGCAACACATACAAATCAGTATTTATGTTTATTCATAGTAACCTACACAAATGCTTGCAATAAGGTAAATGCTTAGAATCGATGGGGCATCAATATATGCTGCAGCTGATGTAGTCAGCTGCTTCTACCAACAAGCATATTTTTAACTCTATAAAAATATTAATAAATGCAATTTTACCTTTTGTTCAGGCTTCTTCATTTTTTGTAACACTAGACAAGTACACCATCAAACATAATTTCTAAAACTTTATACATTCAGTTTTTTGTTGTGTTAAGAGCATTGAAACCACTATTTGCCTTATTACAATGGTAACTTGGTATGGTTTTTACCTGTTTTAAATAATGAATTTCCTATTTATGTAAAAAGAGGTGTATTTGATCTCATTTTGCCATGAGATCAAATAAACCCTGGGTTTATTAAAGAAGGGAATGTTTGTGCTACTTCAGTAAGGATTTGTGCTGGATGTAATGGTATAGTAGTAGCATATGGGATTATTTTCTACATTCTACGCTTGACTAAGGAATTGCAGCCATTTATCTGGATGCAGTTATTGTAATCATAAAACATGCTCTTGCAAGCCTGCATTACTCAAATGGACCCAAACTTCCAGTTGGGCCAAAAGAGTAAAACACAAAATTCAACAGCCTGTCTATATGACGGAAAATTTGAAGTCACTACCAGTCCATAATATGCATTGGACGCATACTGGCATCCAGACTTAATGCAATGTCATTAATTTGACCTACAAGGATTCAGAACTTCCCAGCATGAGAGAAGACCTCTCTCCTACCAGCACTGCCGGGGGTAAGAGGGTCTCAGGGACTCACAGGCTATGAATACACATACTGGTTTCTTCACAAACGGTATTCTCAGTTCCTCCATTCCCAGTACAAGCCAGGCCACCCACAGCACCTACAAAGCCCAGTTGCAGAGTTTGGTCAAGCTGAAGCTCCTGAAAGTCTTTTTAAAGGACCTGAATGACCTTTTGATGTTGAAACAAATAAATATTTAAAAACATCACCTGAAGGACCAATACCTTTAGATAAAACCAGGGAGATTGGGAAGAGATATATGAGTATTTCTAAAATGATAAATGATTTTGATGCTTAGAATTTCAACTAGAAACTCCACTTATTTTAACAAAAACTCAGGCAAAGTGAAATGAAGCAAAGTACCACTCCACTCGGATTCAAAGAGAGGTGACACAGGTGCTTTGTGGCCTGCACAATTGGAACTTAATATTTAAACTTGGAGATTTCTCTTCCAAACAATCTCCCTCTTTTTGCATCACCAAGATCATCAACACAGTTCATAGGATCATAGAATGGTTTGGATTGGGAGGGACATTAAAGATCACTTAGCTCCAATACCCCTGCCATGGGCGGGGATACCTCCCATTAGACCAGGCTGCTCAAAGCCCTGTCCACCTTGGCCTTGAACATCGCTAGGGATAGGGAATCCACAACTTTTCTGGGCAACCTGGTCCAGTGCTTTACCACCACCACAGTAAAGAACCTCTTGTGTGTATCTAACCTAAGTTTCCCCTCTTTCAGTTTGTAACATTAGTCCTTGTCCTATTCTTACATCTCCCAACAGAGTCTCTCTCTCTCTAGCTTCCCTTTGGATCCTGGAAGGTTGCTACGAGTTCTCCACACAACCTTGTCTTCTCCAGGCTGAACAGCCCTGACTTTTATTAGCCTGTCTTTGTAGGGGAGGTGCTTCAGTCCACTTATCAATTTTATGGCCCTCCTCTGGACTTACTCTACAGGTACATATCTCTCCTGTGCTCATGTCTCCAGCATCCCCCAGGCAGAGATTTACAAAAGCAGAGTAGAGGGCCGGAATCACCTCCCTCAAACTGCTGTCCACACTTCTTTTTGATGCAGCCCAGGATATGGCTTGCTTTAGGGGCAGTTTCTCATTTTAACATTTTGGCAACAAATGCATGGTGCATTGGTCATGGTTTACTGATACCATAGAGGTGGTAACAGGAACAGAATTAACTGCGGAAAGTGGAGGCTTCTTCAGCTCTGGGGTAGCTATTAAGATTTCAGCTAACAGAACAGAAGAGATATGAAGATTAGCTGATAACAGAGAACAAGGTCTTTTCCAACCTGGTTAATTCTGTGATTCTGTGAGAGTTTTGATGTCAGTGAAGAAAACAGAAGAGCATTACAGTCTCTCAACAAACCCTGGACACTGGTGCAGTCAGCTACTCAGAAATGCATGCAACAATAAAGGACACAGCTAAAGGTCTCCCAGAAATAAAAAGTCATGTTAATACAATGAAAAGTATATTTGTTTCTATTGAAAAGATTAGCAACAAGCTACACAACAAACATGGCATTGAAATAATATCTGAAGTAGAATTGCCAGCGTTGACACTTCATACAGAAAAGTGTTTCTCCTTCCCTTCCCCTCCCATTTGCCAGTAAAAAGAAATTATATAGCACTACTGCATGACACAAGATTGGGCTTTCCTGTAGAAATCTATCTAGCAATGTTTTCTGTGGTTGTATAAATCTTACTGCAGTGAGATTGACACTCAAAATTTGTGCTACTGCTACAGGTTCAAAACTCAGACCTCTGCTAGACAGCAGTACTTTCATTGTCATCTTTCACTGACCAAAAAATATTTAGCAAACAGCATTTCAGAATTTAGTTAAAAATTACCTAATTTAATTTCCTTACATGCCACAAAACTTCAATACTTCTTTAATACCTTTACTGATTTCTTCCTAAAATTCCACCAAAATTGTTGCTTACAGTGACCAGAACTCAAAGTGAAGTTTCAGCAGAAGCCACACACATTTCCACTAAATAGTCCTATCGAAGACCAGAAAAAGGTCCTTGTGTGCCCTCCATACAACCTTGAAAATAATCTAGTATGAGTATTCAAGTAGTTGACTATTATGCCATTTAACTACAGGCTAGTTATAGAAAATTTCAACGATAGCATTTATTTCATTGATCCCTATGGATACCAACTCCCATGTTGACAAACTCACTGTTCAAATTCTACTTACTGATTTGTTCCTAAGCATTTACTTAATTGTGTATGTGCTTCAAATATGCAGTTGACACTAAATACATGTAACTTTTCTGAAATCATAACCTTTTACATTACCATAAAATAATACAAAGTGTGACGGAAAACACATTTCAGAGTAAGTTAAGTACTTTCATACTGATTTTTTTTTAATATTAGAAAGGAAGTTAGTTTCAATACAGACTATAATACCAGCATTTACAAAGGCAAAACCAGAGCAGTTGCATCTAGGTTCAACTCTGCTTTCAATGCAATATCGTAGCACTGTGCCAAGTTACAAGATGATTCTATCTCTCTTATATATGCAGATTCATACAAAAGGAATGGATCTGAATTCACAGAATGGCACACTAGATGTACAGTGGTTCCACAACGGTCCAGCTCCTCCAAGAAGGAAGTGCCCCAGACTAACCATGCCTAGACACTAGTAGTAAGCCATAGAAGTGGGTTTCAGGCATCTAAGGGCAAAAGTTTTTTGCTTTCTGATCACTGGTGAATGGTTGTGACCACTTGATCTATGGTGTGAAAAGGTGAACGAATGTCCTTTCTCTTGGCCATAGTTATGAATGCAGGTGTGCCGAGTGGCAGAGCTCCACAGTGAACTCCTGGTTATCAGCACGTTTAGTCAGGGCACTGACAGCACACTTACAAGAATTTTAAGTGCGAAAACATCTGCTTTATGGCCTCAAAGTGCCTAAGCTGGATGCTAAACAGCGAAGGCTTGTGAAAACAGCCTTAATGTCTCTGGGCACACCTGTTTTGGAACCTAGAGAATGTCAGTACTTAAAACTGAGTCACCTACACACTTTCAGACACTTCCACATTCAGCCTGTTTCAGTGAAACATGGATGAAGGGAGATGACTAAATTCTATCTGACTCAAACATCCCTCTTTTAAATCTGTTTCTAAGCTCTTTGGGATACAATTTCTTTTTTATATCCCTTTATAGAGTAGTCAATATATTGAGGCCGGTACAAATGTGAAATGCAGTAGAAATGCAGACAGAAGCAATCCACCTCAAATCAGAATCTCGCAACCTAAACTGTACCCAGATCTGCACTATACATACAAAGTATCTATAAAGTTTCTTCATATTTGAGCAACAGCATCTTTATCCTTCAATAGTCAAAAAAACTCTCAAAAGAGCATGTATTTTTCACCCACTTTCATGGAAATAAAAATTAGATTTCTAAAAGCTGAACAAGATGAGAAACTTAAGACAAAAAATCAGTTTTCCCATTCATTAAAAGAAACATTTGAAAAAAGATCCCACAGTTTATAATGTAAATAGTAGTATTCCAAAAGCTTTAATAATAGCATCACCACCACTACAGAGCTGTAATGCTGACCGTAGAAGCAGAACTGGAAAAATCATGATACCATATAATCAAACATTAACATATGCCCCTATCAACTCAGTATTTATTAAATGATGTTTCAGTGTTCTTTCTTCATTTTAATTTGCTTCAATAAAATCATGTTTAAACATTTGCTGAAAAAAGAATGCCCAAATAATATGCCTGGTTATGAATGTATATGATGACCATTGACTCCTGAACAAATTCCCAAACTGCTCCCTTAGTCGGATCATCCTCCTTTGACCAGAAAGTCCCCTAGGTGCCTGCAATTCAGCTACACAGAAGGTTTGAGCTTTGTACCTAACTCACAGTCTCTGTCTACTGGGGCCCAGAAATCTGATCATGACTAATCCACACCAAAGAAAAGCAGGCTGCATAAGGTGCAACAGTGACCACATTAATTTTCAAAAACAGAATACACATTTCTTTTATGCAATGCGAAGGATAGGTAAATAAAAGAAGTCGGCTTTCATATATAGGCAAGAATCAAGACATATATTGCTATGTGGATATAAATGCTTTTGCACATGAAATATGCATTGTGGATATGTCTGGTTATAAAAATATAACCCAAAAGGTTCATAATATTTTATATTATAAAAATAATAACCTAAAAGGTGGTTGACAGATGCCAGCTCAAGAGGAGTGTGTTGGGATGATAACCAGTCCAGAAACTACAAGCCAAAAGGTTCACTGCTATAAAGATGCCCTTGGGGGCCCTCCAGGAGAACTACGCATGCTCTAAAAAGGCGGGCCATGGGAGGGGAAATGTAAAGTAGCTCTTAGAAAATGTAAACGACTTTATAGAAATTGATTAATATGTACCCTGAATCACGGATATGTATGTGACTGATGCAATCTGGATTGTATAAAACCCTAGAAGAGTCCCTAGCTCAGTCTGCTTCAGACTTCAGTCAGACACACAGCGCGGCAACTTTGCTTTGCTGAATGAATAAAATTCTATCGAATAAACAGAGGAGTGGGCTCTGTTTTTCACAGTAACAACCAATGAATCACAGCCTTGGGGCTGGAAGGCACATTGGTACAGTTTTGATACTCATGGCCTGCTCCTGATTGTGAGTTTTATATTAAGTCAGTTCCTTGCTAAAAGTATGAAATCACAGAACAAAGAACGGAGTCCATGACATTCTCCTCTTCCCATATTACATCCTAATCACTAGGGAAAAGATATTTAATCATTCTGACTGATTGTAATCTGGGATTTAAATGACAAACAATAAAACAAAACAAAACCAAGAAATCCAAGATATTTAAGTAGACATCTTCAGCAGTGGGACTCTACAAGTGGTTGCAAGCACACAGATTTATGTTCTTCATAACACTGAATAAGATGTCTCTGGGCTCACAAGACACACTTGGATTCAATCCTTCCCTCACATTTTCTGTAAGCTAGCAGGAGACAAAATCCCACAGAGGAGGCAAGAGCAGCTTGTTGTACAAGACAGCATGTGTCAAATGAGTTGCTGGTCAGCTAGACCTGTTACTGTAGGCCATCAGATCTCATATCTTGGAAGATCCCTACAGCATTTCAGAGCAGAAGTCTTTCAAGTGGTTGTAACCTCCCAGCTCATCTGAACAGAGCTAGTAGGCAGGCAGATGTCCAGGAGTGAAAAGTGGCCTACATCACCACAACACTCTAGGACTAAGATGCTTCAGACTATAATTTAAATTACTTGCTTGTGAACGTGTGTGTAGATATATATACAGAGAGATCTGTAAAACACGCATTAGGGCATCATTTCTCTCTTGGAAGGACAGGCTGGGAGAGTTGGGCTTGGTCAGCCTTGAGAAGAGATGACTGAGAGGGGACCTCATCAATGTCTCTAAGTGTTTGAAGGGAGGCTGCCAAGAAGATGGAGTAGGACTCCACACTGGTGCCGAGCAATAGGACAAGAAGCAACAAGCAAAAACTTATGCACAGGAAGTTCCACCAGAGTATGAGGAAGAACTTCATTACTGTACAAGTGATGATGCACTGGAACAGACTGTCCAGAGAGGTTGTGGAATCACTCTCACTAGAGATCTTCAAGAACCACCTGGATACAATTCTGTGCCATGTGCTCTAAGATGACCCTGCCTGAGCAAGGAAGTTGGACCAGATGACCCACTGTGGTCCCTTCCAAACCTACCAACTACGTGATTTCAGTTACAACAGCTTCTATGTAAAACCTGAGCTACCCATTGCTAAAACATACTCTACCTTCCTCCACCCAAAAATTCTACTCGTAATGAGGGGCTTTTTGGTCCTTTTTTTTCTCCACATGCACATCAGGAATACATAGTACCCAAATATCTTAAAATACGTTTTGCACTATCTTCTCTTAATTGAAAAATCTCCTTTAACAATAAAACAAAAATCCTTTCAATTTACCACACATCAATTCCTGCCTGAGTAGAAGCAGATCATATACTTCTTCCTATTGAGGATATAGCAGGTTTAAACAGAGCCATTCCAGTTCTTTCAATGATGGTATAAATCTTCAAATCTCAGTGGAAGAGTCTAGTATGTCCCCATTGTTAGTCAATCATTGACGGAACAGACTCAACAGTTAAGAAGCTTCTAATGTGACCATTTATGTAAGCAGAGTAATTAAAGTATATTAGAAATCCAGATAATCTCTCCCAATCAAACCAATGAAGGGCAACCCATGGGCATTCAAATTACACATTGCAATTTAGCTCAGGGTCACCTTCCCACATTAAATAATATCAACAGAAAATGCCTTAAACTAAATGATCCTTATTCATAACTAAACCTATTCAGGAAATTACATAAAGCTCCTTGAAGATACAAACATTTTAAGAACAGTTAACCACTTCAAACTACTTTTTTCCTTCTAGTGATTTGAATATTAAGGCAAAATTTCATTTCTCAGACATTACTTGAAATATTGACTAAAACATAGGGAAGAGAGGGGGAAAAGTGTCAGATCCTTTAAAAAGTTATAATGCAAGCAGAGCAGCAGTATTTTCTCACATTACCCGAGTGTGTTAGAACAGACAATGCAAGATATCATTAATCAAATAATTATACAATGCAAGATGTCATTAATTAAATAATTATACTATCAACAGATAGGGAATCTTGTGTTTATGACTTTTAAAATATTCTCATAAGCAATTTTCATTTTACTATTTCTGCTTGAAGCTTTTTGTTTGTTTCATGTATCTTTCACAAGTCAAATGGCTGCACAATTAAAAGCATTTGATTACATCGTGACATAAAATTAAAAAAAATCAAAACCAGCAATCTTTACATAGGTTTCCAAGTTCTATACTAAAAATAAAACAAACAAAAAACTCCCCAAAACATAACCATTTCAACTGATCCCATAATAAGCAAAAATGCCAATNACGACTGTATACTGATACTCTTGGAATTCACCCTCTGGACTTTTAGAAGGAAGCAGCACATAGATGTGACAAAGAAGACTCAAAACCTAGGTTTAATCCACATACAGTAAGCCCCTAGTTATTCGTGGCTTGCATCTCTGTAGTTTCAATTCTTTGCAATTCATTTTTCANAAAGTTCCTAAATTTTTTTTTCACACAACAAATGCTTTAACACAGTTTGGCTGCTTCTTTTTCAGAGAAATTCAATTCAAGAAATAGGGCTCTTCGTCTGAAACTAGCATAGAGGAATTTAGTAGATTTATGTTCTTCACAAAACTCTTTAGATTTAAATGTAACAGAGAAAGCACCATGTACCAGAGGAACAAAGTTAACAGAAAATGTCAGGCTTTCAGGACAGTCATCTTTTCCACAGCAATATGGAAACAATAATGTGTTATGATTTATAATCAGCAAGGTTATTTCCCATTACTTAAACAATCTTCCCAACCTAGGAATCACTAAAACTGGCAAAAGCAACCACAACTTAACCTGTTCCTGAATAAGAGATGTTAGTTTGTCATGCTGCAGCATTTGTGAACTCTGCCATCCCTTGAAATTTTAAATACAGTCAGGTCTCCTATATCNTAGATGGGACTGCTGCCCAGCTGGCAGAGCGGAGGCAATGGGGCCATGGCACTGCCAGCTGGGCATGGCAGCGTGGCTGCAGAAGCATGGGCCCCCAGGGCTGCTGTAGTGGCAGAGAGGGAATGGGCACCAAAATTAAAGTTGCCTCAAGGTAGCACTACCCTTTGCTTTTAATACAGGAGAAGTTTGTAAAAATCTCCTCTGGGATGTGGAGGTGGGCGAGTGGAGGGGAGGAGGTGGGGGGAGGGGCAGGCAAGGAGAAGCGGGGCTGTGGGAGCTGTACTTGGCTCCGCTTGGACCATGGGNCTGTGGTGGTCGTGCCAGGGGGGTGGCAAAGTGGGAGAGACCCGGCTGTGCCTGGGGGGGCTGGGGAAGCATCAAAGCCCGGGGGGGTGGGGTGTGGCAAAGTGGAACCACCACCACCGCCGGCTGATCGGCACAGGCGGCCACACTGCCGCCGTAGCTGCAGTGGTAGCAGGTTGCAAAAACGGGCCTCTTTCATAGCTAAAACATCATGCCACTAAGATCTGAAGCTGCAATATGGGGGGCGCGAAGTGCAAAAGGGACGACTGTATACTGATACTCTTGGAATTCACCCTCTGGCCTTTTAGAAGGAAGCAGCACATAGATGTGACAAAGAAGACTCAAAACCTAGGTTTAATCCACATACAGTAAGCCCCTAGTTATTCGTGGCTTGCATCTCTGTAGTTTCAATTCTTTGCAATTCATTTTTCAGTGAAAAAGTGGGGTCTGCACATGCATGGGTAATGCTGCGAACTCAGGCTGCTCATGAATATGTACATTAGCCCATGGATATGTAAATGAGCCCTACCTATTCCCCCTGCAGTCCCGGAGCACTCTCCATTTGCACCGTTTAAGGGGAAGGGGAACCGCTGCCATCACCCTGTAGATGGGACTGCTGCCCAGCTGGCAGAGCGGAGGCAATGGGGCCATGGCACTGCCAGCTGGGCATGGCAGCGTGGCTGCAGAAGCATGGGCCCCCAGGGCTGCTGTAGTGGCAGAGAGGGAATGGGCACCAAAATTAAAGTTGCCTCAAGGTAGCACTACCCTTTGCTTTTAATACAGGAGAAGTTTGTAAAAATCTCCTCTGGGATGTGGAGGTGGGCGAGTGGAGGGGAGGAGGTGGGGGGAGGGGCAGGCAAGGAGAAGCGGGGCTGTGGGAGCTGTACTTGGCTCCGCTTGGACCATGGGAAGCACTCTTCATGTGTGCTGCATGCAGCATCGAGTGTGCAGGGCAAGCGGCGCCGCTCTGCCCACCACTGGGGAGGGCTCCTTTCTGCAGGAAGCCGCCGTGGGACCGTGAGGGACCGTGACAAGCAGCGCAACACCAGTGGAACCAAACTCAGGCCAGTGTGGCACCTGACAGCCACACTGGGACTTAGCGCTGGTCCCCTGCACTACAGTGCTTTGTGGGAGCCGTCACGCTAGCCAGAGGTAGGGGGGGAGGGTGCTTGATATCTCTGTCAGCTGAGCTGGGGAAACAGTGAGCATGGCGGCATCAGACACTGCAAGGGGGCAGGTAGAGCGTAGCTAGAGCTGCAGCCATAGCAGGATCCCCTGGCGGGAAGAGGCAGCCTGGCTGCCTGCGCAGGCTGGCTGGCACTGCTGCACAGCATGGGGTGGGATTGGGGACAGCCAGTTTCGCTGCATTGCTGGAAAAAAAAACAAACCTTAACAAAACAGCTCCCTCAAAACTCCCAAACAAAACAGCCAACCAAACAAAGAAACAGGGACCGACACACCGCCAGCCAAGCTCTGTGTAAGCTCATGGATATGTAAATAAGCTGCGAGCCAGGCGGGGAAGGGTTACCATTGTTACCAGCAGCGGTGGGGACACGCAACGTGAGCACATCCCAACCCGTCCCTGTACCATCTGCCCCAGCTTGCCCCAGCATGGCCACCAGCCCTGGGGCAGGCTGCCTACTCCTGCCACTGCAGCAGTGGCATCAGTGTCCCACCCTGCTGCCGTGTTTATCCAGTTGACTTGACATTAAAGACACACACCCTGGTAAGCCAGGGATCGCTATGGCGGCAAAAGGCAGAAATCCCTGGAGTCCCTGTACAACATTGGACAGAAGCCATTCCCTTGGGTCTCATTGGCTGGCTCAGGGGGTTGGGCGATCCCATGAATGCCCTCCTGCCCCTCAGGAGCTGAGGGGGGCAGGGCAACAGGAAGGGCTTAATTGCATATTCATGAGTCTCTTTGTGATTCGTTGGGTTCACAGTTCCTGGCCAGACCTGTTCACCCATGAAAACTGGGGGCTAACTGTATAGTCCTTTGCTGTTTTTTCTGCTGGATGGCAGAAGTTGCACAAGGGCCAAAACAGCACTAGGCTGAACATTCCTGCCCTTCAATGGAGAGCAACAAAAGTTCCCAGGTTATCACCTAGAGACTTGGCAGAGACAAGAAAATAATAATAGTAAAAAAAAATTTAAAAGGGTTCTTTAAAATTCAAATTCCAGGGAGAAATGTGGATATCCTTCAAAAAGCAAAGTGGACACACAGCAACTGCTGTAGAATTTAACTAAGAAAGAAAAACCAAACCACAAATTAAGTGGTCTCCTAGCACAGGCAGTTCTCCCTCCTCCATTATACCACTTCTTTCCTCTCCATCTTCCTGCAGTGACCTTTACCCCATGCACTATACAGCAGAAGAGAGATCTGGAACATGCTATGAACAGCCTGTCCTGTCCTTCTGACTCTCAGCTGAATGTGGATTCTGTGAGACTTGCAATGATCCACGACCAAGAGATGTCATAATCATGAGATGCAGATGAATTCTGTCATATAAACACTTGCAGGAATTTTTTACAGGATGCTTGATGAAGATCTTAAATATATGGAAAAATAGGCCAACTGTCTATCTGAACCAATTCTTACTAAATTAAAAGAAGCAACAAGTATTTGGAAAAGCAGTAACAGAATTACAGAATCACAGAATATTCTGAGTTGAAAGTGACCAACAAGGAACATCAAGTCCAACTCTTAAGCAGCACCACTGTCTCCCTGGCAGGAATTGAACCACTGGTCTCCTGCATGAGAGATGGGGACACTCAGTTACGGACAAAGAAAAGGAAGTCAAACTTGAAATTCTTTTCTGCTGGCTGGATACCCTTTACTATAAAGAAATGCAAACTAAGTGTAATCAAAATTGTGGTTCTACAATGTGAAACACTGAAGATGGGGTAAGAAGTTCCAATTACTTTTTTATGCATTTAACTTCAGATTTTAGAGGAAACCTGTTAATTACTAGGTCTACATTAATCACAGACAGAAAATATCAACACATCTTACAGTGCTCCTTCAAACAATTGATTCATAGATAATACTGTATCTTCATTTGTGGATAAGGAACACTAGGAAATGTTTTTCTTAGTTACTCCAACACATTATTGTGTATTTCTTTTAGCATACAAATATTAAAAAAAAAAAAGCATTCACTATTTTGTAAATAATCAAATAACATTTTTGAATGGTTAGGCTTGATGAGTATTCTCTGTATATGCCCAGGTGAAGTAGTGTCCAAATCAACAGTTGCAAGACCATGCTAATAAATAAACAGAAAAATTATCTGAACCTCAAAGGGTTCATCTCCTAATATCAAAAGTTCTAATCTTCACTGGGATGGAAAGTGTTAATGCTGCGAATAAGAAGTTTTCAACTGCAGCTGAATCATGTGAAGATTATCAATATAGCAGCAATGTACAAAGAGGCTCCAGCAAGGTTACAGAGTTTAATATAATCCTCTCTATAGCTAAGCACAATAATAGAGAACCCTGTGCTCACTGTGGCAGCATGTTGTGTGCACTCAGTAATACTCTTAAAATACACAGGGAGAACAAGAAATCCCCAACATCTTTACTATTCTCAAAGACAAAGTAAAGATATTAACAAGAACAGACACACAATCCTAGAACACAAAGGTACAGAGAAGCCAAACATTCAAAGCTGCAGAATACTACTTAGCACTTTCTCCTTAACCCTTAGAAGGTTTAACTGCATCATTGAAAAGACAAGTTGTTATGACCATAATTTAAATGCAAGAAAGCTGTAGCTCGCTTTATCTAGGTCTGCTGGGGGGGCATATTGCATGTGCCTCAGCCGCCCTAGCAAATTTGTGTTAGAGAGGATTTTCCTTTGCCTAACCACATTTAGCAAAGATAAGGTTGCAAGAGCGGCAACAACACAACCTGTGTTAATTTAATGCAACTAGTTCACATTTCAGTTTGTAGAATACTGTTGGGAAAAACAGACAGATGATTTGGGCCAAACTGCAATTTTCCTTCATTACCTTCACTGGTATTCAGCCAAGTTAGCTTCTCCTCTGTACTACACAGGCACATGCTAAGATTGCAGTTTCCTCTGTGTCTGTAATGCAAAATACAAACATGAAGACACAACACACAGAGTGACCCTTTGCTGTTCCAAAATCTGAAGTCCCAAGCGAGTGAATCCAGGTACTCATTTCAGAAGCAGGGCTCAGCCTCTCACACAGATACCAACCAAGCAGTGTCTGCTAAATTCTGCACTGTTCAAGGCACTGGGAGTCATCTTGTTGCTTTGAACAGGGAGTCCAGATCAGATCATCTTTATTCAAGTTCAGAGTTTATTAGGAACATAAATGCTAATATCTGTCACATAGGGAACAGACAGTATTAGCTGTTAGGTATTTAGATGAAAACAGCACATCTCTGCTGATATGCATTATCATTTTTTACAATCTTCCATGACTCCTCCTTTTTGCCATCAGAGGAGGACAGAGTTACAACCAGAGATTCAAGGGTCACAGCAAATAAGTTCAGCACCATTTGCTACCTGTTAAATAATACATTTTTTCAAACTATTAAAAAGATCCACTCAACCTCATCAAGACCTTCTGAGTGAGCTCTTTGCTTGCGGAGTCCTAAAAAGATGTCACACATCAAACAATATCCTAGTATTATACGCAGCAGTCCTGCCTTGAATACATACTGAGTATGTACTCAAGTACAAAACCCACATTCCCCATTCTTGCTGTGAAATCAGAGAATCACAGAATGGTTGAAGTTGGAAGAAACCTTTGGAGACCATCTGGTCCAAACCTCCTGCTCAAGTAGGGCCACCTAAATCTGATTGCCCAGGACCATGTCCAGATGGCTTCTGAATAACTCCAAGTATGGAGACTCCATAATGTGACTGGACAACCTGTACCAACGCTCAATCATTCCCACAGTAAAAAAACCAAAAAACACGTTTGCTGATGTTCAAAGGGACCATCCTGTGTTTCTTCAGTTTGTGCCCATTGCCTCTGGTCCTGCCATTGGACACTATGGATAACAGTCCAGCTCTGTTCTCTTTGCACCCCTCTCCTTCAGATGGTTTTATACAGTGATAATATTCCCCTGAGCCTTCTCCATTCCAGGCTGAAGAGTCCCAGCTCTTCTCGTCTTTCCTAATAGAAGAGATGCTCCATTCCCCAGATCACCTTTACATCCCTTCACTGGAGTTTCTCCAACACATCCGTATCTCTTTTGTACTGGGTAGCCCAGAATTGGGCAGAGTACTCTAGCTGTGGGCTGTGACCTCACCAGAGATAAGCAGAAACAAAGGATCCCCTCCCTCTACCAGCTGGTAATGCTCTGCCTATTACAGCACAAGACGCTGTCAGGATTCTTTGTGGCAAGGGCACATTTCTGGCTGAGATCCTTCATGAAGGTATACAGAAACTTTCCACAACATTATAAAATGGATCATCCATGAATGTAATTTATAGTGAGAATCAGAATGCCAGTTTAGCTGAGAAACTGAAATAAAGAAGAAACACTGAAGTGAAAAATAAATGTTTCTGATTCAAGTCACGTTACTAATATACAGAGAAACTATGTATTGCAAATATGTATCCTTCATAAAACTCTTCTGTTCAAATGAAACTTCTTAAATTTATCATCTTCTAGATATTATGTATTAAACATGATTTCCATTTTTTTTGGTCAGTTGTTTGCATTTGTTTGCTTTTTTTTTTTTCAAGGGTGGGGGAGTAGTGTTTGGATTGGTTTGGGCATTTTTATTAAAAACTAGAGTCACAGAAAAAAAATCTAAGTTGGAAGGCACCTCTAGAGGATACCTAGTCCAACCCCTGGCTCAAAGCAATGCCAATCTTCAATAACATTAAGGAATGAAATTTTACAACCTATCTTAGCAATTAAATTAAAATTCCAACGTTTATCTTGTGAAAATATTATCCTCATGTCCAATAAAAACTTTCTTCCCCACAATCTCAGTCCATTGATTCCTACAACTATACACCTTTGTGAGTCTGATTCCACCTTATCTATAACTCCCCCACATTAGATTGCTTTACAAATCAATAAAAAGCCTTTGACCCACCACCACCCATCCAAACTCTCTTTTCCTAAAGATGACAAACTCAGCTTTCTCTTTCTCTCCCCACAGAGCATTTGCTCCTTACCCCTAATCATGCTGGTGGTCCTCTGCTGAACTTAAATCAGTATTTCAGTGTTTTACTTTTACTGGGAACCCAATATGCTGCTTACTTTTACAACATAATTTACTTCAAATATATTCTTGTGCAGCACCAGGAGAGGAATGAAGTATAGCTGTCTATAGTTACACAATAGCCAGGCTCAGATACAAATTTTCTGAATTTTTACAAGCTAAGCTTTTTTAACCAATTATTTCCTGTCTTTTGCTCGCACAAAAAAACCCCAACAAAAAACAAACATGAGAAACAATACCCATGTAGTATGACTGGAATGCCAAGCAATGATTCTGAAAGACCACCACTGAAATCCATTTTTAGATACAGTAATTTCCAAAATCCTGCCTTTAGGTCTTCTGTGGGTCTCTGAGATCAGGATAATAGCAGTTGACATAGAATTGTAATAATGGGACAGATTCAGCTCTTCTGTAAGCTACAATTTACACTTTTTCAAAAGCAATTTTTCAAACAGTACAGATAGCTAAAATAAAAACTAAAGCTTAACAAGTTAACCTTCAATAGATGATTTCTTACAATTCAGATCCCAGTAGTTAAATGGACTCCCCCAACTGGCAAACATACCCCCACAACACTTTAATATAGTGGATCTCTCTTTAAGCTCAGTGTTTCATTCCAGTGAAGTATCAAAAGAATAGAGATAATTTTGGAACAGCTTAAAATTTGAGGCCATGTAAAAATCACTTAAATTCTTCTTAGCCATGCTAAAAACAAACAAAAACAACAACAAAAAAATTGAAGTTTGGCAAATGGTATGAAACAAGTTTACTGAGGTCAACTTCAGCACCTCTCAAATGTATTCCATTATCTAGTACAGCTTTAGAAGTGCAGTTTCTCTCATTCAGCAGGTCTTCACCCAGTCTTAAGTACCAAGAAAATAGAGACAAACTGGCAAAATAGCCATTCTGGCTGCAGAAATTCAAATGCTGAGTTGGGTCCATGTCAGTCAAAATCCTCTGACGAAATAAGATGTGAAATGGACCCTGAGGATAACTACACAAAGTCACAGAATCACAGAATATTCTGACTTGGAAGGGACCCACAGGGATCATCAAGTCCACCACTGCCTCCCTGGCGGGAATCAAAACCTCAGTCTTCTGCGTCAGAGGCAGGGACACACACCACTCTACTAGAGTGGATTTTACTCCTGAGGTGAAGAAGAGGAACACTATCAAAATATTAAACCCAAAACACTGAAACCAAAAACTAGAAGTACTACAGTGATCCTCTGCATAGTTGTGATCCATTATTTGCGAGATCCAATATTTGGGGGTGATTTTCCAGCGAGCTGCGTGACCTTGGCGCGTGCGCAGAACGTACCGCAAACCCATCAGCTTGTGAATATATAATGAGGTTATGAATATATAATTGGTCCCCCCCGCCGTCACCGCCCACCAGACTTGCTCTACATGCTTCATTCTCACCATTTAGGAGAAAGGGGAGCCGGTCCCATTTCTATGAAGCCGGGAGCGCTGCCGCGCTGCCACGGCACAAAGGGACCAGCATCATGCTGGAAGTTCCTGGCACAGTAGCGCAGCACAGCTGCAAACTGGGGGATGGCGGGGGACGGTTGCCACTGCCAAAGCCAACTTTGGGGTGGCAGCGGATGGGAGATTTAAACCCAGGCGGACAGGAGCGGAGTCACCAACTTAGCGCCACGTTTCAGCTCCACTGGCACCGGCAGAACATGGAGAGCATAGTCCGGTGTGTCCCAATGCCAGCAACGTGGACTCCTGACATCAGAGTGGTGGCACCGGAACTCCCCTCACTACCCAAAATAAAAAGTTCCTTTGTAGAATATGTGAGGTGGAGGGAGGGTAGGAGAGGGAAGGGGAGAGCTGCAGGCAGGGACAAGCAGGGCTGCGGCTCTCCCAGCGCCAGATGCATCTGTGGTCTGGTGCTGCGCCGGCTCCCGAGTCCATCCCTGCCCTGCACATCTTAGGAGCCGCTGCAAGAACAGATCACACAGCCACCAGCTCTTTTTGCCCTGCACAACTGCTGGTCCCCTGCGCTCCTGCAGACAGCCCCAGCAGGAGACAGACCCTGGCTGCTGCCCACCCCATCCCGGGGTGGCTGATCAGTGCTGCCTGCTCGCACCCATTCTTGCCAGAAAAGCTTTGCTCGGGGATGCTACATTTCCAGAAAAAGAAACCCCAAAGCAGCCCTTTTGAACAGCAGGGACTGTCCCAGCCTTTTCAGCTGCCACACCCATCATAGAGCACCACGGTACCCGCACCACCACCCCGGCCAGCACTGAACTCATTCCCCAAGCCTTCCCCAGAGTCCTGCTCTGGAGAAGCGTGCCGCCTCCGCCATGTTTGAACACAAGAGACACATACCAGCAACCAGAAACTTCGATAAAAACCCCAATAAAAAAACCCAGCAGAGACACGGCAGGTAAAGGGGGAGGGGCGGTGCCGGCTTCTCAGCTACCAGCTCTGCTGGTTTCTGTGCTTTGAAAAGCTCCCTTCCTGGAGCTGGGAGGTGGCAAAAGGTGTTTCCTCCACTTTAATGAGGCATTACAGAGGGAGCCGCGCCCTCAGGACCATCCTCCAGACCTTATTACAGGAGGAGGCAGGGCTATGGGTGTGGCGTACTTGACTACTGAGTGGGTTCGCTATCTTCACGGATTCCACGACTCGTGTGAGGAGGACCAGACCCAACAGCCCGTGAGTAAGGGGGGATCACTGTACTACTCGCAGTTATCTCTTCAGACATTCTGAATATAATTTCCAGTAATAAACTCGTAACACTGCTATTATGATGACATTCCTATTTTTCAGGTAGAAAGTGTGAGAAAATGCTTCAAAAATATTCTTAATTTAAAACAAGAGTGTAAAAGGGAAAGAAACTGCAGTTCAAACAAAGTGGTTTTTTTAAAATAAAATTCTCTTGCCCCAGCTTCTCTAGCTGTCTTTGCAGAAAATCAAAACCTCAATGCATATGGATACTCTCTAGCAACCTGCTGGGGGGCAGATACTGTAAGTGGTTTAGGAAAACCTTTCTCTCCAAGAGAGAAAACATATTTTGGAAGGCAGGGAAAGTTGTACTTGAGTTAATGAACTAACTTGTTTCCAAATTCCAAAACAAAGTATTTTATTTCCTTCCTGAAAAATCAATTTTGTTCTTTATGGAGTATCTGTTGTGTGAAAGGATGGTTTTCATGTAATGTATCTTTTTAGTGGAGGAGATTACTTTGGGTACAAAACATCCCCTACTAACGTTTTTCCAGCATTGGGTAATACAGAGAGTAGACCTAATTTTCTGTCATCCAGGAAGAATGGCAGTCATGCTAAACTTGTATCATCACTCTCCCTGAAACACAGTAAAAAATTACTGTTAGAACTGATAGTTTATTAGATCAAAGGTGCTATCAACAATGTCAATTCTGCCTGGTAGTGTTAACAGGAAAATGTTTTACAAGTTCTACCACTGGGCATCCACTTAGCTTCCAGCACCAGCTATGCTGTAAAACTGTGCAGATAATTTATTTGGCAACCTGTGTGTGTGGGAAGCATTATCCAGGCAAAACTTCTCACAGTCGGACAAAATGCACTGTTTTGCACTGTTCAGATGATCGAACAAAGAGACTTTAAGCAATCATCAACAATAGTTTTTATCTCCAAACATGCTAAAGTGTAAAACTCCATGGGAGAAACCTATTGCTTTAAGACGATATAAAACACAAATAAATGGGTAATTACTATATTTTAAACTTGTACTCATCTTGTTTGTTAAGCTTCAGTATTCATAAAGCTCACATTTGTCTTACACATCATCTTTAGCAATTTCCCCACAACACTCATAATATCTCCATGGCATCCATGGTAACCTCTTCACTTACATATAGCTTAAAATGTCATTTATTCCAATTAGGTGAAGTAAACAGAAAACAGCCATTCATAATTCCTCAAGTTACTGTCATCTTTTCTTTTGGATAGTAATCAACAATCTTCAGAATGGTTTCCAGTTTACATCTGCCACATGCAGTTGATGATAAATAGATGTGCCAACAAATTTTCTTCTCGCATCACAGCAAAATTGATTTAATTACTCTCAATAATATGCACAGTGTACAAATACAGGTATTTAATAATAATCCCAACAATGCAGATATGATACCTTACTATGTTTCTTTGCAGTGCAAACATATTGCTACTCTGCAAATCTTCCTAGATTTTAACATATTTCTCTATGCTATAAAAACATTTGATTTATAATCATCTGACACATGCTATAATGTCTTCCAAAAAAGACTCACCTCAGACAGGACACTTGCTCAATAAAATGATGGAATATTGGATACAGTAATATATTTCATATCAAAACAGAAGGGGATGTTGTTTAAAAACTTGCAGTACATAATTTTTTAACACTCTGCCTCTATGGGCCTGCTTGTTAGTTTTCTTAAGTATTTCCCTAGTTTGCAACGTTTTTTCTCAGAGAAAATAGCTGACAAAGGCAATTTCTGATGTTTTTACACAAAAACCACTATAGTGAAAAGCTGGCATGTGCCTTGGGACACCTACCAGCTCCTAGTACTCTGCCTATATTCAGTATGTCATGCCCTTGCTATGCAGTGACACCTACTACAGAGAGACAACACACTGCTAATAATTTCACAAATAACTCTTTAAAGTTTTCTAAGCAGCTGCTAAAAAAAATCAGAGACCTTTCAATACACAGAAAGTGAAATGTTGAAGCTGCTTTTTCTCTTTGCCTCTTAAAACCCTAAACTATAAAATCCCTTGAGTGAAAAGTCGGAGAAAGGCTACCATCCCTTCTAGGGTTAAAAGATGCTTTTGTAAGATTTTTAGGTCAGATTAACCTTTTGCTCACAATAGAACTGGTTATTGGTTTCATTTTTTGCTGTCTTTAACACAGGTAAAAAAAAAAATCGATATGAAGCAAGACAAAGGGCTCTGGAGACCCTGGCTGCACCAGCTTTTGGTTTGGCTCATACACAATCCTACAACATGCTGAGGCTGGGAAGGATTAGCCTGCTTGTGTTGAGTAAACCGATGATACTCAATAAACAGTTTCTGTTGTAAACCCCTTAGGACGTGCAAAGCCACACTAGTTGGCATTAGACCAGATAAGCTGCCGAACCAGCTGTAATCTCATTTAGACCTGAGCTGATCCTCCTGTCCTTTCATTCCACAGGATCAAAGCAAACCACTGAGGAGGCAGCTGTATTATAAGCAGCAGTGCTTGCTGGATGCGGCAAACATTTCATAAATTCCTCTCCTTGAAGCAAGCCTGCACATAATCTACCCAGAGCCAGTTCAATCAATGGATTTCTGAATTCATTAGTCTTATTATTATAGGATAACTGTTTTTTCCACATAGTGTGGCAGTTGTTACAAGCCAACTTTGCAAAACAGCTCTTATTGCTGACCATTTCTTTCTGGTAATGTGCCTTTGCATTTTTGCAGTGCCACATGAAAATGATTTAAATCACTTCAATGCAGGATTTGTTTTAAAGAGTAGAAACAAAACCAATTCACGAATATTCGAGTAGGAAGCCTTGAAATACAGTACATTCTTCCAAGCATAATTACTGGCTACCTGTTTGCATGCTTCCATGCATCAGTAATAATGACCAATGTTTTCTGAGCTCAATGACAGCAAATGATAACAACAAAAGTAGATATTACATCACTGTAGCAGCATACATACAGACAAAAATTACAGATGTGAAAGGCATAATTCTAAGGAAAAGATTTCTATTTGCCTTTTAGTCCTTGTGTTTTCTGGAATTAAAAAGAAATATTTTCATTACCATAGAAATGAATAGCACAACTTAGGAAAACCAGAGAACTACAAAAGCAACAAGTCTTTTTAAACTAAGCAAAAATGAAAACCAAGACAGTGGACATTCGATTTCTGTACCACATTTGGAGTTTTCACTTTGCAATTATAGATAAAAAATGTTATAGTATAACACAGAGCTTTAGAAAACAGGAAGTATAATTCAGAAAATGTGTCAACTGATCCATTTCCCACCAGTGAAGTCTGCAATGTAACACAGATAAACCAAGTAAAATTAGATTTGGAACTTACATTGGAATAGAGAAAATAGTAAAAATATTTTTCAGCCCTTTAATTAGATAATTATATTAATCATTAATGCAAAGACTTAAAGTCTTCTGATACAGCTGCACTGGAAACCCCCCGAAACAGATGTAATAAGAATAATGCAGTACAGCAGCAATTTTTTTTTATTCATGTAACAAGGAACATTAGTGATTCTTGGATCATTCCTTGAAGAATGAATAATAGTCAGAGAACTAAGTTAGGTCTGAAAAATAGGGAAGGCCAAGTAACCCTTACAGTTAAGATGAAAATAGCAGTATAAATATACAATAGGTTCATCCACACAAACGGAAAACAAACTGTCAGGAAGAATCCTCACAGACAACTGCTCCGAGTTTACAGGGCACAAGAGAAAGATCTGTATCTCCTTTGCGCACACAGCCTCACCTACACTGCACAGATCTATTGAACTTCTGCATCTGGCTGCTCATGTTTTTCATAACAGTATTAAATAACTGTACATATAATAAAAAGCTCCAATGAAGTACAGTAAAATCAGATGTTTAACATGTGCAAATGATTTTTTAATAGATTACAGAGATGTTCAATATGAAACTTTTCTTAAGTCTAAAGCACAGATGTGCTAAGAATGTCATAGGCAGCTGGCATAGATGAACAAAAGGTATTTCCACCTATCTTCTACAGATGTGTAAAAAACCACACATCTCTTCTCAATCACTTAGAAACCATCTGATGTGCTAGTTAATGATTCCCCTCTCTCCACTTCATTCTTCAGACATAAAGGGGTCCCATTTAACATAATCACTTAATAACAGCAAAGTGATGGGTATCAGAACCCTAATTCTTCTAATATTTGCAAAATCCAGCTCTTTGTAATAATAATAACACCATGATAGCAAACTGTAAAACTGTGTAATTATACTTTAATTGTATTGTGAGGCATGCATTAATCACAAAGTTTAAGTACCAGGGATGGAATTATAATAATTCTGTAAAACAAATTTAAGCTAGCTAAGTAGGTCAGAACCACTAGTATGCAACAGGAGACCTCTGGGAATTTATCAGTTAATGGCTATTTATGTGCAAATGAGTGCCCTCCAACCCTCCCAAATCCTGTGTAGCTGAAGGGTATTTCTGTTAACCAGGAGCATGCTTAACTGCTGAGGCATAAATTAAACCATTTATTGGAATGATTTTAATTCTTCTCTCCCCCCACCCACTCTTACTACTCCCTCCACCCTCACTAGCAGGACAATTTACAGTATTAATTTACATGGAGATAGGATTGCTAAGAGTTTTCAGAAATTACTCTGTTTCAAGGAAGAGAGGAGGAAGAAAGAAAAGAGAACAGGGGAGAAAGAAAGAGCGAGTCCGAAAAAACTTCCAGTAAGAGACAGCAGCAATGCTACACTTAATCTTCAAGCCTTCCAGAGGGCAGGTTGAGCTACTAGACATTCCAGAGGTTCGGTACCACAGCAGTGCAATAGAAACCCCTTCATAATGAAGTCTAATGAAATGAAATTCTGTTTTACATGCTTACAGAATTGTTTAGGTTGGAAAAGACTTTAAGATCATCAAGTCAAATCATTAACCCAGCACTGTCAAACTCACCACTAAACCACGTTCCCAACGGCCACATTTGTTTTTTAAATACCTCCAGGGAGGCTCCACCCTTCCCTGGGCAGCCTGTTCCAAAGCTTGACAAACCTTTCCCTGAAGAAATTGTTCCTAATATCCCATCAAAACCTTCCCTAGTACAACTTGATACCATTTCCTCTTTTCTGACATCCTAAACTTGAACCCAATGAAGGGGGTCTACATCCACCTTATTTTCTGTCACAATGTTCAGATTGTACACCTATCAAAGGATTTCTTTCAAGAAAGAAACCAACAAAACTTTCTTGGCTTCAAGAAAAAATACCTTCAATTTTTGAGTTTGACTTTGAAAAAGCTAGTAATTTTTCATGTCTTAGGAAAATAGATACCTTTACAAAACACACAGAATCAAGATGTATTGAATTTTCACTGTGATGTAAAATGAGGATGATTTACAGACAATATAAATGATTTCTCAACACTTATAATCACAGCAGTAATGCAGTACATCAAGATAATGTGAGCATAACCTCAAGATTCACTTTTAGTTTTATAATTTTATACGCTTGGGGTTTGTTTTTCTTCTAAGTACACACACATATTCTTGCAAAGCCTAGGGTCCCAGAACAATAAAACAGTGAAAATTTGATTATCCTAACATCAATTAACCACAGCTGCCTGTTACCCTAAACAGGGTCACATCTCCCCAATGCCTAATAATTACATTGTAAAATCCCTTGATTGCTGGAATATATTCACTCTCCCTATGATGTTTGGATAATCATGGATGTGTTATAGTTAATTATTATTTAAGAGATTATCACAGTGCATTACTTTCTGATGTCATCTATGTACCTAATACAAAATTCCACATAAATATAACACGCTTTTCCTCACCAAATCAAGCTGTTGTAGAATACCCTTGAATATACAGGTGTGGTGTGAATCGAAGGAATCCCTTGGGAGCAAATCTTTAGCTTCAAAATATTTTAGCAAGATACCTGGAACACTTAATGAAGTATTTTCAAATGCACATCACCAATAGCTAATCAATATATTCCTGTCCAGGAAAACAAAAGAATGCCAATGAAAATGTTCATTTTTATTCTCATGGTTGACTTTTTGCAAGGAAAACAAGACTACAAAAAGCAGTAGAAGGAAAACCTCATTGTCCTGGCAAGCACATCTGTACTTGCCTGTTTTTCCCTTCTTCTGCCCCTCAATAAAAGATGACATATCCCTGGCTGCAGCGAGTGCTCCTGCTGCGTGCATAATGGCTGCTGTGGCTGCCTGTGCAGCCCTTGCATTACCACAGAGAGAACCAGGAGCTTCCTGGATCTTAACGTGGATTTGCAGGCACGTACATTAAAACAGACACTTCATACCACTCTGATAACAGCCAGAAATTAATAAATGAACAGAACTGTATGACCAAAAAAGTTCACTCATGTATTTTCAGAAAGCATTAGCACAGCTGTATTATCAGAGCCTGCCACAAGACCACGGTTACCTTGCAGCTCCCTACAGTGAGGGGCTGCAGCCTTGATTATGTCTGTACCTTACAGCCATTGGCAGGGGTTCAGTATGGCCCGAAGGCTTTAATTAACCCCGATTAGAGATAAACAGGGCCTTCTGGTTGGGAAAAAAAGAGGGCAGAATTGACAATACTTACAGTTTAACAGACAACTAAGTAAACTACAAACTGCTTTCACCTTTCTCTACTTGCACGTCCCAGTAAAAATGTCAGGAAGGGACCCCCACAAGAGCCTGAGATGATGCACCATGCACACACTGTAGAGCATACTCTACTTTTCTTGGTTTTCAGGGAGGATATGGTGGCCTTCTATTTCAGGCTCATTTGCCATTAGACACAATTGCACCATCCCTGTTTCAGTACGGCTGCAAAGAAAGCCGGAGCATTTAGCCGTTGGCAATTAATGATGTCTGGACTTGCTCCAAGCCAAATAAAACATGACAATGTATACCTATCATGCCCCACATCAAGTAGTTTTCTTTAGAAAATGTCTAAAAAAGGATTTTCAAAGTCATTTTCTAGACAGATTTTAAGACTCAAACGCATAACCACTGAAAACCCAATCACCCTGTTCAGTAGGGCCACCATGCTGCCGTGCACATAGTAGAAGCCATCTTCATATTCCCACTCAAGAAATTCCATGAACAAGTAGGATACAGTTGCACAACACAGGTTCAACTTTTTTCACCCCCAATAAAATGGGGAAATCAAAAAAAGTGCTACAAGTCAAAATGAATGACAGATTTCAACAGTTAAATTTTATGGCAGATAATAATTTCTAGTACTGTTTCTTTATCTTCCGATTTCCCTGAGATTTTTGTTCTGTAAGGAAAAGCACAGAATATTGTTTAGGATGCATCCATGTTACCTGACCATCAACTGCATTGAGAACTCCTTAATATCAAATCACAGATAACTGAAGGATTGGGTAACATCACGATAGTGATTCAGGGAGCTCATTTCACCAGTCTGGTAAGGTCACCCAGACTACCCTCTAACAAATGTTTGTCTAATTTGTTGTCTAAAAAAAAGAATTAAAAAAATTGTTTCCACTAAGCTCTCTCGAAGCCTGCAAGACTGTTACATTTGCAGCCTACTCTAAATAACCACACTAAACGTCTGCCCCAAATTAAGTCAGTTCTTTGTTCATAGGCACGAAAAACAACAGAAAAACCGTAACACCCTTTTACATATTAGATAAATTCTAACATACCTCTCCTCAACTTTTCCCAGCTGAAATCAATTCCACCAAACTTACTCAAACTTCCTACTCTTATCATTCACTTCTGTGACTCTCTCCAATTTTCAGTTTATTCATAAATGTTTTGTAAGCTGATGTGTCCATAACTGCATACAGAACACTACAGCTAGACAGAATAAGCAGCTCCTCTCACCCGCAGGAGTTTATTAACACACAGCATAAAGATATTTAAGTCACCTTAGGTCCTGTGTGCTAATTATCATAGAGGCTGTGTACATGAGAAAGTCTCTGTTAAAAGTTAGCCAATCGATTTCAGTCAAATTTCAGATTTTCTTGCAGCGACTACGGCCTTACAAACTCACATAACTAAACATCCCTGTAAACAGAGGTGAAAACTTGAATACCATGCTCACCTCCCTTTAAGACACAAAGGAATCCACTTGAACTACTACCATTCACAAATAATTTCAGTTTTCCTCCCTATACCAGGCAGATACTGTGTTAGTGCAGGGACAATACTGCCCCTTGCAGCCATCTGTGCTGAGCAGGCAGCAAAGTCTACAAGCAAAGTGTCCTGAGTCAATTAAGATGAAGCAGGAATTAAATTTAGAAATACTTGAATTTGTCGTGGTTTGACCCTGGCTGGATGCCAGAGACCCACCCCAACTTCTCCTGAAGGAGAAAACTAAAAAGAACAAACTGGGAAATAAAACTGGAAAATAAAATAAAACTGGTCACAGGCAAAAGAAGCAAGGCAAAACTATAAATAAAGAACATAAAGGGTTTATTTTCTAACTAACAAGCTCAGAACTGCAAGGGAAGCATCATTTAGAAGGCAACCTTTCTCCCCCCACCCCTCCTTCTCTTACAATAGATGTAATATTCCCTTTTCCACCAGGAGAAAAAGGGGGAACATAGGGTAGGGGTAAACCAGGCAGGTTGGTATTTCTGACCAGATCCAGGGTAGGAACCATCTCTCTGCCCTTCCATAAAGTTCTCTCTCTCTCTCACGAG
>WEKX01023138.1:92716-109761 GCA_013390025.1 Pitta sordida
AGCCATGGATTGACCCCCCCTGGGCGCGTTACTGTTTCCATGGCTACAGGCAGGGAAGGGAAGTGCCCCAGGAAAGTGGGGCTGGTCGCGCAGCAGGGCCGGCGCGCAGGTGGTGGGGAGAGCAGCAGTGCGGGGTTTGGGCTGCAAGCACACGTCAGCAGCAGCTGCAGAAGTGGCAGTGTGGCCAAAGAGAAGTCTAGGGATTCTTGGGGGAGTCTCCCCAGATAGACAGGGCGCAGAAATGCTTCCCTTTCCTCCCCTGTGCTGTGAGAGCCCATGGGGAGGAGTTGAAGAGGTTCTCCAGNCCGGCGCGCAGGTGGTGGGGAGAGCAGCAGTGCGGGGTTTGGGCTGCAAGCACACACCAGCAGCAGCTGCGGAAGTGGCAGTGTGGCCAAAGAGAAGTCTAGGGATTCTTGGGGGAGTCTCCCCAGATAGACAGGGCGCAGAAATGCTTCCCTTTCCTCCCCTGTGCTGTGAGAGCCCATGGGGAGGAGTTGAAGAGGTTCTCCAGCGCTCCTGACTGGATGGGGGTGCAACAATGGGCATGGCCTGCATGCATATTATTGACCTGCATGTACTCGCGAGTTTCACGTTCTGCACGACCTCTGACATGACACATTTCTCGCAAATGTGGGGGTATTACTGTATTTGTATTTCTCATTCCTAATTTCAGTACTTGGCCTTCATTATTTCCTCTTGATGATTTCTTGCAAAATATCAAAGTAATTTTAAATTCTGGTTTTGTTTTCTATCCATACACAGAGAAATACCTTCTAATTTTTCAGTCATCTAAAGTGATGTCAATAAACACTGATAATACTAAGATAATATAAGTACCACTGAAGCCTTACACTACTGATGTTTTTTATGACAATTTTCTCTCATTCTCACTGATTCACACCATTTTAGAGAAAAACTTGGTACTTTTAAGGCTGCTGTTTTCTTTTTTTTTTTTTTTTTTTTTTTTGGTTACGATACCCAGAAATGAGTACAGTAGAAGTTGTTTTATATCCAAGGAGAAAATTTATCATATGCAAAAGCATCCTGGGGGAAGAAGAATCAAATAGTATATACCCTGAAAACAGAAAAGAGTAAACAGAAACACACAGAATCTATGTAGATTCATCCCTTCTCTTAATTTAGTCACTGGTTTCAAGAGAGCACACCAATTTGTTTTTGCTGATGAGGTAGTCCAAGAAGTCAGTAGTAAGAGAAGCTGACACTGGTAGGTTACAGCTATCAGTAACAGAATCTGAAACAAATTTGGAAAAAAATGAAGCAAATGGCTATTCATCATCAGTGCAGCTATTACCCAGTTTTCAAAGCATGAGTGATGGTAAAGGGGAAACAAAACCCAAAAGCT
Organism: Pitta sordida; assembly: GCA_013390025.1. Taxonomy (NCBI): domain Eukaryota; kingdom Metazoa; phylum Chordata; class Aves; order Passeriformes; family Pittidae; genus Pitta; species Pitta sordida. The sequence goes on from WEKX01023138.1 coordinate 94,080, forward strand.
TTTTCTACAGAACCAGTGAACTAAATCTTTCAGAACTGCACAAAGCACTACCATCTGTGTTGTGTCCAGCACGTGGCAGGTACTTTGCTCGCTTTTCATTTTCCTCCATTAGGACAAATATATTCAGTTAGCATAAGGATTCTCCTTGGAGTTGGTTCAGATTTTTTCCTCCTCTTTAAAGGTCAACTTTCTTTAAAACACATAGGCACAAATTAATTATCCTCTCCAGAGATCAGCCCCTTTCACAGGGGCTAGCAATAGAGACAAGAGTATAAAGGGAAATATTTTGGTTGAAGCAGAGACAGATGTGTCTAGTTCACTGCACACAATTGACTCGTTCAACCATTCTTGACACAGCCAAGTGGCTTGCTCTTGTCTCAGAATGCACACTTGCTATTTTATCAGTCAGGTTTCTGACTCTCTCCTAAGAGACCAGGAACAGGGGCATAGATGGACAGGGCCACAGAGTGCACACTGGTGCCAGAGAGGCCGAGCAAACCATCCACTTTCTCCATCCTTCTGCATAGACAGTCAGTAGGAGGCAGCATTGACTCTGACAGCAGCAGCTCCACACCAGAAAGTAGTTGGGAGCTGGCTTCATTCTTCTGTCATTATATAAGCAAGATGACACTGTTCGCTAATCCAGCCAAAGCTGATAAGTACCATCAACCTGTCACTTCCTACATTTCAAATTGTAACATTGCAGCATCAAAGAGTTTTTACATTTCGATTTCTTTTGCTGGCAGCGGTCGGTAGCCTCTCATTCTCCCACGGTGTTCTAATGCAGCATTTGCACACCGGGGTTACTCCCAGCCTGAATAGCAGGTCATCCCCTACTCACTGAGCTCATCTGCGGCCCATGTGCTAGGCAATTTAGATCCAATCAGCCCTTATTTAGCTCAAGAGTAATGAGCAGCATAGTGACACAGACTTAAGCCTGACCCTCAGGACACTGCTCATCAAGCAGTAAAACTGTGACAAAATCATTCATCTTCCACCCGCTGGCAAGAAATAATACTCGCACTCACTGTATTACTTTTTCAAGACATAGAAAAAAAAAGGTCCTGAATTTTCATGATGTGAGACATTAATTTGCAGAAAGCTGAATTCCCTTAAACCCCCCTGTTGCTATGAGCTCACCAGGGGGAAATAGGCCTTAGGAGACTGAAATGGAATAAAGAAAATTGCTTCAGCTTTCTGTTCATTTTAAATAAGCCTTAAATCTGACAAGAGATATCCTAAAGAGAGAAGAAATATATATCTTGTAAGGTAATGAAGAAACAATCAAAATTAAGAGATTAGAAACCTACTTGCATAAAATGGTTTTATTGGCAAAAATATTTCTTTTGTTTAACATCTACAACAACAAACCTCCCCCCCTCCATATGAAAAGCTATTCTCACACCTCATGTGAAGAATAAAAGGAAAACTGAAAGGAAAGTTAATTTGGGGAAAATAGTTTCAGAAGAGAAAGACTTTCATCAGAAAACAAATCTGTCCTTTCTGTCCTTCAAGAAGCATATATTTCTCTAAACAACTGCAGGGTCCCAAGCAGCAGGTTCTCAGTACACCTGGATATCATTTTACTCTTTCTTTCATGGATTTACTCCTTCACAACAGTACGTCTTGTAGACTACAGAAAGCTTATGTAGATTATTTTTTGGTAGATAAAACAGATATAATGGAAGAAACACAGACAAGTGTTCCCATCTGTACCACAGGGAACAGAACTGTGTATCTTTATGATTGATGTCTGAGTACTAAACTTGAATTTCTGGACCCTCTTGAGTAGTTCAACATCCTTCTTAGACTGGGGAGACCAGAACTGGACACAGCACTCAAGATGTGGTCTCACCAGTGCCAAGTATAGGGGAAGAATAAATTCCCTAGTCCGACTGGTCACACTGTTACTGATACAGGCCAGGATACCACTGGCCCTCTTAGCCACCTGGGCACATTATTGGCTCATATTAGGTTCCCTGTCAATCATTACCCCTAAATCCCTCTCAATCTCACCACTCTCCAGCCACTCAGCCCCCAGCCGGTAGTGATGCATGGCGTTGTTAAGTCCATAGTGAAGAACCCAACATTTGGACTTGTTAAATCTTGTATTATTAGAATCTGCCCATTTCTCTAGACTACCAAGATCCCTCTGAAGGGCCCTTCTGCACTCTGGAAGTTCAACATTTGCCCCCAGCTTGGTATCATCTGCAAACTTGCTAATGGTGGACTCCATTCCTTCGCCCATATCATCAAAAAAGATATTAAACACTACTAGGCCAAGTACTGATTCCTGTGGGACTCCACTAGTGACTGGCCGCCAGCTGGATGTGGCACCGTTTACCAACACTCTCCGAACTCATCCATCCAACCAATTCCTAACCCAGCACAGAATGCTCCAATCCAACCCACGCTCTGAGCATTTCTTCTGAAGCTAACCATGGGAAACCATGTCAAAGCCTTTGCTAAGTAGTACAGAACATCCACAGCCTTTTTATCATCAACCAGGCAAATCACCAGCTCACAAAAGGAGATCAGGTTGGTCAGGCAGGACCTACCTCTCCTAAATCCATGCTGACTAGATCTAATGTCGTGATTATTTTGCACGTGTAATAGCACACAGGATTATCTGTTCCACGACTTTACCCAGGACAGAGGTCAGGCTGACAAGTCTATAATTACTCGGATCATCTTTCCGGCCCTTCTTGTGGATGGGTGTCACATTAGCCAATTTCCAGTCTTCCAGTACATCTCCAGTAAGCCAGGACTGTTGGTAAATTATGGAGAATGGCTTAGCAAGTTAATTTGCCATCTCTTTCATCACCATAGGATGGATCCCATCTGGTCCCATGGACTTGTGAGGATCCAAGCCACTCAGCAAGTCTCTAACTACCTCCTCCTGGATTACAAGGGTGTTATACTATACCCTTACCCCTTCCTCCAGTTCAGAAATCCAGTTGTCCTGTAGACCATCTGTCTTGCCGTTAAAAACAGAGGCAAAGAAGGTATTAAGTGTCTCTGCCTTTTCCTCCTCTATAGTTACTATATTCCCCTCTTCATCCAACAAGTAGTGAAGGTTGTTGCAGCCTCTCTTTTTGCCGTTGATGTATTTATAAAAACATTTCTTAAAGTGATTCTAGAAGAGAATATTTCAGTTGGAAGAGGCCTATAATGATCATCTAGTCCAAATGTTGAAGCAATTCAGAGCTTATCAAAAGGATAAAGGCATTGCCCAATTGCTTTTTAAACACTGACAGGCTTGGGGCATTGACCATTTCTCTACAAAGCTTTTTTAAGTGCTTGACCACCCGCACAGTGAAGAAATGCTTCCTAATCACAGAATATTCTGTGATTGTGACTCTGAGTTGGAAGGGACCCACAAGGATCATCAAGTCCAACTACCAAGGAATGCCCATACAGGGATTGAACCCACAACCCCAGAGCCATGGACACCATGCTCTGTCTATCTGAGCTAATCTCAGGGTCATGTCATCTTTTTTTAAAAAAAAATACTATATAACCTAATTCCCTGTCCCATCGTCCCATTATCTAGACCATGTCATTGAGTTCCTCATCCAGTTTTTTCTTAAACACCTCCAGGGACGGCGACTCCATCACTTCCCTGGGCAAACCATTCCACTGTGAGATCACAGTCTCTGTGAAAAAGCTCTTCCTAATATCCAGTCTAAACCTCCTCTGGTGTAGCTTAAGACCATGTCCTCCTGTTCTGGTGCTGGCAGCCTGAGAGAAGAAATTTACACCACCCGACTGCAACCTCCCTTCAGGTAGTTGTCAGCAGCGATCAGGTCACCTCTGAGCATCCTCTTCTCCAGGCTGAACAACCCCAGCTCCTGCAGTCACTCCCCAGAGGGCATCCTTGTCGCCCTTCTCTGGACCCTCTCAAGCATTTCAACATCTTTCTTAAACTGGAGAGACCAGAACTGGACACAGTACTCAAGATCTGACCACTCCAAACAGAAGATGCCTGTCAGTGCTGTCCCCAGCTTTTTTACCCTCATAAGGCAGATGTCCTCTATTACATCTTAAACATTAATATAAAATTGGTTTTAATCAATTATTTAGCTTTCCAATGGCCACCTACCGATTCAAGTAAATCGACATTGAGAAGTGGAAGTGAATATTCTTGTAAATCTGAACACACACAGAACATTCACAGACATTCACAGGAACTTACCAGATAAGCACAGTATTAGATACAGGGTGTCAGCGCACACTGTATCTCATTTCACTCCTTTGCACAGTAATATTCTCAGAGGAAACAATCAAAACACACATTAGTTTTAGCCAGTCATCTTTGAAGGTCAGAATACAAGAGACAAAGGTGTAATGCATTACTTATTTTAGACCCAAAAAAAACCTAAAGAAAAAAAAAAAAAAATCAAAACCAAACCCCAAACACTCAAACGTCACATAAAGTAGGTGGAAGAGGAATTTCAGTTTTAATTACAAGAGCCACACCTTAAGGCAACAACTATATACACAATGTTCCCTTAGAAGACAGTAACAGATTATTTTTAAGGATTTAGATACTACAAACCTCTCAAAATGCTGCTATGTTCTAGAGCAGTACTTGCCTCCCATGTGTTAGACCATTCAGGGACTAGATTTTTATTGCACTCATTCAAACATCATTTTTACTAATGGAACACCTGAATTTCAAAGAAACCCACTAAAAATACTTCAAACCACACATCAAGGTAGCACAGCACAGCATGCTTGGTCCTCAAGCATAAGATCTATGTTGTAAAGAGAAAAAGGAAGGATTTTTTTTCACACAGGTAAACAAAATTCATAGCAACTTTTAAAAACTTTCTAATGATCATTCATTAAGCCTGGGAGATCTTAGAGTCACACTAACATCTTCTGACTCTCAGTTCAGTGGCTTAGTCACGGAGTTGCCTTCTGTGCTTATCAGGACATCACAGCTGGCAACTCTAAATAACCTCACAGGATGGGATGGGTAAGAGAAGACTCATGCTCTTCCAAGCTCTTCTGAATATAGGTTTCAGAAGCTCAACATCAGAAAAAAGATTTTACAAAGACTAACAGCAAAACCCCTGAGGGGGAAGAAATGAAGCAGGGAGGACCTTTCTATTCTCCTCCCGAGCTTATCTACCAACTAACACAGTAATGGAGAGAGGGAGAGAGGCTTCTGTTGGTCTCAAAAAAGCTTCCCACAGGCTGTTTTGATGGCAAGTATAACACGAAAAAAATTACAAATGACTATACATTTCCATAGCAAAGATATACTGGATAATCCATTCCTATCATGATTTCTCTCACCACCTCAAGGCTAAACATACTCTAACAGATAGAAACATCCAGTTCTGCAGTAATCCAAGGCCCAATTATTAACGCAACTTTTAACTAGAGACAGGTTTACTTGGTTAGTATTCCTGTAAGAGATTATAAAATTTACACACCGAAATTGGCAAAAAAATTGGCAAAAAAGTACAAATGGACATAAATACACAAGAATTGTTTTCAAAAAAAATTACTGTTTGTTATGGTATTAGGTTTGTCATAGTTCTCATTTCTCCTATGGTAATCAGTACCAAGTCTCCCTGAAACCAGGCAAAGATGTTTGGAGCACAGCAGTAATTTTACACCTGGGCATGTACTTGCATTTTACAGTCCTGTAACTCTGTACTAACATACTACAAAACCCAAATGCCAGGATGATGATAGTAAGAGAATACTCATGTCAGAGCAATACTCAATTACAATAAAAGACATTTTAGCACGTTTGAAACACTTTTTTCAAGAATAACATATTGCAGTGCCGGAACCCACAGCAGATTTCTCTGAGTATTGTGTCCAATTTTACAGCAAGTTCTGTCAAATCCATTTAAGGCCTACATTTTTATTAACCTAGGGTTTCTTTTCGTGTCATCAGGCACTGAGATGACAGGCAGTGCTAGAGATTTGGAACAGATGAAAGTGCACATATACAAACATCCTGCATGTGCCTTTCAATAAAAAAGAAAAAAAAAACAACCCAGGATTGATTAAAAACAGCTTAAAAACCAAAACAAAAAATAAAATAAAATTAAAAAACCTTATGTGTGAGCTAGAACCTGAATGCTCCAAGCAAACATAAAAAAGAAGCACTGAGTATTTCTATTTTTGGAAGTTCCTTGTTTACTGTTTATTTTCCGTATTTTTAAAAAGGAGACTGTTAAAATACAACCTTACACTTAATACTTGCAAGTGCCAGCAAGAAGCATCTTGATTCCAGTTATTCAGGCATCACGTATCAAAAACTGATGAAAATGAGTTCTCATGCAAAGTCATAGTTCTATTTAAATATATAGATATCAAAATAATCATAATGGTAACAATCAATAAAAAAGTTTAAGGTTTAAGAAACCTTATTTAAAACGGACTAAGCATAGGTAAATACAACAACCAAAACCTACCAGCACTTCTCTAGCAGACAAGTAAAATACAAGAAAATCTGGAAAGGGTTATTTTAAAACACAGTATCATAAAAATGGTGAAAATGTGGGTCTCTTTTCAGATGCCTTTTAAGAAAAAAGAAAACAACCGCACTTTCAAACCCTTGCTTGCCAAGTTTTAGCCCAGAGCAAGTTTTCAATATGTTACAAAACCTTGAAAATAAAGGTTTATAATGGGAATGCTGACAGAACCTTAACTATAGCAGCATGAATAGCTATAATTAAAGAAGAGCTTTTGGCTACATCTCACTCTGAAAAAGAAAGACTGAATTTTTTCCGGTATTCTCAAATAAAAACAATTGGGAAACCTGGAGTGAGATGCCAGCAATCTCTGCCAGCCAAGATACTCTAAATGGGACTGCTAAAATTATTTTATATTATAAGCTTTAAATACTGAGGAATTTAGTTAACATAATCAAGTCAGTATTTTCATAATGCTACTTAATCAGTAATAAAGAATGCTCCTGTGAGCCATCATCTGGGGTTAGCAGAAACTGGCACATGAAGTTACTGTTCCCTGACAGCCTAGAGGGAGCTGCTTCTCTAATCAGTGATCTCACTTCTTTCTTACCTGTAAATTCCCTGTCATGCAGTTATAAAGTTATTAGAGTCCAGTGCACAGCGAAATTACATTTATGAAAGACCGAGTATCCTATATCAGCCTGGATTTCAAAAACATGCAGAGCAGAGAATTTAGTTTCTCTGTATGTGGGATATGCAGGCTGGTAACAGTAACCAAATGCACAAATACAGAAGTTGAAATAAAGACCTGCGAAAAGCAAGACTCTAACAATCTTTTTCATACCAATTACTATTTGAGCGAGTTGGTTATTCAAATATTTCAGCAGAACTGCTTTTTGCAAGAAAAGGTATGAATACTGTCCTGCACCTTGTCTGCAGCGACCGGAGAACTCTCCTCTGTGTGTTACAAGAGGGCGCCAAACCTGGAACACTTTGAAATAATGCCAAGTTATGAAATAGGCAACTTTTTCACCAGTCTATAATTTCTCCCTATTTCATCTTTAAAAACAACATAACAAATGCTGGGTATTAGCTAATGGAGAAAATGTCAAAGTATTTTTGAAGTCTCCAATTTATTGTAGGAAATATTTCAGTTCAACTGAATGTAATAAATAATAAATCAACTAAACTTAGTTTTGTGCTTCATCTTTTTTCAAAAGACTGCCTGAAAAACAGTTGTCTTTGGATCTATCAGCTATTGACAGCTTCAGTCAAAGTACTAGACAATAACAAAGAACCTAGTTAAAGAGAGATCTTGCATGTGGGCCTCAGTATTCCTATTATGCACTCTTCCACAGCTCTTTACACATATTTCAGTCTTGCACATTTGAAGTAATGGCAGATCAATAGCTGCCTCTTAATATCTTATAAAAAAAAAGGAGTTTGCGCTTCAAACTGGAGGACTGCTTCTCAAAGGCATCAGTAGACAAAAAATATGCTTATTGAAGGGCACTGTGGATGTTGAAAAATGAACGAGTACATCAAAGCAAAACTGCTTGAAGTGGTAAAATATGATTTCCTTCTTTCCTATCGAAGCCCAGAGAAGTATTTAAATCTCCATAACTATGGTATATGAATGCAACCTTGGTGAAAGAGAATAAAATAAAATGAAGAGTCTGAAAAACAGAATATATTCAGTCAAGATACAAAAACAAAAAAACCCCCTCAAGTAATTTAGTACAGAAAATAATTTCGAAATTTCTTCTGTGAAAGAAAAGACAATATTGCCTGAAATAGTAGCAACTGGATGACTTTCTGAAGAGCCACTAATTCATAACAAAATCTCAGGGTGTCAAACCTAACCTCCTGAAATAGTAAGGAAACATTTCTGAGATTCTAAATGCACTGAAGTATTGGCAGATTTTGAAATTTAACATATCATTCACAGCCCTCTTTCTATTTACTCTATTTCAGTAAAAAATGAGTATGAGTTACAGTTTAACCCTAAAACCAAAAACAACATACCAGTCTATATCCACACATTAACTAAATAACTTACCGAAGTCTGGCTAGTACAACCTGAAGAAAATTCAGGACCATACTCAGCTCAGCTCCTTGACACGCAGGCAGCAGCATTGTAAAGCCATCATTTAGCAACTTTTCCTCAGAAAGGCTCAAGTAGCAACTGGTTTCAAACACTTCCTGGACACCATCAATGTAGGTTGAAAGTAGAGCCCAGAGATTGTGTCTCTGCGTGTAGTCATTTTTGTTTACTAAAAACTCCTTTGCCTTCTCACGGAAAGCATTTGAGATTTTCTCAGCTAGGACACTAATGTCCATGTTCTTTTCAACATAAATCAAAAGGAAAGCAAAATGACCTCTCCAAATGAGTGCTCTCTGAGACACAGTGGTGTAGGATGGAGTCAGGAAATCCAAAAGATCTAATACTCGACTCACAATATCTTCTGTCTCCGCAACAACTGCCAGCATGAGGAACAGGTTAAAAAAGTTCTGCAGCCCCACTTCTGTCAGCTCCTGCATTCTCTTCCGATGGAACTTGGAATAAATTCTACATTAAAAAAGCAAACAAACAAACAAAAACCAGGAAAGTTTCTTAAAGTATGCAAGCTTCTATCTGCTTGAGAGACTAAAATTGTATTCTCATGTTTTTAGTTTACAGTTATCTTCTTCCAAGAACCCTGAAATTTTAAATATCCTTTTTTCTCTTCCCTATTCTACTCTGTTGGCTACTGGAACAAATGGTCCCTTTCATGTTCTGCTCCTATTTTAAGGTATGCATTAAGTGTTTCCAATCCCAGATGCAGCTTAACCCTTCTCCCCTACCAAACCCCTAGCTGAAGTCTTACTAACCTCAACTTCTAGTTAAGCACAATGTAAATGCGTAGGCTCTCTACTTTGCGTGTGATAGGTGTCCTCATACCATGCCCAAGCAGGTATAGCCCGTGAGGGTTGCTAGGAAAAGAAGCTGCCAAGTGACAGCTCTTTGCAACAGCAAATCATTCCTGTACGCCAACTTCTTCCCTAGAAACTTCCTGATTTCCACGTGGAAATCAGCTGTTATGTTATACTGCCACAGCTGCTGTGATCCAAGTCTCACCATCACAGCAGTAAAAGGGAGAAGAAGATTTCTGATGGAAAATTCCTTTTCTCCACAGTCCTTTGTCAAAGTCTGTATCAATCTGTATCGCACATCTATCGTATTGATTGTGGACTAAAAGTTTGGAAGAAAACAGGAACTGAGGTGTTTGGAAGAAAAGCTTCTCTCCAGCAGAAAGATGCTAAACTTCACCTGTATTGTTTATAGGACAGTGCTCAAGTCCTACATAGCTGATGGTGACAAGCACTGCTATTTTGCAACTTTAAACTCGTTGACAAAAAGCACGAAAGTTTTACAAAGACATCTTTTTCTGTAGCCTTTGCTTAGATTTGGACTTTTAAATAAATTTCACCACTCCTAAAATAGAGAAGTAAGATGCTTAACTTCTTGATTTGTGTGTTTAAAACCTTGGGTATATCCTTCACTTTAATTTTAAGTAAGTTCCTCATACAGTACTTAAAAATCCATAAAGGCTGTTTTCCACTTCTGTCACCTGGAAAAACAGTTGAAAATGGTGCTGAAATTATCAAAACTAGCCACCAAAAATTACAGCAAATCCAATTAATGTTGTTTAGTAGTAAATTACTACTGACAGGCATTTATGTTTTTCATGCATCAAGTAATGCTTGGTTAGCTGCCGAAAACAGAGTTCATCCCAAAATCATAGCTGTAGGCTGTTAAATTTTGCTACTTGTGTAATTGATTTTTTTCAAGGTAGAAATGATGAATACTGGTTGAGCAGACTGACACCCTGAGTGCTGTGTATTATTATTTCCCCTCTTAAATTAGAGAAAGCAACAAGGTATAATAGCACAAAAATGTAAGTATAATTTGGCTTCAGTAAGAATAGAGCAAGATAATTAAAATTATAAAACAAAGCAAGATACTGATACTGAATCCAAGAAAATATTTGTTTCTATGTAGTTGTGATTTTAGAACCCAAACTCTTGTGAAGTGTACACAGACATTTTTCATGGGTATACTTTTCTGATGGCCAAGATAACCCTTCTTTCTTGGAAGAAACACACTACATAATTTAGCAAGGTGTGCCTACATATGGGCATTTTTGTAGCTATTTATTATTGCATACATGAAGACCTTACTAATACATACTTAATAAAACTTCAATTGATTTTATTAATACTTAAGATCTCTTTTAAAAAATCAAAGCCATAAACCAATTCTAAGTCTTCTATATATAACTAAAAAAATTAAAAGTTAGCATTTTTAATAGTACAATCTCATTACTATAATAAAAGTATCACAGATTCAGTAAGCATATAAAACATCAAGCGTTTCATTTCAAGCATCTATTTTTTTAATTATCCTGACTGACTGTACTTCACAGAATCACAGAATCACAGAATATTATGAGTTGGAAGGGACCCACAAGGATCATCTAGTCCAACTCACCATCTAACACCCGTAAAGAGACCGAGAGCACATTGCAGAGCATAANGGGATGGTGACTCCACCACCTCCCTGGGCAGCCCATTCCAATATGCAATTACTCTCTCTGTGAAAAACCGCTTCCTAATGTTAAGATTGAACCTCCCCTGGCGTAGCTTGAGGCCGTGAAAAATTAAAACCCTCACAAAAAATATTTTGAGAAATTTTGGAAATCATTAAAAAGAAACTATATACAAATGAAATTGCAAGGCTAGCAAGTGTCAGTTTGCATGTTCTTGGACAACACATGGCTTATTGCAAGTCAAACACAATTTCTGTGCTTTAATTACATTACCTGTCTGGCAACTGGGCTGTACCACTGTCCAGGCTGCCAGGGTACCAAATCACTGGCCAACAGGATGAAGTAAATCATCACAGGGTATGGCTGCCAACGCAATTCTTGGACCCAGCTCTTGGACCCTGTTATAGCCTCAGCTGGAAACAGAAACTTCAGGGAACAACTGCTTTCCTCAAATCATTAATCACTCTGGATTCCTCATCCCCTTTACTTTCTCATGAGCACAGTACCCTCCCGCCTTGCACGTGGCTGGAAATGCCACTGACTTACTACATTTCCTACAACAGGAGACAACCTAAATAGTGGCCATACCGTCCTTTAATTTGTTTCCAAGGATGCACACCACTGTTTTCTTCTTTCATCATCCGTGCCAAAATGCTGAGAAAAATGAAGTAACTGTTGCTGGACTTGTACAGAGAATGGATCTGCTGTTCAGAGGAGCAACGTTTCACCAACTCAAGCATCAACAAAGAAGTCTTACTAACATTTGCCAGATCCTTCAGACCAAGCCAAGGAACAGTAAAGCAACTGTTCTAAAAGAATAAATGGAAACAGATTATAAAAAATAGTAAATGCTAGTATTCCAAATGCAGTAAGATGCTATCCTTCACACAAACAAAAGGATATGTTCTTGCCACAAAAAATAAAAATGCATTGTAGCTATGTGCAAAGTGTTTTTACAAGATCCTAACCAGTAGTCCTGATGAACAGTAAGAGTAAAAATATAACTAATTCTATTGTCACATAATGTAATGGACCAAAGCATAAATTAAAACAATATTTCATTAAACAAACAGCAAATTAAGAGATACTGCCATTGACTAGGTAGTTTTACAGAAGTATACCAATCAGGCTTGGCTGCAGAAAAATCAGAATTAATCAGTAAAAATCCAGGAGTGTCCACATGCAATTCTGTATTTTTATATATTCATCTACTTACCAGATTCTTGCTATAATAATCCCAGAGTATGGTGACAATAGATAGGTTCAAGTCCCAGAAACTACACAAACTCAAACAGCACTGAAGATGCATTCGTAAGTGTTCCTCTAACACACCAGTCTTCAAAAGGAAGTAAGAAATTAATTGTAAAAAGGGACCATCACCTTATCTACACATAAATGCAATACTACCAGACTATCCAAAGTAATTTCCTAATAGCAAAAAATTATTTTTAATAATTTACTGTTGAGTAAATGCATCTACTAATACAAGCAACTAAAAGATAAGAAGTTGACAATTGCATCCTGCAATCCATCCAATGTAACAGTGCATCACAGAATCATTTAGTTTGAAAAAAGACCTGAGATCGTCAAGTCCAACCTTTGACTTATCACCACCATGTCAACTGAGACATAGCACTAGGTGCCACATCCAGTTGTTTCTTGAACACCTCCAGCGATGGTGATTCCACCGCTTCACTGGGCAGTCTGTTCCAATGTTTAACAACACTTTCCATGAAGAAATTCCTTCTGATGTCCAGTCTAAATAACCCCTGGTGCAGCTTAAGACTGTGTCCTCTTGTCCTCTTACAAGTTGCCTGGGAGAAGAGGCCAACAGAAGGGAAGATACAACCATCTGAGAATGCATGTTTCTCTTTATAATATGCCAGAGAGGGAGATCTTCTGTTTCTGAATCATGTTCCTTCTCAAACTTCTGCAACATGCCTATACTGCTAGCATACCAGACAACTCTACATCAAGTGTAGATAAGTCTCTGAAAACTGGGGAGAGGGGAGGGAGAAGTATGAAAGACTTCCCACAACACATTTTTGGTATTTACTGGTTCCAAATTTTGCACACCAAAAAAGGTTAATAGGAAAGAAAATAGAAAATGCCAAACAATTTTAACACAGTCAATTAGTCAGGTTGTAATTGTAGGATATTGAGAGTGGAATTCTTCTCATCTAGCTCTTGATGACAACAAAACTGGACTTGCATCGGAGGTAGGATATTAGGAGCTTTATACTCCAACTGAAATCATGTGTTTTAATCCAATCTATTTTAGATATCTACTTTAGGATGATAAGTCCTGTAAGTGCTTTATTGTCTCCACTGACTATAAAAGTGGTTTAATTGACCAACTTGTGTGTAATCATCTTAAGGGTAGACTTGTACATATGCAAGTCTAACACATCTCTGGGATAGTAGCTAATTCTAATATCTAATTCTGTAACAAGAGGAACTCTGACCTACTTCTAGCTTTCAAATACATCTAGATACTATACAGGCCTGGAATCTCTGGAAGTATAAAATAAGATAAAGCACACGGTTATGAGACACTGGAAGAGCTGGGGATGCACTGTCCATAGAAGTGTTTAAGGCCAGGTTGGATGGGGCTTTGAGTAACCTACTCTACTGGGAGGTGTCTCTGTCCATGGCAGGGGGGCTGTAACTAGACGATCTTTAAGTTCTCTTCCAACTCCAGCCATTCTATGATTCTACGACTTCTGCTCTTACCCATAATGCTACTTCTTATGACTTACTGTCTTACAGCTGCTTTTTTCCTGTTTTCAATGCCACACAAATGAGTCTCACTCATGAGCTTATCTCTATCTTGACTATACATTCATGCGGAAAATTTTGTTTGCTACACTTTATCAGAACACTGTAAACAATTTTACAGTCACCTACAATAACTTCTAGCCATGCTTACCTTCGCTTCTCATGAACAATTAATGAAGGGCATATGGTTTCTAAAGTGGTACATTTCTAAAACAACTCAAAAATTGAAAAGGCATTCCCAGTTGTCATAGAAAGTTATATATTCTAGACATTATGTATAACATATAAAACCCACTGAAAAAGAAAAGTAACTCTCCAGTAGAGACTGAGTACAAATATACCAAATATTGCAAATATAATAAAAATTCCTACAAAATGGTGATATGACATAGCAAACTATTAAATCAGTAGGCTTCCCAAAAAGTAACAATCTTGCACCAAAAAACAAGGGACAGAACAGCTGTTATTTGTTTAATGAATAAAAATGGGAGTCTTGATATAATAAACCCTCTGCAGCTGAGCGTATCTATTTCTGTAGAGGGCTTTACCCTTTGAAAATTAAAGGAAAAAACCCCTCCACACCAAAACACACACTTCAGAAAGGGAATGCTTAGTCTTAAAGCTCTATTTTGTGGCTAGGGTTATGTTTAGGATCTAATTCAACAAACAATGACTGCTTCAGTTAAATTAATTCAACAATAAACATGGCATTGTGAGCAGCTTCAATTTGAACCATTCTTTATCTCTCCAATGATTTTTAAGAACACTTTCCAAAACCAAGACAGTACTGAAGGCTTTATCTCAAATTCAACATGAAAAAGTTCTCCAGACTTCCAGTATCCCTAGGATTAATGGATTCTCTCATTGCTCTTTTGCTTAAAATGGTCTCTTGCACTGCTGGAAATATGATCAAAACTCTTGAGCTTTTAATTTATTGCAGAAGGGACGAACACCAGATACTGCCAAAATTATAGTAATATCTAAACACAACATTTCTCTCTTATGACCGCCTACTGTAGTAACAAAATTGGTTTCCTAGAAATTCAACAAATATTTATCTCTCTTTTAACGGAAAATATTTATCTCTCTTTTAACAGAAAATTAAAAAAAAATGCAGTAGATGTATAAAAAAATTGATGCAGAAATGAAACAACATGAAGCACTTATTTTCTAAAATGAGAAGGCTAATAAGAGACTGCTATTAGTTCTGAAGAACCAAAAAGCTTTTGATTCTCACAATAAAACTTCATGAACACAAATTTGTCTTATACTGACAATCCATAAATTTAGTCAGTTTCATGTTGCCTCGTAGACAAGTACAGATACGGTAATATTTGAATATACAATATTCATTTTGTAGTACAAATAGAATTGTAAAACTGCTTTACTATTTTCACTAGCCTAGTAAGATAATTCCAAATTAACACAGAAGTAGGAAATACCCTGTGTATTAGTTTCAAAAAAAATGCTCATCTTTTTTGATACAGATGGGAGATTTTTCACACAAGCAACTGTCTTCAACTCTTCTCCATCAAGAATTAAAAAAGCAATTTCTGGCTGAAGAACTCACCTGTTGGTCAACTGTTTGAAAATTAAAGGATTTCTCAAGGGATGCAGCACACTACACTTGCCTACATATATGGATACACTCACATTTCTCACAAATAAAGTATTTTCATTTCCCATTACTATTGACTGTCTAACCTGAACAGCACCTTCACATCTTCTCCTTGCTCAGCAGTAGGCTGACTTCAATCTTACAACAGGGTCCCTATTTGGCAACAGGGCATTGCAGCATCCCTCTACCACCTTCAGCTGTGTCCTAGGGTGGTGTGTATATATTCCATATCTTTGTGTTTTGGCTTGTGAATACCA
>WEKX01023139.1:3759-18343 GCA_013390025.1 Pitta sordida
TTACCTCTCCATCTTCAGTCGTGGCTTAGACGGATTCTGCGGTCCTGGTTCTCTCTCTCTCTGGTCCATAGGCTTTCACCATGGTCGGTCCAATTCACAAGCAGCAGCAGGACGCCTGGAAGAACATCTCTACCCCTTCTCTCATGGGCCTGGGGGCCTTCAATCTCTCAACCTCCCGACGCAGGTTCTGAACTGGCACACTACATCTTACTACTGAACTTTTTTTTCTTCTCTCCCAAGTATGTTATTCACAGAGACGCCTCTATCTCTATAACCTTGACGGCCATGGCAGCACAGAGAGCTCAGGCAAGAACTGAGCTGTTAACCCCCTCGCTGCCAGAACAGCAGAAAACTCCCTAAGCCCTAAACCATAACAACTTCCTAAAAATGAAGAATGACTGAACAGCAAGGATATAAACTTCTGGATGCTGAATTAGTTTTACAGATATTTAAAGGATACTTTTGGATCACAGGATTTCGGCATCCCTTGCTCTACTCAGAAGACCCTGAAGCTATCCCACATTTTCTCTCTTTTTTCTTTTTAGCTTTTTTTTTTCCAAAGCTTTATTTGTTGACCAGGCCACTGTTGCTGATAACATAAGAGGTGTTATATTGAATTAATTTTTTTCAGAGAGGACAATGACCTCTTACACAAGAAAATTTGAAGGAAAACCATACCAAGAAAAATGCATATAATCTCCTCTTCTTCATGCTGGTACATGTTGTGGAAAAGCTGAGAAAATAATTAAAAGTCCAAGATAATATACATGTTGCCAGATCTTAGGGGGAAATTCTTGTTGGGTTTACTTGGATGGTTGGTTGCCTTGTTTTCAATAAAATTTGTCCCAGCTTCCTTGAAGATTTCACTGCATTGAGATTTTAGTACCTCTGAGATATCTTTAACTGTGTTGAGCAATTATTATAATGATAATTCTACAATTATTCCTATGTCTAGGATTATACATATAAGCAGGACTATGCATATGAGCCTTATAAAAAGAAAAGGTCCACTTTCTTCCTCTAACACCGATTTAATTCTGTTAATGTTGATGATATGCACAATTGAATTATATTTGCTATGAGAAGATGAAAGAAACTTGTAAGCCAAATTACTTATGAGACCAAAAATTCTATACCTAATTTAGGGTTTTTTCTCTAGGTTTTTTTTTGTCATGGGGACTGAACCTTAATATTACATATTGCATTCCTTTCTATTTTATTTCTCTTTTAAAGAAATTTGTACTTTGAACTTCCAAGAGTCCCCTACCTTTGTAATTCGACACTCCATCTGCTGTAGTTTTGCACCATCACATCTTTACAGCTTGTAAATAAGAAAACCTAACCCATTTTTTCTTACTAAATTAATGCTTTTCAGATATTGTATGATGATAATTTCTGTTCCCCAAGTGATAGTGAACTGGATTATTAGAATAGTAAATGAGCGAGTTTTTTTACATAATTTACCGGTGCCATGAGTAATGTTTGGGACCACACTATTTTCCTAACACTTCTGACCTAAAAATTCAAAGACTTTTTGCAAAGGAAAGATAATGCAGGTATGCCCCAAAACCACCAGGAGTGGAATGATTTAAGAAAATTTATTTCCGAAGGTGGAAATGCTAAGAACATCTATTTAATATTGTTACAAACACTGGGCCCTGGGGGAAAGGCAGGCCTCTTTTCTTCTCAAGGCTTTTATTTTCTCCTCTGTGCTGTCCCCCCACCACTACCTTGCCAACCTTCTTCTGCCCTCCCCCCCCTGCCACCCACCCACTGGCGCCCCCACCTGCTGCTAGGGGGGAGCCTTTTGAAAAGTCTGCAATTTTATCTTCTTCCCATGGTGGAATGCTGGAGGAGAAAAACACAAATCTATTCCTGGAAAGATGGCTCTCCCTCCTGTGGGAAAATTCCCCTGAGTAAACATGCCTTAAACTCCTTAAAAATAAGTCTTCCAAATTCATCTACTCCTACATTTTTTTTGCTGCAAGAGTGTTATAAAATATGGCATAATGGAATCTGTTTTTTCCAAGACTATTAACACCTCAGTTAAAAGACTTGGAAGAAGAAACAAAAAAAGTCTCTGATACACATTTTTCACAGAGATTATTTGTACCTCAGCTATCAAAATACAGCTGTAAACTGCTCTTTAGAATATTTTCAAAGTAAATGTTTGACAAGAACTGTATTTCATTTCAATAGAAAATGAAAATAAATGCAAATATTTCTCAAGAATCTGTATTTCTGTATATGCTAATATATAAATGCCCATTTAAAGGAATTCTCATCCAGGACTCCTCCTGAAGATATAATGCTAAAATTTCAACAGAAATGTATGACTGCCTTTGAAGAATTTAATCTATGCTTTTGTTAGAGCTCTCTGCGCTTTTTATCTGTGTATGTGAAAGCATCAGATGCAAGTAACTTACACTGCTTTCTAAAAGTAAAGGATATATGGAATGCTTTTAGAGGAAATTATACTTCCGCAGAAAGAAAAAGTGGTCTATGCCATGCTGTTAGTGGTTCTGTTTCTTGGATGGTGATTCTTGGTTACTACTCATGAACATTTAATCCAATACAACCTATTGACATTAATGGAATTTCCTGTTATTTGACTGTATCAATTCATTGAAGTTTATAATTGTTTGCATGTTTTCCAGGATATTTCTGTAAATAAAGTGTGAAAGATCTTTTTAGACTAAGACCTAGGAGCTGTGGCCTAATGCATGTGATAAGCCATCTAAAGACATAGTTTCTATTCCTGAAAACAATTGAAAGCCATTGTTCTCTCTCAGATTATTTTTGTCTCTATTAAGATCCTCCGTAAAATATGATCTGCAGGGTAAATTTCTCAGACAACTTGTTTCACTCAGTCTGATATTTCTTGCCCTTCATGAAATTAAGGTAGCATGATTTTCTTTCTCCTACCCTCCAGCCATTTTCCTGTTTCAAGTCAAAGGGACAGTTTTATATTTAAAATCTTTTAGTAACTCCTATGTACATTTATTTTTAATCCCTTAATCTCCAGCTTTCACAAACTTACTTTGGTGAAATAAGTCTTCAAATTTTCTTTTATGAGAGGAGCATTTTCAGGTACCTCCTCATCTCTGGTGTTTTCATTCTCATCACAAAATGTTTCTTTGCTGATATGCTGCCATCTTCAGCTTTTACCTTTTCATTTACTTTTCTGCTATCTTAACTGCTATCAAGAAGTCTGAAATACTGCACATTACCAACATTATTCCATATTTCCTCATCTTTATCCTCAGTTCTGTCTTTTCTCAATTTTTTCTTCCCACATTCTGGCATTTTATTTTCAGCAGAAGAATGTTAGAGATGAAAATTTCTTAATTAAAAAGAAATTTTACTTAAAATTACAGGTCTCATTCTAAAGTACCTAATTTGGCTTTTAAAGCTCTTACATGATTGTTTGATCATATCCCCTACATTTACTACTTTTCTTTCTTTCTTTGCACATGGTCATCAGCCTTCTCATACACACACAACACTGCCAACATATTTCTCCGTCATATCTTCCTAAATGTAGAGGGATTTTTTTTCCTTCTGTATCAAAGCATATTGCACATTTCTCTGCCATTATTTACTCTTTCCTTGCAGCTTATCTAGGCCAATAGTCTGTGTGAGAGATGCAAGGAAAGCACACAGTTCATTTTAGCCCCACTGGAAAGGTACTTCTCAAATAAAGCAGGAGCATTTCGTAGTCTGTTCAACCACAGGGATATATTATAAAATTGGAATTAAAGGGAAGGAAAAAAATTGAGCAAGAAGCGACTGTTTCCTTTTTATTCTTCTGAATAGAAGTTTTTTGTGATTTTCTTAAAATCTTGCTGTGAAACTGTGACATGAAGCCTAGCATGGAGGCATAATGCCTGTCTACTTTGGACTATTTTGTTTTCATGCTTTTTACATGAGGATGTGCAGTTGTCTAGCAAGCAGCTTAATCATGTTAACACTTGTTCCAAAAATCTTTTCAGAAGAAATCTTGTAAGACCCTATTGCTGTCCTCTGGAGACAAATAGGAAAGATTCCAACACCATTCCAATTATGAAAGCATCTAACCCCCCCCCCAATTGTAACATCTGCACATTTAGCCTCACCTCAGTTCTTGGAAAGGTGGTGGAACATCTCATTCTGAAGGCCATCTCTATCTACGTGAATGACAAGGAGGCATTCAGGAGTAGTCATCATGGATTCACTAAAGATAAATCATTCTTCACCAACCTGATTGCTTTCTATGATGAAACAACTGGATGGATGAAAGGAGAGCAGTAGATATTGTCTGCCTCGACTTGGGCAAGGCTTTTGGCACTGTGTCTCATAACATCTTTGTAGGCAAACTCAGGAAGCATGGAATGGATGAATAGGCAGTGAGGTGAACTGAGAACCAGATGAATGGTAGAACCCAGAAAATTGTAATCAGTGGCACAGAGTCTAGTTGGAGGTCCGTTACTAGTGATGCTTCCCAAGGTTCAGTGCTGGACCCAGCATTCTTCAATTTATTCATCAGTGACCTGGATTAAGGGGCAGATGCCTCCTCAGCAAGTTACGAGCTATTCATCAGCCAGGATTGTGCTCATGTGCCAGGAAGACCAATGGTATCCTGGGGTGCATTAGGAAGAGCACTTGGCAGCAGGTGAGGGGAGGTCATCCTGCTCCTCTACTCAGCCCTAGTGAGGCCTTACCTGGGGTACTGAGTCCAGTTCTGTGCTCCTCTGTACAAGGGAGAGATGGAGTTCCTGGAGCAGGTGTAGTGGAAAGCAACAAGGACGATTAGGTTACTGGACCGTCTGTCTTGTGAGGAAAGACTGAGGGTCCTGAGCCCGTTCAGCATTTGTGAAGAGACAAATGAGAGGGGATCTCATCAATGTCTGCAAGTATCTGATGGGAGCGTGCCAAGAGGATGAAGCCAGGTTCTTGTTGTGGGGCTGTGCAACAGGGCAAGAGGCAATGGGCAGCAACTGATGTGCAGGAAATTCCACCTGAATATGAGGAAGAACATTTCTGTGTGGGTGACCACGCACTGGAACAGATTTCCTAGAGAGATTGTGGAGTCTCCCTCACTGGAGATATTCAAGTACTGTTGGACACAACTCTGTGCAATGTGTTCTAGAATGACTGCATAAGCAGGGAGTTTGGATCAGATGACCCACTGTAGTCCTTTCCAACTTTATACACTCTGTGATTCTGTGATACTGTTTGTGTGCATGTGTGTGTTTTCAGTGGTAGAGAGTGACCAAGTATATGTATGTGTGTATGGATATGGGAGAAGTGATAAAGGAAGCAAGAAACTCATTTCTTAAAAATCACGTAATTCTTCAAGGGCTACTTTCTGCTCTGGAAAGTGCCAGCAACCACTCAGTTTAATGTTAAATTTCCACTTCGCTCCCACTCTTGTAGGTAACTGAGATGAAAAGAATACTGTGAAAGTAAAGCAGAATAAATCTGTGCAGGATATTTTAGCATGCTGAGCAGCTGCTACTTAATATACAGATCAGAACCTGTTCTTTTGGGAGAGTACCCAATGATGGTTTTCCAGAAGCACAAGCAATATGTTTACTAATCTCTCCTGGCGAACAGCAGTGTGTCTAGCTTCCATAAGCCTGGAGGCCAGTAGTCCTATGAGAACCTACATTTGCAACAGCTCGAGCATGATAAATCTGACTTCAAATGACACAGTAATTCCTCAGCTTTTATCCAGTTCCAGCTGCACACTTCAGCTCTACAAGGAATACAAAAGAAATTGCATCATCAGTACCTACATAATATTTTTAGCTTGTGCTATAATCTAATACTGTTAAGAGGCTAAAATAAGAAACCAAGTTCTAAATCCTTCAGAGTTGCAGTTGTGAGGCAATAACATCCACAGCATCCCATTAACTTACGCTGGATTTCAGTGAAATTTCAAAGGGCAATTTTGCGTCTGACAGTTTTTTTAACATCTACTGACTATAAAGAGTACAAACACCAGGGAAAAGAATAAAATGCATTGAAGACAGGATTTTTAATCTCCTTTTGTTTCTTTCTAATATCTTTTTGACAAGTATCATTGAATTTGATTTTATTTGGACTGTTACATTTCTGTGAACACAAAGACAAAACACATGGATATATATTGTATATATTCATAAATTCCTCCCTACTTTCCTCAATACACTAAAATATGATTAATACTTCTGAATTTACACTGGGTGTCTCCAACAAGATAGTGGCAGTAAGGGCTGCAGGGCAGCTCCTGTGAGCAGAAGCTTGAACTGCTCTATGCTGGACACAGACTATTTGAGCCAGCTCTGACAAACTGACTGCAGGCCATAGCTGAGTCCCTCAGCTACACCTCTGGGAATACATATTTAAGAAAGGGGAGAAAATGCTTGAAGTAGGAGTCAGGCAGAAGTCAATCATGAATCTTCATAGAAGTATGGTGAATGCTCGTTTATTGTAAATAAACCATCCCTTTTTATCCCCTCAGTGTCTAGTGCACACATCACACAAGTGTAACTCTATTCTAACATTGGTTTCTAGCCTAATTGCCCACGCCTTACTAATAGTTGGTTGGAGAACTTTTCTAGGATAGCCCGCCTGGACTTTCTGCATTCCTTTCTTCTAAGTTATCTTCGTAGTTTCTTTCTTTAGCTGGATCCAAGGCCATTACCGTGGTTACCATGGAAAGTCCCGAACTGCTGCAGCAGGGCTAATACCTCTTTGTGTCCTCTGCTTTCTAGAAATCCCTCTACAAATGCTGGAGAGGGAGAGGAGGGGAAAAGAAAGACTAAAATAGCAGAGGAAAAAATCAAGGTCAGAGGAGGAGGACAAGGAGCAGGGCAGATGCTGATGAAGGACTACAGCTTCTGGAAGACCTATGCTGGAGTAAAGGAAAAGGATAAAGAGGAAGGAGTGGCAGAGGGAAACCAATGTGTACTGCCCCTAATTCTCCCAACACTACCATTCCTTGTGCCACATGTTGCCTCATCGAAGAACTGAGCATAACCTGCAGCTCAGGGAAGAAGAGTTTGTGGTGAAGATGAGCAGGGAAATAGGAGAGGAAAAGCATTTTCTCTAAGTGTGTTTTCCCCAGATATTTTAATGTTGGGAGGTTTTGTTTGCTCTTTTTCCCCTCTATACCTGAATCAGTAATTAAATATATCTTAACTGGCAATAGGTTTTCCCCCAGCTGAGTCTGGTTTTCCTGTGCTGATAATTGATAAGGAATCTCCTTGTCTTTGACCTACAAACTTTCATACTCATGTTGTTTATAACTTCTCCCCTTGTATTACTGAGGGGGCAGCAACTGGCTGGACAGGACTTTGGCTGCTAGCTGGGGCCAACCTGATTTGAAGAAAATCAGTTAGGACTCAAGGCAATTGGTTGCATGCTACAGAAAAGTTTAATTTTGGCCTAAGAGCCAGGGAAAAGGGCCAGCAGTGCCCTCTGCCACTGCCAGGTGCCAAAAAAAGCGCCCCCCAGTTGTCACCCCTTTTTATCCCCTTGCCTCATCCATATGCCAATTGCCCAATGAATATTCATTTCTACGGCATTATGTCATTTGTTATGGATCCCTCAACCAATTGGCTCCCATGTTGTTAATTCTTTTCCCTTTGTTTTGACTAACTTCCAATATTGTTTACCTTCAGAGGGCACAGAACTGCTCTTTTCACCCTTAATATTCTGCCCTAGTTTTCAGGCCCTCTGAAGGATTCTAAAGTCTACTAATCCTTCTAAAATTCACTAGAAAATCACTAAACATTCACTAATTCACTAAAATCCCTAAATCTCTATGCCCTTACCTGACACACTAAATTTGTCAATTTCTGATTCTTCAAATCAAACCTGCCATATAATTTTATGTTAACACTCACATGCATCTTTTTTATGGAAGTCTCTAGTTTGAGTCAAGTGTTTTCATAATAAGACTGAATTTTCACTCTGAACCTAGAGAGAAAATTCTCAATATTGCTTTCCTGATGTCATAAATGTTGCAGTCTCTATAAACATTAAATTTTTGGAACAGACTCTAAGAAATACATTTTTAAAAATATATGTTTTCTGAGGTTGATTAACACTTACATGAGCTAGTAAATATGCATATGGCTAGGAAAGCATTCCAAAATAAGGAATGGAAAACATGAAGCAACAAACCTATACAAACCAGAAGCAACTAAATAATGCGTTCTGCTTCCTGTTGGCTTAGCAACTGGTCATCATGGAAGAGTGTCTAGAAACGGCATCATGGCAATGAAATTAGTGATGATTCTCTCAGTTACACTGAGATTACTCCCTGCTCTGTGGCTTGTGTAGCAGAGTAATTTCAAACCCATTGAAGGCAAACTTACCATTTAGTATTCCAATAAGGTAGGTAAAAGTCTTAGCCCAGGTGTGAAAGAATACACATGCTGAAAGGGAGGTTAAGTTTCATATTTAAAGTGTAAAAGTCTTAGCACAGGTATGAAAGTATACCCACGCTGAAAGGGAGGTCAAGTTTCATATTTAAAGTATCACCGGGTCAAGGGGAAAGGACAGCTCAACATGCAGAAGAGGCTTTCTTAAGTCCTGGGCACATCTGCACAGAGAAACTCCTGTAATGCAAACCAGACCAGCTCAGAAACTGTCCTCCCTTGTGACAACTGTTTCTGGACATGAGGCAATGTCAGAGGAACATCAGGGTTCACAGGTTCACAGGTTATTCTGAGTTGGATGGGACCCATAGGATCATCTAGTCCAACTCCCCTGTGAACGCCCACCCAAGGATTGAACCCACAAGTGTGGAACCATGGGCACCACACTCCATCCATCCAAGCCTCCCAACATGTAGGCCATGCCACTGAGTTCCTCATCCAGTCTTTTCTAAAACACCTCCAGGGATCGTGACTCCACCACCTCCCTGGGCAGACCATTCCACTGAGAGATCACTCTCTGTGAAAAAGCTCTTCCTAATATCCAGCATAAACCTCCCCTGGCGTACCTTGAGGCGGTGTCCTCTTGTTACGGTGTTGGCAGCCTGAGCAGAATTTCATGTCCTGTGGGACTGGTGGGACTGGTGTTTAAGAAATTCTGCTACAACAATCCAAACTTATCCAAAGATACACACACACACACCTGAACTGCTTTGCATTATAGAAACAAAGTGAAGACACAGAGTAAGGATCAAGACCAGTGCCCAGATCATTAGAAAAGAAAAGGAAGTGGCTAGATTTTAAGTGCATAGGTAAATAGATTTTTTTTAATCTAGTATTTCTTTGTATATACTGTCATGCTTATAATGTAAGAGACATTATCATAATTTTTAGCCTGATCTTTTGGAGAAATGAGATCTCTGTGATCATATACTGTGTTTGTTTGGTCATTCTTCTGTCTCTGTTTTATTCTCATTCACAAAAATTTTTAACCAAGAGACAATTTCCACCAAGAGACAATTTCCACCAAATATATAGACATTTAAGATGTAATGGCTTTCTAAAATCATGGTGAAAACCATACACTGACTAAAAGTGATTTAAAGTTACTGAGGATGAAGATCACATTTTTGTGCAGTACAGTGTGTAAGACAGAATCCATAGGAAAGCAGGCTTCATTTTTCCCATGTTCAGAGTACAAGATATTTTCTTTTGGACCAAACAACTCTTTAATCAATAAACATTTAATTCTATTATGAAGTGAACACAGCTAATTCATCTGGGTAAAACTTACCCTGAAGCTCATTTCTAGAGGTGAAGTTTTGACTCTATGTGTTCAAGCATTATTTACTTCTTATTTTCTCTGCTGATAAGTTTTTTTTTCTGAATTAGATTTTTGAAAAATATTTAAAACCAAACCCACAGTTTCAGATGTACTATAAACTATTATTTGGAATGGTAAACATGCTATTTTTAGCATTTGTATACTTTATACATTTTCAGTATAAATGGGATAAACAACTTGCAGCTATTCAGAAATCTGAAAAGTCACAAGAAATCTTTACCAATTGACAAGGGTGTGCTTCCAGAGAGAAGATGACTTCCTTGAGCAAAATCAGTAATAGCTTCTTAAGTTATCGTTTCCGTATCATTTCCGCTGGTGTCTTTTATTTCAATAGTTCTAATTTTGATCAAGGCTCAGGTTGACTTTATTTGATGGCAAATAAAAATTTTCCTTTCAAATACTTACATAAATGAGACTTTCCAGCCTGTAGTCCTTACGACTGGAGAACTTCTCTGGTTCCAGGCAGAGCTTTATTACAGAAATCTCCAAAGTCAATGGAAAGCAGCCCACACAGTGTATAATCATTGCTTATGAGCGTTCTCTGTGGGTTGTTTAAGATTAAAATGATTAGGTTGCTGAATGTGTGCAAGGAACAATTGTTAATTTAACTGTACATGAATAGTTTTAAAGGTGTGAATAGGTCTTGTTGATGAATCAAATATTTTGCGTAAAAATGTCATTAGAAAGACAGCTTGGTGTGGTTTTATGAGATAATTTCAGTAATAGAAATGTGAACTCTGTTATTGTTATGGGTTAGATTTCTTTTGGTGAAATTTTCCCGTTACAGTAAACCCTCACTACTTCACGGTTCTTCTCTCACGGGTTCACATCTTCGCAGGGTTATTTTTCCACACAGACAGTACTTTGTTTTGTGGTGCATTCATGACTGTGTATGTGCTTGCAGTCATGAATATGCAAATTAGCCCTGCCAGCTGTGCCACCTCATGGAGCGCTGGTGCACCGCTCTGCTAGGATGCCCACGCTGCATGGAGCAGAGGTGCAGCGCTCTGTTGGGCCTCCTGCACTGGTGCTGGCAAAGCTGCTGTTGTTGAGGGGTTTTGTGGCACTGGCGGCACCCTTGTTACCATGGGGATGAACTGCGACAGTACCTGGCAAGCCACGGGTGCCTACCCACCATTTTTTTCCATGGAAATACTGCAATGCACAGCAGACACACGCATACACAGGCTCCCCACTCCCATTCCCCAGTGACACATGCAAGCACTTCTGCCTTGTCCAGTGTCCCAGACAGCACCAAAGACTTCTGAGGAGGCAGGACCCATGCTGCCGCCACACGAGCATGTTTAAACACAGCTGGTGGTAGCATAAGTGATCGTGAGGTGCCAGAGGTGTGTGGGTCCTCCCTCCATCACCACCACAGATGTTAACAATTTGTAAATCATACATAACGGATGGATACCACAAGTTCACAGTGAGGCCCCCCTCTCTTGCTGGCCGCAGCATAGGGCTTGCCCCCCCAGTCCTGATGCTGGGACAGCTGGACTAGTGTCCCCCGGGTAGTCCTGGCATTGCATGATTTTCATGGAAACAGGCAGTGGGTGGGTACTGGTGGCTGCCTTGTTGCTGTCGCAGCTCATCCCCATGCCTCCGCAGTAGCAAGCGAAAAGAGGTGAGACGACTGTTTGCAAGCACAGCTGTGGCATCATGCTGGGAAGTGAGACTTGAGTTCCATGCTGGCTCTTGAGCCGGGCATTAGGTGGCTCCCTCGGCTCTGGGGCTGTCAGCCCCGCCCCACTGCATCTGCCTGGGCTGGGAGCTGTGGTCACCGTGCAGGGGTCAGGCTCGCGCTGGTTGCCAGATTTAAACCCATTTTGCCGCTGCTGCCAAAAGCCGTGGAATGCCCAAGTTATAGTGATCAAAACTATTCTGGCAACAGAAATGGAACAACAGAGTAATAGCCAAGCTCCTTCATGCAACCAAATAATATCATGGAGTATTAAATGAGAAGCAAGATAAAAAGGACCAGAGAGATCACATAAAATCTAGTATTGCAGAATATTACATCCACTGCAGATAATCAGTGGAATATGAACAAAATTAAAATAGACAGTCTGAGGCTGCAAGCTGGGAAACATAAATTTTTATCCCACTAATGTTTCCCTAATGGATAGTTCCAATGCATCATGGAGATTTATTTTTAAATAATGTTATTTCACTGCTAACTGACCTTACCATCCAGTTCAATTTACATAAGGAACTGAGATACTTTGAAGGTATGATTATTTTGAGAAAAGAGAGTTTTTGCGAAGTCACTCTGAAAGCCAGAATGAGAACAAGATATGTTTTGTTTTGACATCAAGGAGTATTATGATAAACAAAATTCTTAAAATTGAAGCACAGAAAACCAATTATTTTTAGATGTAATTCTGTGATCATACTACATCTCCAAGCTTGAAGTGAGTTGCATTTTGTCTGAATTTTGTACTTTTGTGAAGATTTAGGGGCTTTAATAGGACTTCGGTAGCATGAAAGCTTATTCATATGTTTGACATTTTAACAGATATTTTCAGTCTGTATAGCCAGACTATGTTTATACTAGAAAATTGACTGGTTTCAGACAACATTTGTTACAGTATCACAGTATCACAGTATAGATAAGGCTGGAAAGGACCTTGAAGATCATCTAGTCTGACCTATAGCCCAACTAACCTAGCGTCGACATCTAGATCATATGGCTCAACACCTCGTCCAGCCTACCCTTAAACACCTCCAGGATTGGCGAGTCAGCCACCTCTGCGGGCAACCCATTCCAAATCCAGATCACTCTTCCAGTAAAAAACCTTTTCCTAATATCAAGTCTGAAGTTTCCCTGCTGAAGCTTAAGACTACGACCTCTCGTCCTGTCCCCAGAGACCAAGGAGAAAAGATCAGCCCCCACCTGACTACAACCTCCTTTCAGGTAGTTATTGACAGCGATAAGGTCACCCCTGAGCCTTCTCTTTTCTAGACTAAACAGATCCACTTTAGTACAGTGGTGAGTGTCCCTGCTTGCCATGCGGGAGACCAGGGTTTGATTCCCGCTGGGTAGGCAGTGGTGTGGTTTAAGAGTTAGACTCAATGATCCTTGTAGGTCCCTTCCAACTCACAGTAATCTGTGAATCTGTGACCCAGCTCCTTCAGCCTCTTCTCATAGGGCTTATCTTCCAGCCCTTTCACCATCCTAGTCACCCTTCTCTGAACTCGTTCCAGCACCTCGACATCTTTCTTGAACTGAGGGGCCCAGAACTGGATACAATACTCGAGGTGTGGTCTAACCAGCACCAAGTACAGTGGAAGGATAACCCCTCTTGACCTACTAGCCACTCCATTCTTGATGCAGGCCAGGATGCCATTGGCCCTTTTGGCTTCCTGGGCACACTGCTGGCTCATGTTTAGCCTAGAAAAGAGAAGGCTCAGGGGTGACCTTATCGCTGTCTATAACTATCTAAAAGGAGGTTGTAGTTAGGCAGGGGTCAGTCTTTTCTCCCCGGCCACTGCAGACAGGATGAGACTTCATAGTCTTAAACTTCAGCAGGGGAAGTTCAGACTTGATATTAGGAAAAGGTTTTTCACTGGAAGAGTGATCTGGATTTGGAATGGGTTGCCCGCAGAGGTGGTTGAGTCGCCAACCCTGGAGGTGTTTAAGGGTTTAAGAGGCGGGACAAGGTGCTGAGTGATATGATGTAGATGTTGATGCTAGGTTTAGTTGTACTATAGGTCAGACTAGATGATCTTCAAGGTCCTTTCCCGCCTTATCTATACTGTGAATGCTGTGAATATACTCATCTTAGAGTGTCTGTTATCATTTAAACAGTTGTGATTCAAAATGCATGTGATACTTTGGTATTGGAAAAGCAGAAAGAACATTGTAGCCAGAGTGATTTAAACTTAAAATTAAAAGTTAATCTTCAGGATTAGGATCATCAAATTAAAATCAATTCTGCTACAATTTAGTATACTGGAACTTATTTCTACCCATTTATAGTTAAAAAGTGGAGCAACAGGATACGCAAATTGATAGTTTGGTCAGAATGTAGCTCTGTAGCTTTGTTTATGCTCCTGCTGTTTCATAAATCAGTAATTTACGAAGTCTTACAATCAGCACATATTCTGTGATATAACAGATATAACAATCCTGAAACACTCAACAAAAAAAATACCGCAACCCACCAGAAATGGATCACAGTTGAGGGAATACTCAGAAAAAATTCTTTCCACAAAAATAAAATGTCCTTACCATTTGCAGATAACATGAAATGACTAGCAATCTGTTGAGGAAACCACCTAATTTTATTAATTTTTCCTCAATTTCTAGAATTTTCAAGTTGTCAATTTGAGATTCATGACTCTGGAAAGTACTGTAAACATTATATTCTGCCCTAGGATGCAGACAGCTCCGGCGCTTCTCCAGCGCTGGATGCTGGCTTGGACTTGTAGGACTTTTGGGCTGGAGACGCCGGGCAGCCGCATGGACGCCGCCTTGGGTGTCCTGAGACACGCCACACCAGGAGGCTGTCGCTGGAGGCTCGGACCGGCACCGGAAAAGCGCCGGATGCCGGGGGCCGTCTTGGACTTGTAGGATTTTTGGGCCGGGAATACACGGGCAGCCAAGACTTCCCACCTGTGGGTACTTAAACCATTACCTCTCCTGGGAGCGCAGCGATCAGGGGCACAGCGAACAGGGGCAAGGCAAAGAGGGACGTTAACTGCGGGTGACTTGGGCAACTGCGGGGGGCTTGGGCAACTGCAGGGGGCTCATAAATAAGAAATTAAGAGGCGGTTTGCGTGGCAGTTCGCGCGTGTGAGCAGGGCAGGGTAGCAGACGCGGTCTTGG
>WEKX01023140.1:0-15597 GCA_013390025.1 Pitta sordida
TCTGGGCTGTCTCCTCTCTGCTGTGCTCAGACGGAGCTGTGCCTTGTACCTACTGACATTCCACCCTGAACCTCTTGCCTGTCCTGTCCCTACCACAGGATGGCAGGTCACCCTGGTGCATTGAGTGCCCACAGTGCTGCCACTTGGCTCCAGCTCCCTGACTCGGGAGAGGCATTCCAACTCCTGCAGCTTCCTGGTATCTATGGGAAATCATAAAGGGTAACTTACTAAGCTTGGAAGTAACCCAATGTTAAAAGATCTTTTAACAGCCTGAAGCCATTCCCCAAGGTGACAAGCAGTACCTGTGGCTGGACAGGAAAATCAGGCCTAAGCCTTTCTGCCTGGGACTCTCATACATCCCTGTGCCCTCCTCACAGCTCCTGTCACCCCAATGCCTGTGGAACTGCTGGATGCTCAAACCACAGAGGGCTGCACAGTTGCAGACCTAGTCAAGAGAACTGCTTCATCACAAAACAGTTTCATTTGATTTGGGACTGCAGATTGGAACACAATCTGTGTATTTGTTGTGCTTTTTTCCTCTTTTTGGTATGAGCACCCAATGTTCCATTTGCAAACACAGTACAGTTTGGGAATTCCTTAAACAACTGTTTAAAATATGTCTTTAAAGGATGAGGTTTTTCACAGAGAGAGTGATCGCTCATTGGAATGGACTGCCCAGGGAGGTGGTGGAGTCGCCGTCCCCGGAGTGTTTAGGAGACGACTCGATGAGGAGCTTAGTGACATGGTCTAGCTGCGGGGGTGTTGGGCTGGATGGTCCTGTGGGTCCCTTCCGGCTCGGAGGGGCCTGTGAGCCTGTGAGGGAACTAGGTTTATGTTCACAGCCCTGGGGTGTGGGTTCGGTCTTTGTATGGGCAGTTAGCTGGAGAGCTGGACTAGATGATCCTTGTGGGTCCCTTCCAACTCGTAGTATTCTGATTCTGTGATTCTTTCCAACAATAAAGATCACTGGCCTGGTACCACCTGCTTCCCCCAGCAGCAGTTGATGTACTTCTTTGAGAGAAGGTATTTCAACAAGAAACTTTCCAGTATTAGAAGGTAAACTCCAGGCTTCCATCTGTGCCTGCGGATGCCAAAACTTAAACCTCTCAAAACTATCAAGCCTCAAACCAGGCATCAGCAGAAGCTGCATGTTCAGGCAGGCACAGTGAGATAGCAAGTCCAGCTCACTGCCTGCACCTCAATTCCCACCTGAGAGCTTTCTCCAAGCCACAGACTCACAGCATGTTCTCTCGGATGGGACCCAGCAGTCCAACCTCCCTAATTTTCCAGGTGATTGCAGCCATTCTGCCGGAAAATAATCTCCTGTCTTGCTCCCCCCTTAACCAGGAATCCAGCACAAGCACCTTTCCAACCTGCACTTTTACTTTTTTCACTTAAAGAATGTAGTATTTGATTAAATACTACATTGTGTAAACAAAAGCCTTATCCCTAGCTATTAAATGTAAAGTCCTTTGTTTTGTTAAAGACATACCAAAGCCAAGTCCAAAGTCCCCAGATACACCCACAGGATACTTGGAGTGATTAACCCCTTTGTCAGAGTGCCCTGATCCAGATGGATCAGTGATTTTCTCAGATGTTCTGGCATCTAATGGTCTGTTCTCACCTGTAGCAGTGGAGGTGATGCTTGTCCCAGGACACGGGCAGGTGGGACACCAGGATAATAAAAGGCCCTTTGGAAAAGCCTGTGGCTCATCTCAGTGCTACCCACCTGCTGCAGACCGCAATGCTGATCACAGCTATTTTACAAGCCTCTTTTTAAGGTCGTTTAGAGACAAACTCTGGTTGCAGCTCCCAGCACAGTCGTTCTGAAATGTTGCATATAAAAGGGATTATTCAGGAAACCCAAAAGATCCCCCAGAAACTGAACACAAAGGCCCTAAATACTTCCCTAAACATCAATACTGCAGAGCATGAGAGAAATCCTGGGCCCCACCACTGGGAAAAGAATTGCTGAAAACCACGTAATCTGCATTTCTGATGGAGGAAACGCTGAAGTTCACATTGCTCCACAGCATAAGGCAGCAGGGTCTTCATGCTAAAAAAATGGAACCTAAAATTCTAATCTTGGCAGGTAACAGGATAAGGGGGACCACACCCCCAAAGAATATAAATCAGCAAAGCTTCTGGGCAACAGCTTGCAGCTCTGCATATGTTTACAGGCACAACCTGAACTCCAAAGCTGTGGTTCTCCCCTTTTCTGCTGGGCTGAACCTAGAGGCAGCGAGACGTAGGTCTGAGAACACATCTACCATCCCCTCGTTGGCTTACATGAGCATCTGACCTGGCAGAAGGCAGTCATCTTGAGACTTCTTCCATAGTATTAGTGTGCTGGAGGTGTAACTCTGTATTTTGCCTACTACAAACGTCCAGTCTGCATGAGAACAATGTAGAAAAAATAAGTTTGGCTCCTAAATCAGACTTCAGCTCAGCAGTAGTCAGACCATGTAAGCCCCAAAAGGCTCTGCAGCCAAGACCAGGAAAATATGGGGTTTGCGTTTGCTCAGACTTCTAAATTAAAGAATGTATTTGCAGAGCAGTCATGGGAGAACTACACAAGAAGTGCTTTTCAGTCATTTCAAATAGCGAC
This sequence comes from Pitta sordida, assembly GCA_013390025.1. Lineage (NCBI taxonomy): Eukaryota > Metazoa > Chordata > Aves > Passeriformes > Pittidae > Pitta > Pitta sordida. Next base: position 2,609 of record WEKX01023140.1, read on the forward strand.
AGTGATTCAAAAGAAGGGAAAATAGTTTAAAAAAAGTAATGAAGAGACCTGTAGTCAAGACAGAATCACAGAACTTACAAGGTTGAAAAAGACCATAGAGATCATTGATTTATTATTGTAATATGTTCTATTACCGAACACAACATCCCATTGTCTAAATCATGTCACTAAGTACATAATCCAATTTTTTTTCTTAAACACCTCCAGGGACTGTGATTTCATCACCTTATTGGGCAGTCCATTCCACTGAGAAATCACTCTTTCTGTGAAAAAGTTCTTCCTAATATCTAGTCTCAACCTGCTCTGGCGCAGCCCAGACTGTCCTCTTGTTCTGTCACTGGTAGCCTGAGAAGAGACCTACTCTCACCTGACTATAGCCCCCATTCAAGTAGTTGGAGACAGCAATAAGGTCTGCCCTGAGCCTCCTCTTTTCCAAACTGAACAACTCCAGCTCCCTCAGTCGCTCCCCACAGGGCTTGTTCTCCAGACCCTTCACCATCCTCATCACCCTTCTCTGGACACGTTCAAGCAACTCAACATCTTTCTTAAACTGGGGAGCCCAGAACTGGACACAGTACTCAAGGTGCGGTCTTACCAGTGCCGAGTACAGAGGAAGAATAACTTCCCTAGTCCTACTGGCCACACTGTTCCTGATACAGGCCAGGATGCCATTGGCTTTCTTAGCCACTTGTGCACACTGCTGGCTTATATTTAGTTTCCTGTCTACCAACACCCCCAAATCCCTCTCCATTTCACCACTCTCCAGCCACTCAGCCCCCAGCTGATAGCAATGCATGGGGTTATTATGTCCGAAGTGTAGAACCCGACACTTGGACTTGTTAAATCTCATACTATTAGAATCAGCCCATCTCTCTAGCCTATCAAGGTCCCTCTGAAGTGCCCTTCAGAGGCCCTCTGACAGATCAACATTTGCTCCCAACTTGGTATCATCTGCAAACTTGCTAATAGTGGACTCAACTCCCTTGTCCATATCATCAATAAAGATATCAAACAGGACCAGACTCAACACTGATCCCTTGGGGACACCAATAGTGACCAGCCACCAGCTAGATGCGACACCATTTACCACAACTCTCTGGGCTCATCCATCCAATCAATTTCTAACCCAGCACAGGATGCTTCTGTCCAAGCCCTGGGCTGAGAGTTTCTCCTGAAGTTTACTATGGGAGACAGTGTCAAAGGCTTCACTGAAGTCCAGGTACACAACATCCGCAGGCCTTCTCTCATCAACCAGGCAAGTCACCTGTTCATAAAAGAAGAACAGGTTAGTCAGGCAGGACCTACCTCTCCTAAATACATGTTGACTAGATCTGATGTCTTGGTCATCCTGCAGGTGCTGCATAATTGGACTCAGGATTATCTGCTGCATGATTTTACCTGGGACCAAGGTCAGGCTGACAGGTCTATAATTACCTGGATCGTCTTTCCAGCCCTTCTTGTGTATGGGTGTCACATTAGCCAATTTCCAGTCATCAGGTATATCACTAGTGAGCCAATACTGTTGATAAATGATGGTGAGAGGCTTAGCAAGTTCATCTGCCAGCTCTTTCATCACCCGAGGATGGGTCCCATCTGACCCCATAGACTTACGGGGATCCAAGTGGCTCAGCAGATCTCTAACTACCTCCTCCAGGATTACAGGGGGGTCATACTGAACCCTGGCCCCATCTACCAGATCAGGAGATCAGTTGTCCTGCAGACAATCTGTCTTACTGTTGAAAACAGAGGCAAAGAAGGCATTAAGTACCTTTGCCTTCTCCTCATCTTTAGTTACTATATTCCTCTCTGTATCCAGTAAGGAGTGGAGGTTGTTACATCTCTTCTTTTTGCCATTAACACATTTATAAAAACAGTTATTATCCTTTACAGAAATAGCCAGCTTGAGCTCCATCTGGGCTTTTGCCTCCCTAATTTTCCTCCTACACGACCTAACAACATCCTTAAACACACTCTGACTTACCTCCCCCTCCTTCCAAAAGCGATACATCCTCTTTTTTTCCCTTAATTCTTTCATGAACTCCTTGCTCATCCATGCCGGTCTTCTACCCCTCCGTCTCGTTTTTACACACAGAATTACACACAGAATTAACAAGATTGGAAAACATTGTAGAGATCATCAAGTCCAATCTATTATCTAACTTATCAACCTACGCAACACCAATCCATCATCTAAGCCATGTCACTCAGTAAGCCATCCAACCTTTCCTTAAACGCATCCAGAGACAGTGACTTCATCACCTCCCTGGGCAGCCCATTCCAATGCGAAATCACTCTCTCTGCGAAAACTTTTTTCCTCATATCCAGCCTAAACCTCCCCTGACACTGCCTAAGACTGTGTCCTCTTGTTCTGTCACTGGGGGCCTGAGAGAAGAGTCTGACCCCTGCCTGACTACAACCTCCCTTACGGTAGTTGTAGACAGCAATAAGCCTCCTCTTTTCCAGACTGAACAACCGCAGCTCCCTCAGTTGTTCTGCACAGGGCTTGTACTCCAACCCCTTCACCATCCTTGTTGCCCTTCTCTGAACACATTCAAGCAACTCAACATCTTTCTTAAACTGAGGAGCCCAGAACTGGGCACAGTACTCAAGGTGGGGGCTAATCAATGCCAAGTACAGGGGAAGAGTAACTTCCCTTGTCCTACTAGTCTTTTGGATCATTGGGACAGCCTATTTCTGTGTCTTCAAGAACTCATTCTCAAAGTACGCCCAGCTTTCCTATTAAGGGCTGTTTCCCAAGGTACTTTACTAATTAATTCATTAAATAATCTGAAGTCTGCCCTCTGGAAGTCCAGCATGGAGGTTTTGTTCATGCCCTTCCTAGCAATCTCTAGCTGCTTGATGAGTAATAGGTCCACCTCTTCCTCCTGGTCATGTGGTCTGCAACATACTCCGAGCAGGGTGTCAGTTTTGTTGGCTATCCCTCTTATCTTTACTCATAGGCTCTCAACCTGATCATCCTTAATCTCAAACTCCATGGCATCAAGAGTTTCTTTAATACATAGGGCCACCCCTCCACCCCTTCTCTCTCTCCTGTCTCTTCTGAAGAGTGTGTAGCCTGCCAATGCAACACTCCAGTCATGTGAGCTGTCCCACCAAGTTTCTGTGATGGCAACTATATCATATTGGTCCTGATGCACCAAAACTTCTAGCTCTTCCCGTTTGTTGCCCATGCTGTGCGCATTAGAATACATGCATCTCATTGGGTAGTTGATTTCATCCTTGATTCAGGTTTACCATTTTCAGTGACTTCCTGAGATACTGTTACATCTTCTTCCCCCTTCAAACCTAGTTTAAACACCTCTCAATGAGTCCTGCCAGCCCACAGGCCAAAACTCTTTTGCCCTTATTAGGCAGATTCTGCCCACCAGAGTCATACAAACCAGGTTTGGCAGGTTTGGCCCCATGATTATACACTGCAGAACCCAATATTCTTCTGGTGGCACCNGTCTGCAACATACTCCGAGCAGGGTGTCAGTTTTGTTGGCTATCCCTCTTATCTTTACTCATAGGCTCTCAACCTGATCATCCTTAATCTCAAACTCCATGGCATCAAGAGTTTCTTTAATACATAGGGCCACCCCTCCACCCCTTCTCTCTCTCCTGTCTCTTCTGAAGAGTGTGTAGCCTGCCAATGCAACACTCCAGTCATGTGAGCTGTCCCACCAAGTTTCTGTGATGGCAACTATATCATATTGGTCCTGATGCACCAAAACTTCTAGCTCTTCCCGTTTGTTGCCCATGCTGTGCGCATTAGAATACATGCATCTCATTGGGTAGTTGATTTCATCCTTGATTCAGGTTTACCATTTTCAGTGACTTCCTGAGATACTGTTACATCTTCTTCCCCCTTCAAACCTAGTTTAAACACCTCTCAATGAGTCCTGCCAGCCCACAGGCCAAAACTCTTTTGCCCTTATTAGGCAGATTCTGCCCACCAGAGTCATACAAACCAGGTTTGGCAGGTTTGGCCCCATGATTATACACTGCAGAACCCAATATTCTTCTGGTGGCACCAGTCCCTAAGCCATTTATTAATAGCAAGGGTTCTCCTGTATCTTAGGCCTTAGGAATTACCTATTTCTGAATAACACATTTCTTATCATTCTGGACAGGTGAGAATTACTTTCAAGGAAGGTGTTTCCCTCTAACCAGTGACCACATGGAAAAGCCAGCATGCCAACACCAACTGTACAGAGCTGAAGCTTACGCACTTTCTACCTTAAAATACCAATTAAATACCATTCTCATTTTACAAAGAAAAATCTACTCTCCTAGCCAGCAAGTAGAAACTGGCAACTACAGCGTATACCTGTTATTATGCATTACAATGAAATTAAAGTATTTAGACAATTTGGCAAATCCATGCTACTAAAACTGTGCTGGTGGTTGTAAGTACGAATGCTGCTCCTGTCTGCTGGGCAAATCCTGCTGCACAAAATGCTCCTGGTGACCAGCAGTTGGCCTTTCAAGATGAGTATCCCAAACATGCCCTTGTGACACCTGCTCAGGTGGCATGGGCACCAGGCTGCGGCAGTGCAGCGGGAGCAGCAGGGAAGTGGCCCAGGAACAGCCTGTCACCAGTGATAACCTCCGTGGGGGAAGTGCACAGCATTATTTATTCAGGTGCAATAATACAAATCTTTGTGGCTTGTTCTGCAATGATAAAACAAAGATGATTCCAAAGAACACGCTCCCTGTGCAACTTCCTGAGCCCCACTGTAAGCACACCGTGTTTGCAAGATTCAGTGACATCCAGAAGCAAAACTATTGTCGTTTGGGGCTGTTGAGTGCAGAACACAAGCAGCTCTTCCACCTGCAGAAGTTTCATGCTGCTGCAGAGTGTAACTGGGACGTGGGGAATAACACAGGGACCCAGTGGAGATAGGCTGCTTCTCCCCCTGTGCTCATTCCAGCTGTCCTAACCTTTCCATGTAAAAATAAACAGGACAAGCCAGCAATAAAAGGCAATTTATGTGGTATAGCTGCACTATGAGAATCTGGGGAGCTGGGAGCATCCCAGCATGGTCAGTGAACCAAGGTCATGTCATTAATTAATGCTTTTGTTTAAGATGAGAGAATTTATGCTCAATATGAAACACCATGAGCAGAGGTAGAAATTAGAACTCTCTAATTTACAGACATGAGTACTTACAACAGAAAGTAATGCAGGCACCTCAGCATCAACAATACACAACCATGGAAAAGGAGTCCAAATGTGGGCTTCATGCCCACGGCCTTTGGCAGATCTTTGGCAGAACACCTGGGCCCATCTTTATGCAATGCATCACTCCTGCAGCCCTGGCATGACCACAGGGCCTCAGCTCACAGTGTTATCACATTACTTTAACCTCATCCACATGTCCAATAACATTCCTGTCTCTGGGTTTTGAAAATAAAATATCTCAAGGACCCATAACTTCCTGACAACACATTGGCTGTTTTATAAGGAACACATCAACACAAGCACTGACAGTTTCCAGGGAACTTACATCCAGTGATCATAGGCAGTCAGAGCCACATGCTGGATGCAGGGAAGCTGCGGTGCTACACCTGGTCTATTTAGGGGGCAAGAGCGGGACAAGGTGAGCTCAGGCCAACATCAAGTCGTCACCCTGAAGAAAAGATGTAAAAGGAATGATGGTACAGAAGTTATGTCAAAATACTCCTGAAAGACATTTTTCTGCTTGTCTGCATGAATTGGCCTTTTGGCTCTCAGCAACGGCTCTATTTGATTTCTGGGTAAAGTGGAATCAAGGCACAGCCATCCATCCTCATGAGCAAGAAAACTGCAGAGGCATGGGACACAGCAGGACACCACGGTCCTGTTGTCGAGACAAAGCTTGTAGAAAAGCTGTCAGATGAAGTGGGTGTTCCTTTGTCAAAGCCAAGAGGCCTTGGTCCCAGGAACATATGTTCCCAGCCGGAAGCTTTTAAGAAAACTTAAGTCTTCCCCTGCCTCATCATCTTGATGGCTGTCAGAGGTAAGGGTACCAGAAGAAAAGCACAAAGGATCCCTCTACCATAAAGGATTTGTCAAGGAATCAATCTCTTTCATCAGGAAGTTGTCTCATTTCACTTGCTCCTCTATCAGTGTATATTTCCAATATTAACATGGGTAGGTACCACCAGAATAGAACTGTTAACATGGAGCCTTCTGCAACAAAGGTTCCTGAGGTATTGAGAAATTAGACCTACGCTGTTTTTGCTGGACTCTGAGTTCAGCCAACAAATTCAGAAGCACAGAGCTAACAGGAAGAAACGGAGGGAGTGAGGGAAGGAGGAAGCAATCAAGGAAGCAAGCCAGGCCCAAACTCCAATTCTATAATGGTCAAAAAAACCCCGAAGAAACAAGACTGAAACACAACCCTCTCTTTGACTTAGACTGACAGGTCACCTGTATGTGAAATAAGCTCATTATCACACTGCTGTTCAGACACTGACTGTGTGCACACACCAGAGAGCTTACTGCAAAATCCACTCTGCTAAAAAAGCCCACAACAAAGCAGGTTTGGAAAGAGAAGAGCCTGTGTACATCTCCCTGTGTAACCCACAGAGACACTGAGAAAAGATCCGTTGTTTGATATGAATCCAAGACACAGGCATTTTAACAAAGCTGTTTGGTAAAAGCTCACCTGACCCACTACATGGGCATTTAGACTACTTCTTTCAAGTCTAGAGTGTTTAGGACAAAAACGATACAGATCAAGAAAGCAATTGAGCTGGCGGGATTCGAGAATTGGATGTAGTGATCCATAGCACTACTGGCCCAGGTGACAGGTACTTAGTACACATCTGGATACCTGAAGAGCAGTAAATTACAAAGCTGAAACATCCTCCCATTGATGGTTTGAATAAACACAGTTCACATCAAGCTGTCTCCATTAAGTGCAGTGCCCCATATAAGGTAATTAAAAGCACTTGCATTGCCAGGTCTCACCTCATCCTTCAGCTTTTGGTACTCAATAATCACACTGAGCATGTTGGACAGAAATAAAACTCCTCCCTACGAAAAATAATTCCTTTTGCCTGCAGAAATAACTTCTATAAAATGGATGACCTTCACTGAAAGAGAACAAAAAGGGCACTTGGGCTACAGCAACCCTGTGCTTTCTCCTGGTGAAAATCATGTCCATATATTACAATCACTTAAAAAATATTTTAAACAAGTCCTATATGTACATCCACGACTTGGCTAAAAGCACTATCAGCACTCAGTTCCAAACTAGATGACTCTGCTGAGTTGGGCAAGTCAGACCCAAGCTGGAAAGCAACCTTGTTATTTTTAATGATTCTGAGCCCTGTAACAGACTCTTAAATGAGCAGTGATAAGGGATCAACAATTTTATGAAAGCACTACAGCAGGTCTTGCTATTACACCACATAGCAACAGCAAAAGTATATCCCTAGAAAACACAAATATTATTAAGTCAGAGAAAAAGCAAAGATGAGCAGAAACCTGAGAAACAAACCACTCAATTTTGGGAGGTTAACATCCATGAAGAGCACAAAAATCCCTCAACAAGGTAAAAGTCACAGGTATGCAAAATCCTTAAGTCTGTCCTTAAGCCAAAGATGAAACCAGTTCAGTCAGTCTCCATGCAAGAAAACACTGTTCAGAACAGTGACACTGAACCCTCACCCTGGAATTCCTGTCAATAACCACTCTGCAGGTTGAATGCTCTGATTCTTCCACTGCACATGGGCAGGATGGAACAAGTCAAGCACAACAAGCCATAAATTTCATTGTAACCCGCATGCCAACCTATGCAAGCAGAGGAGCATTGCAGCCTCTTCTACTCCTCTGGCACAGCTGCACAACAATGCCAGGCTTCATACCACCTTTAAACCTCCAAGGTCTGGGCTATCCAAGCACACCAGAGGTAATGGATCACTTAATGTCATCATCTTATCCTACACCACTGACAGATCCACCCAAAATACAGGAAATTCCAATGCTGAGCATAGCACAACCCAAATGTTTCTGATGTAACCTGCTGCCTCTTGCATGCTGAAATTGAAATACAGCAAATCATGCAAATAGTCCACTTATTTGCCGCGCTCTGAAGAAGAGAATAAGGGAGGCATGAGAAAACATCAGAAAGGTGTCCTCAAGTGTGACAGTATCAAAGGGCTTTCTAATACAGGAAGGAAATAGAGAAAGCAATCCTTCAGGCAAAACCGAAATAATTCAAGCACTATAATACACAGATGCCTAAATGCTCCAGCAAATACTGATCCAAAACCTCCTTCCAGCCCCAGAAATGCAAGGCCACCACTTCACTGTGGTGTAACACACTTTGGCCTCACACACATATCTGGTTTAAATTAGCACCTGCATACCTCAGTTATTAAATAAAAGCCAGAGCTCTCCACATGACCTGCAGAGTCCTTGTGCACAAGAACTTATCCAAGAGTATCATGTCTCCCCTTATCATACGTGTGTGGTATGACATGATGGATACAGCACTGCAGCGCAACCTGCACCAGTTCAATTCCCAAGCACCAGGTCACATTTCGCAACCCGCTGTTTGAATGAAGATGCCATAGGCTTGGTGGCTAATGGATGGTGCTCTGGAACGTTACCTCAGATCCTTCAGATTTAAATCTGATTAACTAAATCAAATCTCTAGGGGAAAACACATCTGTAAAAACCACCATTTGCAGCATATGGCCAAACTGAGAGATATGCACCTGTCACTTCCATCTTGATTTGTTGAACCTAACTTAAGAGCGTCTGCTATGCAAACTGGATTTCAAAGGAAAAGTTGCTGCTCTAGACATTCTTCCAAAACGGTACTTGGGGATTTGGATGGGTAAAGCAAATTGTTTTATTGTTAAAGGTTGCATCATGGTGTTAAGGAGACCTTAACAGTTTCTACTTCTGATTCCCTGTGTGTACCGTGTGAGCCAACACGGCTGCATTATTGCCCTCTGCACGACTCATCCCTGACCTAAGACAGAGGATTTGCACCAACTGAGAGTAAAACTGTTCATTTTTTACTGCTCTCATATTCAAACAACAGTCAGCAGTTATAGTTCCTTACAACTGCCAGCAGGTTCAAGTATTTGGGAAACTTCTTCAGGAGATGTAACCCATCACCAGCACCTCAAGATTCCTGGTGCTGCCTCTAGGCACTGCACAGGTTCAGCCTTCCGCACACCTTTAAACACACTGACTCATGGTAGAAAAGACCTTCACTGAAAACAAGATTTATGAGAAGGGAAAAAGAAAGCTGGGGGGCTGTAATTGCCTCATTTTTGTTCACTGTATCAGAAACCATTGAGGCAATAACATGCAGGAAGACAACACAATATACATTACTTAAGCGTTTAGCTGTCCATTAAGGCATTGAGCAAGTCATGTCAATAACTGTCCATTTCCATACATTTCTCCAGCCTTTTGAGAGGCTGCTGCCCCGTATTTCTCACAAGATAAGTGTGACAGTACATTTCTAGCACAGACACGCTTCCTCGCAGTCTCAAGTCCTTGCAGTGACCACCACAAAGTGATGGAGCAGATGAGAAGGAACTTCTTTACAATGGATCTCAGGAATTTGAACAAGAGTCCACAGATTGGGTCACATACCGAACTCACAAAAGCTGCACTCGGGCCCCAGTACCGTGTTGTGAACTCACCTGCACTCAGATCTGAGCATCCCTCATGCCTCAATGTGGGCTCGAGTTATGAAAACTGATAGAGCAGAATCTTGGGGTCTAGGTTTCACGTATTTCATTAGGCTGATTTTCTGGTCTAAAGCACTGGTTAGCAACAAGTTGAAGCAACTCAGCACTTAACTCGTATGCATAAGTTTCCTCAGATCTGCTCAGATTGATGCTTAAATGAAACTCTGAATAACAATAATTTTTTTCTACTTAGTATATCCTGTGGCAAACAGCTCTTAAAGATATGCCTCAGGAGCTCCTGGCAGTAATCACACTCCAAGGGCAGTGTCAAACTGCAACATAAATTTGCTCTGCACTTGCCCAAAGACTGCAGAAAAGAAAATTTGCAAGAGCAAGCCCCAAGACATCCAAGGAGATTAGATGAAACGTCTCCCTTTTCATCTCTGCAGAGCACTGGCCAGTAAATACTCTAAGTGATGTTGAACAGTGTGGTGCAGCTGTTCGTTAGAGCAAATAAGAGGAAATCATTAAAGACAGAAGCTCCCAGGCACTTGACTTGCACACCAAAATAGAAGCAGCAGGAGCACACGTCTGTGACACGATTTCACGTTCCCCAGCAAACTGCTGAGCATGGCCTTACCTCACAACACACAGGAGCATTTCTCTGCAGCACAACACACAGCTCTCCAGTTCTGCTCTCCTGGGCTCCCATGCTAACACATCCAGGAGCTGCAATTTACATAATTGCAATTTCATTTCCCAGAGATGCTTGAGTTCTTTTCATGCCTGATTTTCTCAACAGCTGTTTCTCAGAGTTCAAGTTTCCACTAATTATTTCAAACATTTAATGGGAAAAATGCAAACCATAATTGATACAGTTATTACACAGAAAAAAAGCACAAAAAATTCTCATGGTTTGGAAGATGAGGGAACTACAAGTTTTTGTAGTTAAGCTTTTTTCCCGTTTTGTTCTCTTTTGCTCTTTAAGAACAGCACATGTAAAACATTTGCGAAGCCAACACAGCTGCAGGGCCCACTCACCAGACCAGGACTGTCTACTCAGTATCCTTCCTAGCTCTTTATAGATACAACTTAAAAACACCATGAAATTTATTTCCTGTAATAATGATCCCCAAATATTTTCTTTAAAAGTCAACGTTTCAGCAAAAGTCCCCCAAGAAAGTGGAGTTATGCACTTACACTGTGTTAGCACAGCCCTTCCCTCCCCACTTCCTTCATTGTTCCCCGTCCCAGCCTGTCTTTGGTGTTTTATTTCACCTGCTGAGTCTCTGAGGTTTACAAAGCCAGGCTGGCACTACCATAGCCATACACAGCTCACTGGGAACTGGCACATTCCACCCAGGAGAAAAGCTCCAATAGACAGAAAAAACATACGGGATCAGGAGTTCTTGCCCTAAATTTCCCTTTTTCCTACTGTAAATTCCTGGCTGCTGGCTGGGCTTAGACCACAACAGTGTAGTAAGCAAGGGACCCTATTCACAGGTGTGTGGTCCGTCCCCACAGCCCAGGACAGATGTGCAAACAGCCTACCCCCATCCACTGTGCAGAGTGCAGCACAGTCTGTGAGAGTGCTGCAACTCAGTACCTGTCGCCTCACGCTGCTCCAGACACAGAACCACATAAAATGCCAGCTGAAGAAATCCTGTGGCCTGCTGCCAGCACATTTTCCATTCCACTCATTCCACTCCGCTGCAATTCACAGAATCACAGAATATCTGAGCTGGAAGGGACACACAAGAACCATCAAGTCCAAGTCTTAAGTGAATAGCCCATAGGGGGATTGAACTCACAGGCTTAGCATTATTAGTACCACAGCTCATGTGAATAAACTCCGAAAGCCTGGAAAAGTCTATACTATGAACATGTAGAGAAAATGACATTAATGGGAACACACTCCATGACGCATGACAGCAGTGTTGTTACTGTCTGAATTCTACATTTTTCCCCTTTCTTTTACTTAAAGGGTAAGCTGGGCTACAGGATCACCCCAACAGGATAAAGTGGACATTCGTAACACAACATGCTGTGCTGACAGGAGATGCCAAACAAACTTTGGAGAAGTTTCACCTTTTTTTTCGGTAAATACCAGCTATTTCTGATGCAAGCAGCTTTTCCATAACCCACAGAAGAGCAGAAAATAAACCAAGTTCTTCAGAAGTTCAGAACTGTATGTTTTCATTGTATCTCCAGTCTCCAGCTGCAGGAAGATACAGTCAGAGGCAGGGACATCTAGGGCTGTTAAAACCCTGATGGGGAGAACATAAAAGTGTTTAAATCATATTCACTGCCCAAATATACCAAGCTAATCTCAAAGCAAGTCCTGTCACAATGTTTGTCATGCACTGCATCATCTCCTCTCTGGCTGAAGGCATTCCTCTGCATTAAGTGAACCTCAGTGCAGCCCTGAACTCTGTGGAGTGTTCCTGCCCCCTCTTGTCACCACTCCATTACTACCATACACAGCTCTAGTTCCCAAGGTAACTTGACCTCTGATGGTCTGTCTGAGAACCAGGGTGCCTTTAGTGCAATTTAGCTAATCCCCAGCTACACCTCAGGACCTGATGGCTCGAATATACCTGACCCATTAAAATGAAGAAAAATACTCCAATTGACTTAACTGACTTCAGAGTCTCTCCCCGTTTCCACAAGTACCTTAAAAGATTTAGCAGATGTTCACCGACCTTCCCCTCCTGCCTTTGATGACCCCATCAAGGGCGAATGGTTTGGCAGTGCAAGTCTTCATGAAGCTGAAACACTATAGTGCTGTGGATTGCTCTTCATTTTATTCTTCAATCTTTCAGCTGTATGGCTGACCAGGTTATTGGCACCTCCTAATGCTGCATGGACCCGGTGGTGCCACAACTGTAGCAGTATCACAACACTCACTTGTAAATCAGAAGAGTAGCTTCATCACAGAATCCATCCCTTAGCAGAAAACAAAAAACCTGCAAGTCTTCGAACAAGTATTTCAGCTTCCTGCTGCATTTCTCACAGAAACTGAAGTCAGTTCTGCTACATCTGCCTGCCTTTTCTCAACTACAGACTGCTCTGATTTCCCTCAGCCTACTTCTCCTGCCATCTGATTGCCATGTTGATTTACGGAACAAACCCCAAGACTCCGAAGAGTTTTAGAGTAGGCATGTCTTTAATAGCAACATTGCGAGGTCGGGGGAAAATTCCTTTGCTCGTCCTAACAACTAGCACCCCAGGCACTCATTATATGCTACATAATTATACATATTCATTAAAGAAAACATGCATAAACATTAAGTATCCGAGGACAGGAGTGCTTTACAAAGATTAGTGTCCAGTGTCTCTTTAGC
>WEKX01023141.1:0-11502 GCA_013390025.1 Pitta sordida
CAAGAACTAGGGCAGACAATATTGAGGCTGTATCTAGTTGCTCAAAGAGCAATAAGTCTGTCCCTTCCACCTGATATGGTGGTCTATAACTTACTCCAAGCAGAATTTCAACTTTTTTGGGAATCCCTCTTACCTTGACCCATAGGATCTCTACTTGATCATCCTTGATGTCAAGTTCTATGGTATGTAGGGTTTCTTTAATATATAGGGCCACTCCCCAACCTCTACATGCCTTCCTATCTCTTCTAAAGTGTGTGTAGCCTTCCAATGTAGCACTCCAATGTTGCGCATCATCCCACCATGTTTCCATGATGGCAAGTATATCATATCGCTCCTGGTACACCATAACCTCCCGTTCTTCCTGCTTATTACCCAGGCTGAGTGCATCGGTATACATGCACTTCAGCTGAGTTGCTGAATATATTTTTTGGTTATTCTTACCAGTTTCAGTGTCCTCTGCCGGATCCCCTTCCCCCTTCAAAGTGCATTTAAAGCCCTGTCAATTAGTCCTGCCAGCCCTCAGGCCAAAACCCCTTTGCCCCTATTTGATAGATTCTGCCGTCCAGGCTCTGTAAACCCTTGTTTGGTGAAGGACACCCCATGATCACGGAACCCAATATTTTTCTGATGGCACAAGGCCTTAAGACATTTATTAAGAGCAGGAATCCTCCTGCTGCTTTCAGAGTCCAATCCTGCCATTACAGGGACAGAGCAAAANGTGGGGTTCCTCCTTCCGTGTCATGCTCCTGATCCCTGAAATCCAGAACGCCAAACCAGTTCTGTAGAGGTAACTCATAGGTTGGCATCTGAAAGGGTGGTGGTAGACAGGAGAGGGATGCCTTACCCCCATGGGAGGAGACCTGTTCCCACTCCCACTCATCCTTGAGGTTTCTTTCTTCTACCTCGTGTTGGGGCATGTGAGGTGCATGTTGTAAACAGCAATGATATCACATGGGAGCCTCCTCTTCTCCAGGCTGAACACTCCTTGTCACCATTCTCTGGACCCTCTCAAGCAGCTCAACATCCTTCTTAAAATGGGGAGACGAAAACTGGACACAGTATTCAAGATGTGGTCTGACCAGTTCCCAGTACAGGGGAAGAATAACTTCCCTAGTCCAACTGACCACACTGTTCCCTAATACAGATCAGGATGCCATTGGCCCTCTTAGCCACCTGGGCACACTTTTGGTTCATATTAAGTTTCATGTCAATTGTTACTCCTAAATCCCTCTCCATTTCTCCACTGTCCAGCCACTCATCCCCTGGCGGATAGTGATGGGATTGTTATGTCCAAAGTGAAGAACCCAGCACTTAGACTTGTTAAATCATATTATTAGAATCTGCCCATCCCTCCAGCCTGTCAATGTCCCTCTGAAGGGCCCTCCTACCTTCTGGAAGTTCAACATTTGCCCCCAGCTTGGAACCATCTGCAAACTTGCTAATGATGGACTCAATTCCCTTGTCCGTTTCATCAATAAAGATGTTGAACAGTGCTGGGCCTAACACTGATCCCTGTGGGACTCCACTAATGACTGGCTGCCAGCTGGATGTGGCACTGTTTACCAACTCTCTGAGCTTGTCTATCCAACCAATTCCTAACCCAACATAAAATGCTTCTATCCAGTCCACACTCCAAATAGGTTTTCATGGGAAACTGTGTCAAAGGCATTGCTAAGATCCATGTACACAACATCCACGGCCTTTTTATCATCAATGAGGTGAGTCACCAGATCATAAAAGGAGACCACACCTATTATTTTCATAATTTTGAAAAATTGGTTTGATGAAGCCCAACCTAAGTACTTGTTATTGTAAAAACTTGATTAAAATGCCTGTGTAGTGGTTTCAATTCCTGTGTATGGGCTAGCCACATAAGAGTTGGACTTAGTGATATCTGTGGGTCCTTTCCAACTCTGAGTATTATGTGATTCTGCGAAATATTCACTCAAGAATAAGTTCAGTTCCAGCCACACAAAGTGACTATTTGTCTGTTGGTGATTGCCTTTCTTATAAAGATAGTAGTTGAAGTTTTTTTCTTTCCTTGTAAACAGAAGAAGGTAGGTTGGAGTTGATGCCCTATATGGGAAAGATAAAACAATTTGTAGAAGCTTCTTAGTTTTTCAGTTTTACCTTTGAGACATATGGGACTTTTCCTTCAACAGGTTTCCAATACTTAACCAGTGGTATACACCTAAATAAAAAATAGCCAGATGTATAAGACCATTTTTTTGCCAATATTATGAAACATTAATAGGTAGAGTCAAAGGAGAGAGAATAAAAAGAAAATAACAAAAAGACTTGAAAAATACTCAGAAAATCTGTCCATCACTTATTTAGTGAAATGCTTTTACATTGACGAGGGAAGAAAATTATAAGTCAGACAAAAAGCACAAGAAGGAGAAAAAAAAAAAGAAGTGTCTGTCTGTCAGAGGAGATTAAGATTTCATAGAATAATAAATTAGGTTTTATCTTATAGTCAAAATATGATGTGAATATCAAGGAGACAATAAATAATATATATCTGTATCTATATATACAGAAATACCTCAGTTATTCACACAGATTCACACAATATTATGAGTTGGAAGGGACCTACAGGGATCATCTAGTCCAACTCACCATCTAACACCTGTACAGAGACTGAAAGCACATCCCAGAGCGGTAAACACAAACCTAGTTCCCTCACAGTCTAGCAGGCCACTCCGAGCCAGAAGGGACCATTCATGCTGTCATATTTTCATCCTCACTTTTCCACTGATTTTTTTTCCACAGTCCTTACTCAGTTTTTCACAGAGCGATGTATAATTCCATGGGGCAGCATGGTCCTGCACTGCTGCAGTGGGTGGGTCCAGCCTTGGCCGCCCCTGCCAGGAGTCAGGAAGTCTTGAACTGTAACACTGGGACAGACATGGGGCACCACTCTGGCCCTTCTGGTCACAGCAGCCAGCCTGGACTTGCCAGCATATATGTGCATATCTGCATATGCGCATATGCACAAATTCATAGCGTCAGACAAAGCACTCTTTCCAGTGTTAGCTGCTGGAGTTAGAGTGTATAAAAACAGGCTCCTATGCTTCTCTCTGCCATAAGGAGCCCGGGTTGTTGCAGTGCTCCAAAGTTGCCATATTTCTGGCATTAATTTGCCGTATTAATGTCCAACCCATATTCTCAGATTAAAGATTCCATGGGACCCGTGGGAGAATCATAATCCTCAAATACAGAAGTATGACTGTGTATTGACCTACAGAAATATGAAGTGACTTTCATCTTGGAAAAACTAATACCCATGATTTTTCACTTATAAGTTATTATATATGATATATACTATTATATAATACGAGATTTTCATATCACATCCTTTTTAAAAAAAAAATTCTTGCAAGTGGCATTTCTGTAATCTTGAACCTTGAGGAGTGTTTCACTTGTTTTCCTCATAAAGTACATATTGTGCTTTTCAGAAATTAATGCTTGCTACTTGTTAGCTGAAACAATGATTTCTTGCCACCAAAAATGCCAGTTGATGATGTTTCACTTTTGTCCAGCTAAAATGCATAAATAATAATTTTCACATTCTGTTGTTTTGGTGAAAAATTACTGACTAGAAAACTTTTGATCATGCTGATCTTGCTCAGATTCAATTACAGTTGGGTCTCCTATACCACAGAACCGCAGATCTTCCCCTCTATGCATGAAGCCTGCCTTCCACGTTGATTGGCAGCTCATTAATATGCAAATTTGCCCCGCACCCTTACACAGTCCCTGGCACTCCGGCGCTGTTTTGGCACTGCCCTGCTGTGTGTCGGTGTTTGTGTTGGTGTTTCCCAGTGCCAACAGCCACACCATTCTGAGAAAAAACCCTTTTAAA
The DNA here is from genome assembly GCA_013390025.1 of Pitta sordida. NCBI lineage: Eukaryota > Metazoa > Chordata > Aves > Passeriformes > Pittidae > Pitta > Pitta sordida. The sequence continues at coordinate 3,866 of WEKX01023141.1, forward strand.
CTTGGCCGGGAACACTGGTGTGGGGGAGCCACCCATGCCACTGTCCCAGTGTCTTTCTTCCATGTGGGTAGACCTGGTCTCTCCATACTTGGGGTGGTTGAATATGTCTTGGAGAGTTAGTCAAGAAAGTCTCGGACATCATGTCTAACCTAAGACTCTGTAGATCTTTCATAATTGCAAGCAGCCGCTTCACTCCAAGAGGAGTGGAGTGGGCGCTGCTCAGAGTGGACCCACTGCAGCCGCTGTGCTCCCAGTGGAGCGGGATAGTGAGGGCTGGCGTGGAGCAGGCATGTCAGCAGAGGGACCCACTGTAGCTTTCTCACTCAGAGTGAAGCAGAGAGGGATAGGGAGGGCTGGCACAGCATGGGCGTGCCACAGGGAAGATCCACTGTAGCCCTCTTGCTCAAAGCGGAGCAGAGAGGGATAGGGAGGGCTGGTGCGCTGCAGGCATGCTGGCTGGGACTCCCCTGTAGCCATCTCGCTTACAATGGAGGGGAGCGTGTTGATTTGAATATTCATGACTGCTTAATTTGAATATTCATGCATGCGAGGTCACGCATGTGTAGTTGCGAAAAGGGACCTCCTTCACTGAAAAATCACACCACTAAGATGTGAAGCCGCAATATGGGGGACAACAAGTGGAAGAGGGCTGACGGTATAACCTCATGAGATTGTAGCAGACATGCACACAGTACCCTAATAATTGAACAGTATCAGTGATGTCAAGAAAAACCACCAAAGGAAACAAGTTGAAACTAGCAATTATATCTCCCTAGGTTGTCTTTGAGATCTAAATTTTTTTTTTCCTCAGACAGGTAAATAACCACTTTCTCTTAATTAGACTATATTGTGGGAAATTACACACAGAATATTATGAGTTGGAAGGGACCCACAAGGATCATCTAGTCCAACTCACCATCTGACACCCGTACAGATCCGAAAGCACATCCCAGGGTGGTAAACACAAACCTAGTTCCCTCACAGTGTAGCAGGCCACTCCGGGCCAGAAGGGACCCAAGATCACAGAATCACAGAATCACAGAATATTATGAGTTGGAAGGGACCCACAAGGATCATCTAGTCCAACTCACCATCTAACAGATCATCCAGCCCTGCACCCCCCAGCTAGACCATGTCACTGAGCTCCTCGTCGAGCATGAAAATGCTTTGGAAAATAGCAATGGAACAGAATATTTTCTTTTATCAAGAACATTATCTTGTTAATGTCTTAAGCTGTCGAGTTACCACGATAAATAAATTGTGGTATATGCACACTTTAATTACTAACTGAAATCTGCTGAAATTGAAGTACTGCACTTGGTAAGAGCTATTAATTTTGAAATGACCCATTTAATAGTGACCCATGGTATCAAAGTGTGGATTTAAATTGGTAATTAATAAAAATCTATTTCTGAAAATGTTAACACAAGAGCTCAATATAAATGCTAACTAGGACTCAAATACCACAGTTTATCGACATTTGAATACATATTACTTATGCTAAATACTTTTGTACACTCAGAACTAAGGATGAGAGGATAACAATGCACATATTTCCCAGCTAGCAGTTAGGAGATCAGTGCTACAGTGGACTAGCTCACTTTTGTACATTTTTGTACATTTTAATCCTGCTTATAATGGAGGAACACGACATGACGTCTTTTTGAAGCTGCATTTACAAAATGAGCCATTTTATCTCAGATTGCAGAGAACAAGAATTCTAATTTAGAAAAAAAAAAAGAAAAGAAAAGAAAAGAAAATTAAGTACTTCTCATCAGACTGTGTTTTTGATGTCCAGGAGATGAGTAAATTTAGCTCGCCATGATTTAATAGTGAGAGTGTCACTGCTGGTATAAAACAAAACTAACATATTATCTGTCTAATTTCTTCAACTCGTGTATCTGGACATTGATATTTCAGAGTCTCAAAACACCTCATAAAACCCTAAGCATATGTCAGTGCAGAATTTTGTCCTCTTTTCTGGAACACACCATATATTTCTTGAGAAATTACCTAGTTCTATTCTAAAACATTACCCTTTTTTCTCAGACAACTCAAGGATTACTTAACCCATAGGATTAATGTCTGTAGCAGAACGATGCCCTAAACTTATGGCTATTTCTAATGTTACATGAAGTACTTTAATGGAATGATAACATGAATCCTGTAACTGAAACATAACTGTTAAAGTGTGTTACGTATATGTCTTTAGAAGGCAGAAAACAGTACTTTTCCCCACTCATACTTAAGTGTAGCATTTTCCTATGTTAAACATCAGGCTTTGGCTGATGATCATATGTCTATTCCTCTCTCTGTCTCTATGCATATATACAAATACAGTTATGCCCCCTCATTTGCAAGGAATGGGTCAGGCCGCGGGCCTCGTGAAAAAGCTGAACTCGCAAAGTACAGATCGTTAATATGCATGCAGGCCATGCCCATTGCTCCATGCCCCGGCACTCCGGAACACTGCAGACAATTTTCTGCTCCTTCCCGTGGTCTGTCTTGGCACAGGCAAGCAGCCATTTCTGAGTGGCTGCTGCAACCACATGTGCTCAAAGCCCAAACCCCGTGTCGCAGCTCCCAACCCCAGTCCCCTGGCCCGGCCCAGCCCTGGTTCTTGCACAGGACCGGGCCCTGCGCCAGCCCGCGCATGCTCGCCCTGCCTCCACGGCAGGGAAGCGGTGTCCCTGAGCTCTGGCCAGCATTCTTGAAGCCTGGAAAAACCTTGACTTTGCAACATTGTGACACCATGTGCGCTTATGACGGGGTGGGAGTATCAGTATCAGAGTTTCTTTCCCTTTAAAGTCCACCAGTCCTGACAGAGGCAGCACTGCCTGGGCTTTGACTGGGCTTTGAGTAACAAGGAATGGCATGTCTTGTGGGAGTGCTGCGCTGGATCTCAGTGGAACACACAGGAGACACACAGGACTGGGTCAGGGACAGGGACATGGTGCTGCAGGGCTCTAGACACCATTGTGAACTGCAGAAACCATGTGCCCCCATGCCGCGCACCATCCCCGCCCTGACCCCAGTGATTACGCCTGAGGCATCCTGGTGTGGCATCCGCAGGGCTGCTGGTGTGGGGCTGCCGGCGTGGGCACAATCACAGGGGTTGAGGGGGGTGGGGGGGGAAGCGACATGGGGTTTGGGCTGCGGGAACATAGTCGCTGCAGCCCGGAGAAGCCCACAGGGTGGGGGAGGTGGGGGGGCTGGGTCGGTATCGGAGTTTCCTTCCCTTTAACATCCACCAGTCCTGGGAGAGGCAGCGCTGCCCATATGGTCCCAGAGGGCGGAGGAAAAGAAGCCCCCTCCCAAAACACAGCGCTTGCCTCCCCTCGCTTGCCTCACTTTTCATGGGGCAGTTTCCTGGGTCAGGGGCAGGGGCACGGTGCCGCCATTGTGAGCCCCTACCTGCAGGGCGAGTCCCACCCCACAGGTACCGCAGCACCGCCCCTAGGCAGAGCAGAGGTACTGCGCATGCGTCGGCTGGCTAAACTCGCACAAGACTGAATCAAAACTGCAAAAAATTTACCTCACAAATGGGCGGGGTCGTAATGAAGACGTCACAATGCACCAGGGATTCACTATACATATATACCACAGAATATTCTGAGTTGGAAGGGACCAAGAAGGATCATAGAGTCCAGCTCCCAAGTGAATGCCCATACAGGGACAGAACCCACAACACTGATGTCATGAGCACCATGTTTTATCTATCTGAGCAAATCTCAGGATCACGTCATCATAATTTTTTCGTTATCTAGACCATGTCACTGAGTTCCTCATCCAGTCTTTTCTTAAATACCTCTAGGGATGGTGACTCCATCACCTCCGTGAAGAGACCATTCCACCAAGGAACTACTATCTCCGTGAAAAAGCTCTTCCTAACACCCAATCTAAACCTCCCCAGGCATAGCTTGAGGCCATGTCCTCTTGTTCTGGTGGTGGCAGCCTGAGAGAAGAGATTCAGACCCACCTGAATGCAACTTCCCTTCAGGTACTTGTAAACAGCAATGAGGTCACCTCTGAGCTTCCTCTTCTCCAGGCTGAACAACCCCGGTTCTGGCAGATGCTCCCCATAAGGTTTATTCTCCAGCCCTTTCACCATCCTGGTCACCATTCTCTGGACCCTCTCAAGCAGTTCAACATCTTTCTTAAACTGGGGAGCCCAGAACAGGACACAGGACTCAAGATGTGGTCTGACCAGCACCGAGTACAGGAGAAAAATAACTTCCCTCGTCCGACTGACTACACTGTTCTTGATACAGGCCAGGGTGGCATTGGTCCTCTTAGCCACCTGGGCACTCTGTTGGCTCATATTATGTTTTCTGTCAACCAGTACTCCCAAATCCTTCTCTACTTCACCACTCTCTATCCCCTCATCCCCCAGCTGATAGCAATGCATGGGGTTGTTATGTCCAAAGTGAAGAATCCAGCACTTGGACTTGTTAAATCTCATAATATTAGAATCTGCCCATTTCTCTAGCCTATCAAGATCCCTCTGAAGGGCTCTTTTACCCTCTGGCAGTTCAGCATTTTCCCCCAATTTGGTATCATCTGCAAACCTGCTAATGGTGGACTTGATTCCCCTATCCATAAACACTTCCTAACACTGATCCCTGTAGGACCCCGCTTACCAACACTCTCTGGGATTGTCCATCCAACCAATTCCTAACCCAGCACAGAGTGCTTCTTTCCAGTCCATGCTCTAAGAGTTTCTTCTGAAGCTTACCACGGGAAACAGTGTCAAAAACTTTGCTAAGGTACAAGTACACAACATTCACGGCCTTTCTATCATCAACCAGATGAGTCATCAGTTCATGAAAGGAGATCAGGTTGGTCAGGCAAGACCTACCTCTCCTAAATCCATGTTGACTAGATCTAATGTCGTAGTAATTTTGCAGGTGCTGTGTAATAGTGCTCAGGGTTATCTGTTCCATGACTTTACCTGGGACCGAGGTCAGGCTGACAGATGTATAATTACCCGGATCATCTTTCTGTCCCTAATTCTGAGTGTCATATTAGCCAATTTCTAGTCATCCAGTACATCACTGGTAAGCCAGGACTGTTGGTAAATTATGGCGAGTGGCTTAGCGTGTTTATCTCCCACCTCTTCCATCACCCTAGGATGGATTCCATCTAGTCCCATATATGTATAACTTGTCTTGTTATGAAGATTACAATTTTTAGTAGATTTTTTTTTTGAGGAATGACATTCCTTCAATGACTCTGTAGTCATAAACACCTGCATTTTAAAATACCTGTCACAAAGGATAACTGGATTTCTGAAAATTTTTCAAAAGTAAGTACTTGCAACTATCACTTGTTTATACAGAACAGAGTTGTATGTATGCTGAGTCACAGCTGAAAACAAGGGTTTTGTAATGGGAGACTAGCAGAGGACTGAGCCATCCAGAAAATACAGAAATTTGGAAAAAATATTCATTTTCAATGGGTGTTAAGGTGTTTATGGCTCTGGAAGGTAAAGAAAGCATTTGTGGACATTTGACAGATTGTTGACAAATTCACAGATTATTCTGAGTTGGAAGGGACCCACAGGATCATCTAGTCCATCTCCCAAGCTAATGCCCACCCAGGGATCGAACCCAAAACCGTGGAGCCATGGGTATCACACTGCATCCATCTGAGCCTCCCATCGTCTAGACCATATCACTGAGTTCCTCATCCAGTCTTTACTTAAACACCTCCAGGGATGGTGACTCCACCACCTCCCTGGGCAGACCATTCCAATGAGAGATCACTCTCTCTATGAAAAACCTCTTCCTAATATCCAGTCTAAATCTCCCCTGGTGCAACTTAAAGCTATGTCTTCTTCTTCTGGTGCTGTTGGCCTGAGAGAAAAGATCTACACCCACCTGACTGCAGCCTCCATTCAGGTAGCTGCAGACAGCAATGAGGTCACCTCTGCACCTCCTCTTCTCCAGGCTGAACAGCCCCAACTCCTGCAGTCAGTCCTTATAGGTCTTGTTCTCCAGTCCTTTCATCATTCTGGTTGCCCTTCTCTGGACCCTCTCAAGAGGTCCAACATCCTTCTTTATTTCTGTATTTTTTTGACTGTGAAACATTATGTTTTCTAGCCATACTTACCTGTAGAGATGGTTAGTTCCAAGCACTATGGAAGTCAGTCAGTTTGCACCATTTGAACTTGGGTAAAGTTCTGCAGGTCAGGCATAGTCTGTTCGATGGAGTATCATTTTCAGCTATTAGTGTGCTTAGAATTAGACACCTTTAAATGACCCTTAGGTGTTTGCCAATTCTCTTTTGAATTGAATGATCATTGCACTATACATTTTAGCATAAATTTTTTCATGTGAGTGATGAAATATGAATTTCTCAAGTATTGAAAATAAACTACCAAAGATGAGCCTTAATATTCCGGTCATCTCAAATACACTACAACTATTGTAAGCCTAGATCATATCAATTGCCTTTCAGCATTAACATGTTGAACAGACACATTTACTTTACTCTAAGATCACAAGAACAGTGATGTTTTCACAGACTGGGGTAAGGGCCCAGACTACTCATCTCAGCATTATGCTGCTATCTACAATATATGAAATCTTGAGGAGATTATGTTCCAGATTTTAAATCAAATTTCTGTGAAGAATCTATAGAAATGCTTTAAGTAGTATTTAATTTTGTACTATTTTACTCATATTGTCCTAAACATACTCAGTGAACATCACTAATAGGTTTTGTTCTTCAGAATAGTCTGACTGGTTAAATACAATGTGATCTCGCAGAGGTATTTAATCTTTGATCAATTGATGATTTGATGATTTTGATACACAGAACAAGATAAATTTGCCTCAAAATGATAGAGCTGTTCTGAATAATCTTCCTCAGTCTTCACCAGATAAAATAGAGGTTTTAGGGGAAATATCTTCCATCCATGACACTAAAAGTCCCAACTCAGGGAAATTTTACATAATGTAGTTTATTTTCAATTAACACAAACTTCTAATCACTGTCTTGGTGTACTGGGTCTGCCTAAGTCCATAACAGCCCTCACAATGCTCTGGTTTAGAAGGGTGTTGATAACACACAAGTGTCTTGACTACAGCCAGGCACATATCACACAGAATCACAGAATCAGTAAGGTTGGAAAAGACCATAGAGATCATCGAGTCCAACCTATCACCTATTACCTAACCTAGCCAAACCTGTTACCTAACCTGTTGCCATCCTGCTACCAACACACTGTCCTACCTATAACACACTACCCTAATATCTAGGTCATGCCACACAATAATATACTTTCCCCACAACTGAGGACAAGATTCTGGCAGGGGACACCAGCAGGCCAGCTGACACAGACTGACCAAGGGGATATTCCATACCATATGACGTTAGCTCAGACATAAAAGCTGAAAAAGGGAGCAGGAATTGGGGGGGAATCCATTGTCTCTGATGGCTGCCTTCTACGACCATTGACATGTTTAGGAGCCCTGCTTCCCTAGATGTGGATGGACACCTCTGTTGATGGGAAGTAGAGATTAGTTCTTTTACTTTGCTTCTATGCGCACTCTGTTTTGCTTTATTTTTTCTTATATTAAACTGCCTTACTCCAACCCACCCTTCGTATATCATCCTATTATTTCAAACTGAGC
>WEKX01023142.1:6269-30447 GCA_013390025.1 Pitta sordida
GGTTGGTATTACGCTCTTGGTCACTGTACGGGTATTAGATGGTGAGTTGGACTAGATGATCCTTGTGGGTCCCTTCCAACTCATAATTTTCTGTGATTCTGTGATTCTGTGAAGTGGAAAACAGTCATTACCTGTGTCTGGTTTGTTTCAGAGTGTTGAGTTTCTCTCTCCTGTTTTCTGGGTCTCCGCTGTAGCAACTTCTGGGCAACACAGAAACACAGAATGGTTTGGGTTGGAAGGAGTCTTAAAGACCATCTAGTTCCAACCCTCTAGTTTCTTTGAACCCTTTACCACATCTTTCACTCAGCAGAGTCAGGGTTATTTCGAGATGCCTCTGGTGAGGAATTCCCAAGCTCTGACGCATCTTTTTCACCTGCCTAAAGGAGGACAGCATCAGCTTCTCTTAACTGCTTCTTGGTATAAACTGTCCCTTCCAACTCGGAATAACCTCTGAACCTGTGAGAGCAAAAGCAGGTTTTTATCATTGAACAATCTATTTCTTATTTTCTCTTACTCCCATCACCAGGCTATTAATGGTGACAGGGAATTATTTTTTAAATAGCCAAGAGCAGGCATTCAGCTGCATTATTCCCTGGGCTGTATCTGAATATGTTTTGTTTTCACCTGAAAAGTGTCTCTCCACAAGAATCCTCTCCTTGGGTAAGGAAACATTTTAGAGCAAAAGAACAGAAAATAACTGTGGATGAGAAGCAATTACCAGTGTGGCTCCTCATGGAGTGTGACTTTGAGAAACTCTTGTTAACTGTTGCTGCATCCGATGATGGCTCTGATGTTCGTATTGAGAAGTGGAGTAGTGATTCCTGCTAGAAAAATTCTAAGCATAAAAATGTTTCTGTGTCTTTTAGTCAGTGTTTGCAGAGCTGAGCAATGCTTGGAGCCACCCTGTGACCACTGGAAAGAAGGGCTGGGCAGGGTGCTGAATCTCTGGCTGCTGTGGATAACACGTTTAGTGTGGCTAAAAATATGCAAAATTTCTGTTTTGATTTGCTTTTAATTACAGGAGATTGATGGATAGCTGATGGTCCATGAAAGAAACTAATTTTACATGTAGAACTGAAATCCTGCTCTGTACCTGTCCCTTCCTCTTCTGTTCTCACCTCACATTTTCTGGTCATGCAAGAGCTTGGAGGACTTGAAGCTGAAAACTCTCTAAATTTCCAGCAGCTGCAGACTGCAGCCAGCATGATACTGCCTGGATGATTTCAGGAATATATCTTCAAGCTGTGTAAAGAGGAGATGATGTAGTGAATGTAACAGTAGTTTTCATTCCTCATCAAAAGAGGGGCCTTCTCTGGTTACTTGTCCAGATCAAGGATGGTGACCAGATCCTTCTACACACAGCCCTGTGCCTCCCACAGACAGCAGCTTGTCCTTTGTAACACTTAAACGTAGGTTTTCACCAACCATTTAAATGATTCTTCCTCCAAACTATTTAATATTGGCTTAGAGCATAACACCAGTTACATTCAGAAACTATTTGAGACTTTCCAAGGGAGCATGTTGAATTTTAAAATAGCTCCTTTGTTAAGAGAAGCAAAGATGTCAAAAAAAGATCTTTTTTTTTTAATGTACCTGTCACCAAGCTGGCAAGTGATGAGAGCTGTCAGGCTTGTAGGTCTGAATAAAAGATGAGACTCAGCTGACTCCTCTTCCACCCTGTCATGTCCTGCCCTTCATGCACAGCACTGGCAGCATGACCATCCCATACAGGACCAGTCTTTGTCCTGTATGCTACAGCCAAGATGTTATAACTGGTCTGGTTATCCCTTGAAAAAGCGGAAAATCATGTTAGTTGTACTGCACACATTGCAGGCAGCTTGTCTGAGACCATGTGGGCGGGATCTGAGAAGAACCAAAATGAATTCCTGTCTCCCATAACTTCCCAGGGTTTTCTCTGCAGTGTTGCTGGGAGCTCCATCCTCACGGCTGTGTGGAACATTGTGGGTGTCTGGAATGTGGATGTGCTCTAAAAGGAGTAAAAAAAATTCTTTTTCAAAGATATGGGTCAATAGATTTCTAACCTGAATGTTGCTGGAGGTTGGGAGGATGTTCTCATGGGAAGGATCTCCCTGTCTTTGACCTGCTCTTATATTCTTCTGTAAGCATCCATCCCAGCGTGCTTTCAGACAGAAAAGTGAGCTGGCACAGGTATCCCAGAGCAGATGTGGCTGTTCCATCCCTGGAAGTGTCCAAGGCCAGGTTGGAGCAACCTGGGATAGTGGAAGGTGTCCCTGCCCATGCCAGGGGGTGGAATGAAATGGTCTTTGAGGTCCCTTCCAACCCCAACCATTCTAGGATTCTGTGATTCCTATCATCAGGTGGCACTAAAGATCCATCTGAGCAGAAGATGTGTGTTACACTGTGGGTCACTTTGACATCCCTCTGCTCCAGCAAATCCACCCACCAACTGGTGTAAGATTCTCTGATCCGAAACTGTAGTCCAGGTTGATATTTCATGCAGAAATACTAACTGACAGTGTGGTAATAGTCCATATTGAAAAAATATTAACAAATTACAATTTACCAAAATACAGAATGTGTTTTGTAATGAGTTTTGGACACCAGAGCAGTTGCTAGTAGATATGACAGTGTTGACTTTAATACATACTGGTTTTGCTCTGTTGCACATAATATTCTCATTAACCAAAAGGAAGCATGAACGAGGTGAAAAGGCTAAAAATTTGATGGAGGATTAGCTGGAAAATTATCTGAAGAGGTAGTAATGAGTAGTTGATGGTGAAACTAGAAAGAGGTATCTGCTGCAGTTCTGTCTGAGTGTGGAAATGCAGGATAGCCCAGAGGTATCCTCCAAACCTGCTCATGCTGCTGATGTCTTAGCTGGATTACTCTGGGTTTAGAGTCACAGAATCATTCAGGTTGGAAAAGCCCTCCAAGATCATCGAGTCCAACCATTCCCCAGCACTGCCAAGGTCACCTCTGACCTGTGTCCCCAAGTGCCACATCCATATGGCTTTTAAATCCCTCCAGGGATGGGGACTCCACCCCTGCCCTGGGCAGCTGTGCCAGGGCTGGACAAACATTTCCATGAAAAGGTTTTCTCCAGTGTTCAACCTGAACCTCTGCTGGTGCAACTTGAGGCTGTTCCCTCTCATCCTGTCCCTTGTTCCCTGGGAGCAGAGCCCGACCCACCCCCCAGCTCCCCCTTCCTGTCAGCAAATGAAGAGAATTCCAGGTCTCCCCTGAGCCTCCTTTTCTCCAGGATGAGCCCCCTCAGCCCCTTTGCCAGCTCCCTTCCCTCCCCTGGACACGCTCCAGCCCCTCAGGGTCTTTCAGGGAGAAAAAAGAGCTGTAGAAAACCTCTGAAGGTGCTGATTTGCCAAAGGAAGGCAGAAGTGATATGATATTTTTCAAATAAAATTCTGCTGTGAAGGGAAATGGAATAATCTTTTTCACATACTTGTGGGTTCACAGGTCATAAGGAGAGACTTTCCAAGGTCAATAATAATGAAGCACTGTGGTAGGTTTCCAGGGACTGCAGCACTGGAGACCTCTGGATGGCAGACCTTTGGCAGGATGACACTGGGACAGGGGACAGACCAGAACAGATCATTAGACACAGGTGGATATGGAGATGGCTCTGCAGCCCCACCAGGGCTCAGGCTGGAGCCAGAATTGACAGAGGTACCTGTGGTGCAGAACTTGCCACAGTAACTGGATTCCACCTCAGGATTTAGACCCTTCTCTTTCCTTTGGAGATAACATGTAATCTCTGTGTTCATTATTTTTGAGGCAAAAATAAGTAAATGTTTAAGGGTTATCAGTGTGTAGAACACTTTTTATTGAAAACTACTTATTCGCTTTGGGGTTTTCATAAATAATCCAAAAATCACCACTGCCAGCTGATTGGGAACATATGGGAACCATTAATGCTGTACAGAAGAAACTGGAATCATAACCCCTTCTGTTTCCTATTAATTTACTTTTCATTTTAGAAAACCATCTTGCTTAGCTAAATAGGATATTCTTCTTCTGGATGGTGAACAAGGATGAATGTTACGGTTCCTCTTCCGGCCTTGCGCAGAAATGTTTCAGCTGGGAGCTGCCTCTTCCGAGGTGGTCTGTAACTTGGTCAGCAGCCTCAGATATGTCAGGAATTTGGTGGAGAATCTTCTCTCATCATTCCTAAGGATGCATTTGGTTCATGGCCACAGCACGAGCTCGTTGGCTTTCGTTGCTCGTATTTCCTACGAGCGGGTGACAGATACTGTGTGGTGGAACAGGCTTGACTGGGAGCCGCTGGAATTTTGTTTGCAAAACAGCCTGATAGAAATCAGGAGGTCAGGAGCAATGGCTTAGTGATGCAAAGGACTCGATTGGTGCAATTTCCTACTCGGAATTTAATTCTCCAAAGACATTTCCATTCTAGATTTTAAATTCGGTTGAGTTGTCTCTTCTCTAGCATAGCAACTACTACTGCAGGACCTGAGAACTAACTTTTCCCTGTTTTCCTTAAAATGCCCATAGGAAAACCTTAATCCAGCTGATTACCAAAGCCTGGTTAAATATTCTAAGGGGCTTTTTTGTTTGGGGTTTTTTTATGTCTTTTTTTTTACCTCCCCACTCCTACCCACTTCCTTTGCTAAGTGTGGGGGAAGAGGCGCAGAACACCTTGAAAAGTTCCTGTATCTTTGAACATACTCCTCGTTTCAAGATGAATCTGAAAAACTTTGGTCCTTCAAATTCACTGATCAGCCTCTTGTGTTTCTCCTACTGTTGAATCACCTGAAGCTGCATCACTCCTTCTTGGGTCACTGAGGGTTGGCTTTGCTCCAGGTGTGACTGTTGACCACTGAATGTATCCCTGATTTATGTTTTCCTATGGAAGCCACGTAGCTGAAGTGCTAATCCTGAGGTACTTCATGACAAGAGGTTTGTTTTCTTCTCTTCTTCTCCTTTCTGTGTGCCATCAGTACACCAGATCACTCTCCCAGCGGTGACCATGGCTTTAAATAAAATACCCAGTGTCAAAATGTGTTTCTTTCACTTTCAATCCCTTTCTGGAGGGAGGAAAATAAAAAAAACAGAAAAGCAGGTTCAAAACATTTTCATCTTGCGCAGAGTGATTGTTTTCTTCTCTCTCACAGAGCTGACCTTTACAGCTGCAGGCAGAAGAGGCAGCAGCACATTGTGCTGTTGTTTTTAGCTGGAGGAGAAGGAGAGGAGCAAGCTCTATAGTTAGGCAGTGTCACGGCCTGGGCTCCATGGACCTCATGGCACTTCAGCACCTGCTGACAGAGTCCTCTGCTGCTTGGTGCATGCTGTAGTAAAGAGAAATATTTCTTTACTGCGGCCTTGCAGCATGATTGGAAACAATAGTTGGGTGCAATAATAGACACGGTGGTTATTCACTCTCCAAAACCTGGAACATGGTCTTTAAATCATTCTGGCTTTCCTGTAGCACTTTTAGTATCTGTCAGTACCTTATTAAGAAAGCAAAAGGACTAAAATTGAGGTGGAGGCCCTGGCACAGGTTGCCCAGAGAAGCTGTGGCTACCCCTGGATCCCTGGAATTGTTGAAGGCCCCATTTCCTGGTCTGGTGGAAGATGTCCCTGTCCATGACAGGGGTTTGCTACTGGAAAGTCTTCAAATGTCCTTCCAACCCAAACCATTCCATGAGTCTGTGATTCAAACCAATTTTAAAATCGCTACAGAAAACAGGTTTTGTTTCTGAATAGTAGTAGGTAGTATTTTAATGTGAGGGCTGGGAAAGCCTGAGCTGCTGGTGACCAACCCTCACCCCTCGTGCCCATCACACCACGTGTCTGGGTACCTGGCACAGCCAGGATTAGACTCTGCACTGTGACAGGCACTTTCCATGCATTGTTTTATCTGTTGGTCAGACACTCCTGATGAGGGTTTGTCTAATCCAGGATTAGATGTGCCTTTTAATCTCTGCTAATATGGAAGCCAAGCTGGAGGGAGAGTTCTTCAGAACGTGTGATGTTCCTTCCGTGGAGAAGCCTTTCAGCTCTCTGATACAAGTGATTGACAGCAACTTGTGGAGTTTCTTCTTATTCTTCTTCCTGAGCACTCTTTCCAGTTGTTTTCTATTTTCTTAGACAAGATGCCCAAGCAATTAATGAAAAAATTAATTTTAAAAATAAAAAAAAGATACCGTCTCTTGGCCTTATTTACTTGCCCTAAGATCTGGGGGGTTTTCTGTACATTACAGTCATGTGCTCAGCATTATGTTTTAAAACATGTACTAAAGCCTGAAACTCATTTAATATTATTCACCCTGTTTATTTTTTTCTTGTTAATTTCCTTTCTAATTGGACAAGAAGTTGAAATATGTTAATTTTCATTATTACTTTAAATGTAGCTGTTACTTAATGGCAGAAGATAATTAAAGCTCTTTCAAAAGAAAAAGCTACTCTTCCTTAAATTTTAAGCTTTTATATTTTTATATTTGTCCAGATTAGTAGGTGAAGTGTTAGACCCTCTGCTACCAAGGGAGCTTGAGCAGTAGGGATATAACATTTGATGCTTTCTGGTTTTATTCCTGATTCAGTGCTAATAAGCAAATGCCTCCTTTAGGATCTTCCCTTTTAACTCATCTTTTTTATTTTTCATGTGTGTTTTTTATTATTTCGTTGGGTACTTGACTGTTTCACTGGGGTATTTTGCTCTCAGGGTCCAAAAGAAGATTACTCCAATTCTATATTGTTTGAAGTAGTAAGGCAAATAACACCTACAGATAAGTATTATTATTATTAAAGTTGCTGTTTTCAATTTTACTCATCAACTGCATATCAAAAATAGCCATCCAAAGTTCTGTGAAATGCTGACACAGTCTGAAAATACAGAAATCCTGTCTCGCTTTTGTTCTTTGTGAAATACAACCCAACTGAGATTAGTACCTTTACCACAAAAACAAAAGTCTTTTAAAACCATTTTAAGATTGAAGGGTTTTCCTTTCCAAAATAGGAAACCATCAGAATTCAGGTAGTGTCTTGAGAGCTTCATTCAGGTTCTTTACACGTGTGCATTATGGTAGTATTTTATCCTTTTGATTAAAAGCTAAATATTAAATTTTTCGTTTGTTGTGGTTTAGCAGAACTTGAGCTAACAAGGCAGTGCCAGTGGGGTGGATTCTCTGCAGGAGCCTGCCCTGGGCGAGGATGGGTTTCACCAGTGATTACCGACAACAGAGAGATGTTGAAATGCAGGAAGATGTTTTTTCCTCTCGAAGTTTGTGGGCAATTTACTCGCTCTCTGTGAGCTGTGTATCCTCCACCAGCAATTTGTCCCAAGCTCTGTGCCAAAACCATGTCAGCCTCACTCCAAGGTCCTCACGCTCTTTGCACAAGCTCCTTCTTGCAGTTTTCCTCTGTTATTTCTGGTGCCTCCCTCCAGCTCCTTTTCTTATGAACTCAGCACATCTTCCTACTCCCGGTTTGGGTTTTTTTTTTTTTCCCCAAGGATCAGAGATCACAGCGCTCCGACGGGTCCTTATCTCTAAGGATGTAAAAAGCTACCTGGAGCGTCTGCCAGGGGCAGTGAAATTCTCCCTTTCTGTTTAAGCACGGAGATAATCGTAGGAACGGCGCAGAAGGTTAGACAGCAGCGACTTTAATCTGCCTCTCTCTCACTCACTCACTCGGTGCGAGAGTTTCTAGAGATCCCAGCAAGTCTCCCAGCTCAAAACAAGGGCTGGGCTTCTGGGGGGTCACAAAAAGGAACAACAAATTTGAATCTCGCAGTAATCGAGCCATCAGCTGTCTTTGTTTTATGAAGAGCAGCTGAGCTGGGAGGCATAATTAGGGTAATGGTTTCTGGCTCCAGCTGTGTCTCACTACAGAACAAAGAGAGCTCAGCAGAGATTTTATAGTATAATACACTTTCCCCCCCTTCTATTTGGGAGAATTAACAAAGATTACTCGACGGGCTGGGGCTGTGATTCAGACAGAAGTGGACCTCAGCATTTTTCAAGGAGAATGCGTCCAAAACCAAGGGGGTTTTGGAGGAACCCAAATGATCAAAAGCTGTGCTTGCCTCCAGCCCAGGTGCTCAGGTGTGGACAGGCTCTACCTCCTGGCTCTTGTGGTGCTTCCAAAGGACTCCAAGAAGGTGTTGACATTTTTCCCCAGACCCTTTTTGCGTTGAGTTCTGAATCCCCTGTGTGTCTGCAGAGTTCCTCTGAGGATAAGGATATGGGATTTGCAAAGTGTGTTCCTTTTCCAATGAGAGGAGCTGTAAAAGTGGAGGTTTTCTGCTGTCCCACATGGAGAACTGCCGGTGGGATGTCTGCTTCTGGTGTGACTTACTGAGCTAGGAGAGGGATGAAAGTTAAAGCCTGACCTAGCTGAGTTGTAGCTAACAAGGACCAGCTGGGTCACAGAAAAGGGGGTGGGGAGGGAAACAGGGGGAAAAATCATCTTGGCCTCACTAGGGGGATGTCTGGGGGTTGAGAGGGGTTGTGCAGGTTCTTGGGCCTGGGATTTGTGATGGAGAAGGCACATGGGAACTTTGTGTGGTTTGTCTGGGGAGAAGAAGAATCTTTGTGGACTTTTTCTCTGCTTACTATGGCTTTGAGTGCTACAAAATCACCAGGAAATCATGTAGACTCTCATACTGAGATCTGTAATGGTTGCCATAAAGGCTTTTGTCCGGGAGTCTTTGAAACCATAATGATTTTACTTCAATGCTTGATAACCAGAGGAAATTTCTAGCTCAGACTATAAAAAGACTGGAAGACCTCAAAAATCCTGATGTGTAGAACTGACAGAAATATAGGCATGTGTCAGTGCACAGTACTTGAAAATGCAAATTTATTAATTCAGCTGTGTGTGTTAATTTGTAAAATCATCTGTCTGTAAAAAATTACTGTGGGGAAGATGCTGAGAATTGTGCTAATTTGACACTAACAAAGTCTCCCTGGCTGTGACACAAGCAGTAGCAAGTAAGAAGTGCAGATATAGCAATGCCAAGAAGGAAGATGACAGCTCGGTGTGTGAAGTGATACAAAGATCTTTTCTATTTATTTGTGTGCTCTGATGTTTCATTCCAGGTGATCAGCTTCTTCAGCTCCCGATTAGAGCAGGCTGGAGCTGAGCTGTCAGTGGAGCGAGTTCTGGAGATCATCAAGCAGGGAGCTGTTGCTTTGCCCAAAGACAGGCTAAGAGTAAGTGCTCAAGACCTCGTCAATTAAAGTGTACTGTTCCAATCAATTACACATATATGTCCTTTATATCATGTATCGTTCCTCCTGTCAATACTGATGCCCTGCCAGTTGGCATGTGTATGTTTTAATTTAAATTCCTAATTCCTGCTAAGTGTTTGGGTGAGTTTTCGTGATTAGTTATTAAATTGAAGCATGTGGAGGAATTAAAATTTGCTGCTGCTAAGGTTTTCTTTATCATATACTGAAGATGCAGTCTCACCTCTCCATCTGTTACTTGGTTAAGCTGAAACCAAATTGTGATTTTTTTGTTTGTTTGTTTTTAATTTATTCTTCTTTTTCTAGTTCTGCAGCCCCTTCTGGGTCTATAGAAATACTATAAAGATAAATTTCTGTGATTTTACTTAAGAACTACCCAACCTAGTGAAAATCAGTTCAGGGCCTGTTAGTTTGGTCAACATGATGATGAGCTTTCTGTATAAATCCTAAGAAGTCCCCTCTATTCTCTTCTGAGAATTGAGAGATTTACCAACTTGACAGGTTTTGTGAGCCTAAAATCCATTAATAGCTGTGTGGTGTTTAAATACTACAATAAAGGAATCTGTGCAAGTAGGTAAGTAAGTAAATGGGAGTTATGTGTGTTTTTTAAACACGATGACTTTTGCTTTTCTATTATGCCAAGTGTGTTTTAAATATTGTCTGGTCTCTGCAGAGCTATTTTTGTTCCTACTCCATGATAAGGGAGTGAGAGTCTCTTCTCAGGACTCATTTCTTGGTGGTAACTTTAGGAAAATATCATCTGATAAGGCCCTGAGTCCACACAGCCATTGGTGACGGCTGGTAATTTATTTATACCCTGGTAATTTTAAAACACCCAGTGGGAATTGTCTAGCTGGCTGGTATATACTAATGCCTTTCCTGCAGTTCTCGGTGTCCCTGAGATGGCACTTATTTAGTCACTCAGACTGAATTACTTTGAGAGGGATTTGTCCAGAGTCCGAGTCCTGAGCCGCAGTACAGGAATAGCCTGAGTAACAGAGGAGCTGCTGGATCCAAACCCAGCCCTTCAGGCTGTGCCCTTGCTGGCTGGTGATGCTGTGAGTACAGAGGAACACTGAAACTTTGGCTTCTTCAATGTCAACTTATTCTCATGTGCAGACAATTAGAAGCTCCTGTGTTGAGGCAGCAGTGATTCCTATGTGGAGCCATCACCAGATAAATAAAATGAAGATTCTATCAGTTACAATTACCCACAATTTACAACAATGCTCTTTCTGTAGTGAAATCCCATCGAGTTTAAATTTTCTGCATTAATGATAGACAGTATTCAAAATGGTATATTTATATTGGCACTTAAAGCAACAAACCAACAGTGCTTGACATGTGCCAAGCTCTGTTAAGTCCTCACCAAACAGACAAGCATTCCCAGTTTTAAGGGTGCCCGGAGAACTTCCCTTTCCTTTGGAGTATGTGAGTTTGGGGACAGAGTTAACCAAGTGAACACAACCTGGCCCTCAATTCTTCTGTACTGCCTGCAAAACCTACTAAGGATTGGGGGGGATTGGGTTTTTTTTAAATAAATTTGCTAAGCGGCAGTTTGGCCAGAGCAGGTTCCTCCTCCCTGGAGAGCAGTTGGTGACATTGACCTTGGTAACATATATATAGTCATGCATCAATTTTTACATGCAAATAACATCCTTCCTTTGCACAGACAGTGATGATGAGCAGCATGTGTTTCCCTCCTATAGAAATGACCTTGTGAACATTGGTGCCCTCTGTCCTTGTACTTCTCCCACGTGTCTCACAGTTCCTCAGGTCTTCCTACTTCAGTCTCTGAGGTTTTCAGAGGAAGCGATTCTAAAGCTTGACAAACTCATATTAAGATCAGAGGGAAGATATAGTTACACAATAACTCTGGCAACTCCAAGGAATTTTCAGCATCTAATAAAAGAGAGAGCTTTAATCCACATGTCTTTACTGACACTCTCTAGGCAAGTCTGGATGGGTGGGAGCAGCCCTACCCACACTTGGTTTGATGGCACCTTTCAGGGAGGTGCAGAGAACCAGAAAGGTCCACCCTGAGCCTCCTTTTCTCCAGGATGAGTCCCCCCAGCTCCCTCAGCCCCTTCCCCAACTCTGTTCCCTTCCCTGGACATGCTCCAGCCCCTCAGGGTCTCTCTTTTGAGGGGCCCAAAACTGACCCCAGGGTTGGAGGTGTGAATGGAAAAAGGGTGAACTGTGCCCAGGCAGCTTGGACAGTGTCTGGAGGAATTATGAGTCTGCAGTGTCTGTGTGGACACAACCTACACATAACTGCAGTGTGCAAAGCAGTGGAGTTCAATCCTGAGAATTTATAGACCAGCTTTGCAGTTAATTGCTAATTAATTTTCAATCCGTCCTTGCCTCTTGCCACAGCATACTGAAGTGCTCTAAAGTACCAGAGACCCTGCAGAGATATTATTCCTGCCTCCTGGAAATAACCGCCTTCAGCTGAAGGGCTCTGGAGGAGGCATTTGGAATGTGGATATGGTTTGGAAAAGTGAGGGCTGAAGCAGACCTTTTACTCACTGGCTTTCCTGCAGCTCAGACAATGATGGTTTGGGGTTTTTTTTTTCTTATGTAAAGTACCTGATGTATGCACGGATGTTTTCAAGTGAATGTTTTCTGGTTGCTTATCTTGGCCTTTGTTGAGGAAGTGAGCGTTTAAGAAGCGTTACATGTACTCGGGTCTTGAGCCTGTTGCTTGGGCCATAGTTCAAACATGAATCGTCGACTAAAAATAACAGCCGCGATCCTGATCTGCATAATGGAGCTTATCAGTTTTCTAGCGCACCCTGGTGCTCCTGCTCCCTTTCACTGTGGAAAGCAACACGGATGCAAAGTGAGCATGTGTGGAAGCAGCAGGTTATGGATAAATACATTTTTATATAGACGTATATATAAACATATATACATATATATGTGTGTCTTTGTTAGGAAAGATATCCTTAATTTTCTTAGCAAATAATTGTGGGGAAATGGGAGATATAGCTCAGATTTTCCTTCCACTCCTGGAACAGTCTGACTGGAGACAAACAATATAATTAACATTATTTTAAGTGCGTGCTTTTAGCCATGCACTGTGGAAGGCAGAGAAAGTCCAAGCTGAGTAATTAGCCTTTTAGAAGACTTCTGCACAAACAGAGAGAGATAAAGGGCAGGTGCTGAAATCCAGAGCTGGTTATTTCTCCCTCAGTCTGTGGGAGGAGATAAATGAAGTTAATATGCCTGGGATGGAGGCAGAAGCCACGGCGTGGAGATAGAGCTGTCTCCTTCTCAGACGAGCAGCCCACAATCCAGGCTCCCTGGTGTATTGCAGAAGCTTATTAAAGGCAATTTAGAGATCACAGTGATAGGTGAAAATTGGCCTTGTTCATTCTTTCTTTCTTTTTTTTTTTTTTTTTATTTAAAGTTCTCAGGCTGCCTTTCTTCCCCTTGGTGAACTATCTGTGCTTTCAGGATTAGGAGCGTGAGAGAAGTGGGACTGTGTCTGGAGCCTTCGAGTTATCTCGGGATTTCAAGGGGAATTAGCCAGCAGATAATCACTCTTTTGCAATAAGTGGGAAAACTTGTTTCCAATGCTGGCTGGTGACTGGAAGCTGACATTTGGGTTCGTGGAATGATCACACTTGGGAGGCCACGTTTAATGCTTTATAAATGAAAAGTTCCCATTAGCTAAGCCACTTAAGGTAGGGATTGCGTTTTCATGAGCATTTTCTGAGCTGCTTGTATCTTTCTGCTGTTCTTTCTCTACCTGTGTCAATGAGTGTTTTGTCATCAATGTGCACTCTGTCAGATGTTCTTTGTGTGCTGTGCAGACGTGCCATTATGCCATCAGCTTGCACCTTTTTGGTATGGTACAGAATTCAATATTTATTGAAGTGCATTTGAGTTCGATGGGCATTAAAGTTTCACAGAATATGTAAAAGGAGCAGAGGTAAAAGCCTTCAGTCTCTTGACAGAACAAGTTTCACTTTAGGTGTTAAAAGCACTTCTCATGGATTTACATGCTATTAACAATGTACTTCTAACTCCATCAGCTCCCATTTGTTTTCATTGGAGAAAGCTTCTAAACATTGAGGCACCAGAGCATGGGGCAAGTGTAAATTGTCATCAAAGTTATGGCAGATGCTGCCTGGGAACTGGAGCAGAGCAGTCTTGTGTCCCTGGCATATCCCCTTGGTGAAGTAGCACTGGCACCAAAAGTTCAGCTACAGGAAATGATATAAAAATAACATGGTTATTGACTGAGGTGACAGTGCGTTCAACAAGAGATGTCAAGCATAGGTGTTTCCATGGAATATCATTTGGGTTGGAAAAGGCCTCAAAGACCATCAGGTCTAACCCCATCACTGCCAAGGCTCCCACTGACCCGTGTCCCCAAGTGCCACATCCACAGGGCTTTGAAATCCCTCCAGGGATGGAGACTCCAAACCTCACCAGGCAGCCAACCTGTGCCACGTGTCCAACCTGCACCTCCCCTAGCACAGCCTGAGATTTTCCTCTCATCCTGTCCCTTGTTCCCTGGGGGCAGAGCTCCTGTCAGGGAGGTGCAGAGAGCCAGAAGGTCCCCCCTGAGCCTCCTTTTCTCCAGGCTGAACTCCCTCAGCTGGTCTTTATCAGACATGTGCTCTTGGAAAATCATGGAAGTAGCCATAAAAGGAGGTGCATGTGGAGTCACCAGTACCAGAGGAGTCTAAATCATTTCTTGGTTTGTGTACTGAACTCTCTCTGAAATGGTTTTCCTACTTCTGCAGATGCTCCTCCAAGGGAGGAGAACCAATATCCTTTCACCAGTCAGTTGTGCCATCACATCGTGCAGAGGGGCAGGACGTGGGCAACACTCATACAGCTTCCCAAATTGCAAATGAAATTGTAAAGTTTCATATGTATACATTCTGTTGATCCCAAGAGACCATCCATTGCCCTCACCTCTGTTAGAATTACTGCTTATGGTGGTGGTTCTTTCTTTCTGGAGCTCTGCTGTCCTTAGTCCTGAGTGGTTGTTATTTGGCCGTGGCAAGATCCTGGATTCAGGATCCAGACCAGGGGTCTTTAATGATCTAAATTAAAGCTTGGGGCAGATTTGTAATTGCACTGAAAGCTATGTAAAGCTTTGTTTTACTGCTGTAGCAGTACCTCACAGCTTTGGGGTTTTATGTGGAATAGTGTAAAAATTAACTCTGTGTGCCACTGTAAAGAGGTAAGGACAGAGAAGTTACAGAGACCAGCAACTCCCTTGCAGAGCTCCATGGCACAGCACTAAGCAAGAGAGACAGAAAACAGCCTTAAAAAATAAACTCATACAGTTCTTCCTGATATTTATCTTTTCCTTTTTTTTTTTTTTTCTTTTCTCTCCCCCTGGCTGAGAGGTCAAAGATCTTATTATAGTGGAAGCTGATTGTGTCTAATACATCCTTCGGTCTGACGCTAGGCAGGCGTCTCTAACACAGACTTCCTTTTGCTGACCCTCAGCTGCTGTTAACCCTTAACCTGAAGAAGATCAGATTAGTGGGAGAAGTGAGAGAAACATTTAAACAAAGTGCTTTCTGGGCCTTTCCAAAACTCCAACCATATGCTGAGAATAAGAGTATTTATGGATTGTATATTTCCTTCTGACAATTTATACCCTCAATTAAGATGTCAGACTTCCCTGCTTCCGTGAGCTGACCTGTAAGTGATGGGCAATAACTCATGTTTCTTTTGAAGGCATTTGTTTTAGAGGTCAGGTTCTCAGAGACCTCGAGTACAGAAGAATATACTCCCTGTCCCTTGAGAAATATTATTTTGGGTAATCAAAATTCCAGGAAAAAAAAAAGATATCTTGAAAGTTTTGATGGGCTTTGTGACCAGAAAACAACTGATCATCCTGAAACTGTGAGCAGTCAAAGACATGTCTGCACTCAGCTGACTCTACCTAATCTCATAGTGGGATTATAAACCTGTCTGTCTGTCTGAGCGAGGGCAAACCCTTATGCAGGTGCTTTTCTGCTCATGTAAGCCTGAATATACTTAAATTGTTGAGAATGAGTTGAAACTAAGCTGAATGACACCACTTTATAATAAGTGTATCCAAGCAGGAGTTTATATCATTTGAATCTATTTAATTAAATGGTGCAAACCTGTGTGTAGGCAAGATCTGAAGTACCTGAAAAATATTATGGAAAAACTATGATTATTATAGTGCTTGAAATTAGGTACTTGCTGATGTAATGCATTGTATGGGAACCCTGGACTCTGTGTTTTAAAAACTTACAGGAAACAAAATAACTGCATTATCCCAGAAGGGAGCAAAAGCTTTTGAGTTTTGGTTCAGCTGAGATACACCCTCACTCTTAAACATTAATATGATAATCCACAGAAATGTGCCTTTAGTGGAAAGTAGCCTTTAGTAGCTGGTTAAAATATGCGGTGTGGTGACAAAATCTTTGCTTGGTTGCTTTCTTTTAGCACTGAAAAAGTCAGGGGCCAAAGCAAATTAGCTTTAACATCTGTGGATTTAAAGTCATAGGATCACAGAACCATTTAGTTTGGAACCCCCCCCCCTAAAATAATCAAGTCCAACTGTTTCCTCAGCCATGTGAAGGCCACCACTGACCCATGTCCCCAGGTGCCACATCCACAAGGGTTTTGAACACTCATGTTCAAGTCTTTTAAATGTGGTGGCTCCTGTTGCATGCAAATGCAGCTGATGAGTTGGATTGAATTCTAACACCACTTCATTTTCAGGAGCACGCTCAGGTAAGGGGGAATAAATCAGTTAATTTAGAGGTTTTGGGGAAGGAGAAATAAATCATGCTGCAGTCCCTTGGAATGTAGTTTGCCTTAAAACTTACAATAATGCTGCACTCAGAATGTTTGAAATGTTGGCACAGACTGGTAGTGTCGCTGAGTAACTTATTTATTTTTCAAAGCTCACTTTAATACTTTTATGTGAAAAAAAAAACCAAACCACAACCAGAGCTCTTCATACAGTTACCTGTTCCCAAAAGTGTTTGCACGGACTTTGACTGACGTGCAGGTCAAGTTTGGGGTTTCTTTGGTGTGGTGTAAGGTGAGTTCTTTTTTGCACAAGGTCTGGGTTACAGCTGAGTGTTTTATCTGTTTGAGTTCTGCCAGGTCCAGCAGCAGTGGTGTGCACTGTGGCATTCACAACCTCTCTTTGGCACTCCCAAAGAGAGTTGGCTCATGCTGTAACTTACACCGTATTTACATGTTGCTCCCAAGGCTGTTTGAAAAGGGGATGTACTCTCCACCTTTCCCCAGTTGTCTTACAAATGTGAAAATTATACACTGTCGCATTTTAAAATTTTTTTTATTATTTTTTTTTAGCATTACAGGGAGAGGGATGAAGGAAAAAATTCACACCCCTCAAATGACTCCAGGAAAATTAAATTTTTCAAATGTAAATGCTCATGAGAACCCAAACAGGCTAGATTTGCTTTTACACAGCAGCTGTCAGTCAATTTGGGGATTAAAACCAGCTTTTTTAACTTGAGTTTATTTCCGTGGTTATAAATTCTTCCGTGGGGGCGGAGAAAAACAAACAGTAACTTTTGGCATTGTTGACTAGAACAAGAAAAAAAAATCCAGGCTATTTTATTTTGCTTCTCCGCCTGGCACAGAATTAAAAACAGTTAATGCTTTTCTGACACCTCCCCATTGAAGAGTAATATAAATATCATTGCAGCATCAACATAGGAAAATACGCATTAGCAAACTCATGAATCTCTGATCTTTAAACTGCTTCTCATGTTGTATCAGTTTCTTACTGTAAAGCAGCCAAAAATCCCTTTGAACAGAAAATAGTCATCATGCTTTCAGCTTAGAGTGCTGTGTAAAGCTTTTCTTCACAGATTGAGGATAAACAGAGAACTTCAACCTTGTTTTCTTCCTAGTCACTGAAGCATTCATTTCCATGGGGAAAAACCCTGCTCTCCATGGAGAGTTTTGCTGTTGGCTCCAACATTCTTAAGGTTGTCAAGGCGTATCTTCACACTTACAAGATGCTGCCAGGCACAAATGTGAGCAGGACACCAGGCAGGTCCCAGGACTTTGCCTGTACCATGGTGGGGAGTCTGTGGCTCACAGTGACTGGTACTAATTAGGAGGGAAGAGGGGCTGCACTTCGTTTTTCCCTGCCCTTTCCCATATTTCCCTGGCTGCTGTTTCATAGGCGTCACATTCGCTGTGCAGTAGCTCAGAGAATCATGCTGGTGCCATGGTCAGGATCTCAGAGCCTGAGGTGTTTGTGCTTATTCCTGTGCTGTGTGTGAATGGAGCAGCAAAACTGAGCTCCTGAGCTTGAACCACCTCAGGTGAAGTGGAGGTGGAGGGATGAAGGTTCATGGATGAACTCTGAGGAGCTGGCAGTAACTCTTGGTTGTTGCCCACAGCAGATCCATTTAGCTTTTGCGAGCTCTCCTATTGAATAGTTTACATTTTACCACCCTCTTTGATGAGTGGTTTATCTTGCAGGTTATAATTGAAATAAGAGACAGCTGCCCCAATCCCTTCAGTGTGCTTTGACTACTTTTTGTTGGTTTAGATTAGATACTGTGTAGAAAATCCTGGCTGCGAGGGTGGGGAGGCTCTGGCACAGGTTTCCCAGAGAGGCTGTGGCTGCCCCATCCCTGGAAGTGTCCAAGGCCAGGTTGGATGGGGCTTGGAGCAATCTGAGATAGTGGAAGGTGTCCCTGCCCATGGCAGGGGAGTTGGAATTAAGGATCCTTTAAAGGCATCAGAGTTGTAAATATCTAAATGCTTTAAAGAACAGATTCTTTTTTTCATCCCTTTCAGGTATGCCCATGGCTTTTCTTGTCTGAGGTCTGAAGTGTGCATTAATTAGTGTGAGTAAAGTCATGGAAGGAGCAGCAGGAATAGGGAGTTTGTCATGAGTTGGTGTTTCTCCAAGCCCAGGTACCTCGTTTGCAAACCTGGGTAGATCGTAAATATGGAGAACTATCTTTTTTTAATATTATTGGCTTGTGTTTGTCACAGGCTTGAGTAGAAAGCACCAAAGATCCCAGCAGAGCCATGAGTAGTGGTGGGGTGATAAAGGGCTGACCTTGAGTCAAGTGGGCAGCAGTTTTCTTGGGAGTTTTCTGGACTTTCCCAAAGAACTAGAAAATGCAGTAACCCAGATTCAGACACTTTGAGAACAAGCATAATATTTCTTTAGCTTCCCCACCTTCCCGTTTTAGATGTTTTGTCTTTCAATGATGGGATTTTCTGCATCCCAGTAAACTCCAAACCCGCAGTACTTTCTCCCTGTCACCAAGACATCTGGTTATGCTGGGGAAGCTAATCAATTGCAGACGTTGTTGCTATTATAAGCCTGCAAGCCACTTGAAAAGTTACCCAGGACTTTGGTAATGAAGGGCCTGAAGTTATTATTTGAGCTTTTTTGTTTTTTCCTTTTCCTTTTAACTTCCCTTCAGGGGTCGTCAGACTGGCAATATTTTATTTTTATTTTTTTACAAGCTCAAATTTTAGACTTTCGAAAGCTCAGATCTGTTTGTGTCAAGCTACTTGAATTTCTTGTAAAAGTGTTGGAACTGTGAATTAATTTGTAATAATACAAAAATGAACAAACAGCCATGTTAACTCTGTCTGAAAAGTTGATATTTAAATAGCTCAGAAACTCAGTGTTGAGCTTGGGCTGAGGCACATTTGTCATTTTTAAATTAGGGATGGTATTTATCATTAACATTCAGTAAGGCTATCAGTCACATTCATAAGGAAAACTTTGAAAAAAAATCCATTAATAATTTAAAACCAAGCACAGTTTAAGAGTCGAGAGTGACGTTCCACTGTCGACGTGACGCACCCTATAGCTGCAATTGAACACCCCTCCTTTAAAGCTTGGCTAATGCTGGAGTCTCTCCAATAATGAATGATTTATCATTCTGTATTTGGCTCTTTCCTGTTGGAAGGACGGGGAGGAAGATTCTCAACTCCAGAATACCGAGTCACTCCTAGCGCTTGGCTCTCAAACACATAAACAACACGCACTGTCACAAGTCCCGTCCCAACGCCTGTTTTACACAACCACGTGTCCTCAGCCCGATTCCTCCAGCCTAGGGCAGGGCTCATCCTTGAGTTTGTTTTGTGGGGGGGGATCCCACGTGCGGATGGAGCACCATCACCTTGGAATGGAGCCTGGCAGCACCGGTGTTGTGCTGGTGCCGCTGGGCTGGGCGGTGATAAGCGAAGAGACAGTCTGGCTCCTTCCAGGAGCCTCTCGGTCATGTCTGAGCACTCGGCAGTTCCCAAAGCCTCTGGCTGACTTTCCCCTGTGGACCGTTCATTTATCAGGAAATGGAATTGGTTACAGGATTTCGCATGTTGCCAAACCTCACTGACGAAATCAGGCCGTTCCTGCTCTCACAAGTAGAAGGATATGTTAACTCTTTGTGCTTTGTTTTTGATGCTTTTGCTGGGAGAAAAACACCCAAAACAAACAAACAAGAAACAACATGAGTTCCTTCCCACTTTTAAAGGCTCCTGGAAATTACTGACACACTTTCAGCCTCTATGAATATACTAGTAATGCAGGATAATTTTGCCTTTTACATTTATTGCTTTGCATCACTGTTGCCACAGCCTTTGTAAATATTATTTTAGGACAATTGAATGATTTCAGGGCAGTTGAATTATGCTAATGTGAGATTTGCCTATAGAACTTGGCATATTCTTGGTTGAAATATGTCTTCTGAAGTAGAGGAGTGAAAAGATTTATTAAAAACGTAAACAATGGTTGTTGTTTACAGGAAGACTTTAAAATAAATTATATATAATTTATAAAAGCTTAACCAGAATTCAATACAAATATATCTCTAATTATGTGGATAATATGACAACAAAAACCCCAAATGCAGTTGTTTCTGAGTGTATTGCTGGTTTTGCATGTTTTCTAATGGCAAGGTAGACACCATTCTTTTTAGATGCTATTTGGATGTCATCATCATTCATTGTAGATCAAGTTGTCAGCAAACTTCAGAAACCAAATGCCCTTTTAAAATCCAGATGCATCTTTTTTTGAGGCTCTCCAAACTGCAGGCCGCTCTGAAGTTTGTAGGGCAGAGCTGGTTGTCAATCACAGAATCTTTTGGGTTGGAAAAGCCCCCTGAGAACATCACGTCCAACTGTTCCCCAAGGCCACCAGTTGCCACATCTGCATGGTTTTTAAATCCCTCCAGGGATGGGGACTCCACCACTGCCCTGGGCAGCTGTGCCAGTGTCTGACTTACCCTTTTTGTTAAGAGATTTTTCCTAATATCCAACCTAAGCATGATCAAATTCTCACTGGGGCAGGTCGCATTGGGAAATAAAGAGCCATTGTATTTTTATTAATTGATTTATATTGATAGGAGATTCTCCTAGGGCTTTTTTATTTCTCCAGTGGTCAACATCTGTCTCTTGAGTTCCCCTGATTCTTCTCCCGGAGCAGCTGAGCTCACTCTTGCACTACTGGGTTTTTGTGTTTCAAAGGGGAAGTACAAGTGACCATTTGCAGGTTCTCCACTGGTGGGTGCAGGTGGCTATTCCTGTATACCTTGAATCATTTCAGTTTGTGTCAGAGTGTGTTGCAGCAGGAGCATTTCTATTGTAACACATCAGTGTGTCTTAATGCAATCAGCAGTGGTAACCTCCCATGTATGAAATTAATAAGCCCAGAGGTAAAGCACAGTGCACATATGGTAACTATTATGCCTGGAAGTGATTGCTGCACTAATTGATAGCAGTAGCAAGTAATACAGCCTCACTTAATTTCATTGCTTCTTACACGGAGATCCTGCAAACAGAGTTTTTGCAATCTAATATGTCAGAGCTTTTTTTGTCCTTTTTCATGTGAGTAAATGACTATGAAAATACTTAGAGCTCTCTCGTTTAGCTTTGTGACAATTTGGGATCCTTCATCTGTAAAAAAAATGTGGCTGAGAACAGCTTGTCCACAACCTGTGAAAGTGCTTTGTGAGTGTCACCTGCTGCTCACTGGGGCGTGGTTGGTGTTGCAGGGTCAGCCCGTGCCTGGTGCTTGCCAGGGACCCTGTTCACACTCCGGTTGTCCAGAACCTTGTCCTGTTCACACTCTGCGCCCTGTGAGGCTGAGCCATGGCAGGGGAGGATAAGTGGGTGACTTGGCCTCTTTTCTGGTATAACTGAGACTTGTAAAAATCAGATGTTTTCAAGGCTGTGCCTGCAGATACTTAAAAATACTGCCAATTTAGCATTCCTTGCATTTATGGAATTGTGGTTCAGTAGTATAATTGAGATTTTCGGTTTTAAAATATCATGTACACTCCTGAGGATCTGCTCCTTTCCATTCTGAACCCAAAGATGCCTGGGGGCTGTGCGTGCCTGGAGATCCTCATGTCTGTCAAGTCATGATCAAGGCCAAAGTGGCGCTAACACTCAAATCCAAGTTTGCTCTGTATGTTGAAAAGTGAATGAACTTGTCATGAGACCTTTACTAACATCTGGGGAAGCTCCAAACAATCTAGAACCAAACCAACAATTTGGGTTGGGAAGGACCTTAAAGCTCATCCAGTTCTACCCTCTGCCTTGGGCTGGAGCACCTTCCACTATCCCAGACTGCTCCAACCTGGCCTTGGACACTTCCAGGGATGGGGCAGCTTCTCTGGGAAACCTGTGCCAAGGCCTGAACTTTCTTCAACACCTGCTTAAGTTCTTAACTTTCATTAATACAGAATAAAGGACTGTCTGAAAACAGACTATTTTGGAGTAATGTGAAGTAAAATTGAATTGCAAAAATGCAAGCATAATGTAGGAAAATCTTATGTGTAGGGTTCTCAGATGCACTGGCGAGAGTTTCATTGGCTTCAGGATTACAGTGACAGCTGTAGCTTTAAAATTCAGTATCTTGTGTATTTTTATTATCTCCTTTATGTTCTACTTGTAATTTTGTCATGGCTCTCTGGGAAAGATGCATCCTGTTCATACAGAGGGCTGGAATCCAGGGAAGCACATTTCATTCCAGGATGCAGGAATGCATCAGAGCATTGCACAAGAAGCCAAGGTAGCTTGGGAGGGTGGTGCTTGGGTGACTGACTTGAGCAACAGTGATTCTGCAGCTCAGGAATGAGGTGAATTGGCCAAGATGAGGATAAAGGGTGGGCTAGCACAGGACACTCCTATTCCCAAGCTGCTGTCTACATGGAGACTAATATTTACATGGAGGCTTAATGTCTGTCCCCTCCACCCCTGAAAACTATTCCAGTTACCTTCTGGAAGCTGCACTCTGGGTTCAATCACTTCATTCCCAAGTAATTTCTTTCTTAACAAAGCTCAACAATGACGCTGGAATGAAATCACCTTATTCTGGAGTTGCCATAGCTGCTTCTGCAGAGCTGTTCCATAATACAGTTATGCAGGTCAGCCTTCTGCAGAAGTCTGGACAGTGTTTTTGCAATCCCAGACTAGTTTTGGGTGAAGGTGTTACCTACCCAGCCAGGAGACGTACACTAGGTAAAGGTAACAATTGAATTGTACAAATGCAAATGTAATACTATTATATTAATACAATAATATATGTTGTGATTCTGAGACTTAACAAATGAAAATGGAAGAGGGAAGATAAAGCACTTGCAGGAGCAAGAATTCTATAAAATTAATATGTAATTCTTTATGCTACCTGTAGAGAGCAGAAAAATATTTCTGTAGAGGACACAAGGGAAGTCCACTGCAAAGCTCTTCTCCTTCCT
The DNA here is from genome assembly GCA_013390025.1 of Pitta sordida. Taxonomy (NCBI): domain Eukaryota; kingdom Metazoa; phylum Chordata; class Aves; order Passeriformes; family Pittidae; genus Pitta; species Pitta sordida. The sequence goes on from WEKX01023142.1 coordinate 29,200, forward strand.
TGGATCTGGCTGTGCTCTACTGGTGACACTGTCAGCATGAAAGGGACCCCTCACCATTTTTGTCTCATGCCCACTGAAAGATGCTCCAGCTGGTTCTCACACCAGTCTGTTGGGTAGTGATGAGCAGCAGCAACCATTGCTGTTAGGAGTCCTGTTTTGAGGAGAAAAATGAGGTAATTGGTAGCATTTTCCTACTGTTACCCATGATGAGGAGTGTTTCCCATCCTGCTGCTCTCCACGGGGCAGAGCATCCTTGCACAGGGCATTGATGGAGGTGGTAATTGGAGGGGCTCATGTTGGTGCTCTGCAAACTTTGTGGAGGGGAAGGGTCAGGAGATGACATACAAACTTCAGTCACTGACAGGAATGTGGATTGGCAGAAGTGATCAATCAAATATTTCTTTATGCACAACTGAAGTCTGGTCTTGGCTTTTCACTGCCTTGTTAAATACCCAGTGAGACTGGAAGTGAGTGTGGCAACAGGATCTGATTTTTCCATGTGAGCTCTTGAGACACTGCGTTGCCTGTCTGTGAATCTGCTTTGACTTAGGTGTCCCTGAATTTAATTTTTCAGTGGCACTTAGTGAGATAGGGTCATTTAAAGTGCAAGAAGGATATTAAGATTGACTACTAGGAAGAAATTCATAGTAGTGGGGATGGTGAGGCCCTGGCACAGGTTTCCCAGAACAGCTGTGGCTGCCCCATCCCTGGAAGTGTCCAAGGCCAGGTTGGAGCAACCTTGGATAGTGGAAGGTGTCCCTGCCCATGGCAGGGGTTGGAACTGAATGAGCTTTAAGGTCCCTTCCAATCCAATCCAATCCAATCCAGTCCAATCCAATCCAATCCAATCCAAACCATTCTGTGAATCTTATGATTCTCGCACTTCATAAGAAGGATGAGCACAAGTAGAGACTTTGAGAGGAAGAATTTAAATTTTATACAGATTCTAACATGAAACAGTCTGTGTACCTGGTGTCAAACAACAAATTGGTTGATTTCATTGGTTTAAGGAAGCTGCTACAAGAAAGACTCATCAAATACAAGTCAGAAAGGAGGCAAGGAGAAATGAGATGATGGGAAAACTCTGTGAGACTTTCCAAGTTGCTCCCCATGGTAACAGAGCTCTGACACTGGTAAACAACATTCTGCATGTGTACATTTCTCAAAGCTGCTTCCATTCTGCTGGCCTGCCACATCATTTGAACTCTGTTAACCCTCCACGATGATTTTTTTTTTTTTTTTTTTTTT
>WEKX01023142.1:30466-85236 GCA_013390025.1 Pitta sordida
TTTTTTTGAAAGAGAGCACAGAGGAGCTTCCCTGCCCGGAGCTGGAGAGTTTTGGCTTCTCAGCAGCTTGGCAGGAGCCCGGTGCTCATGAGCAGCCCCATCATTCCCTGTCCAGCACATGTTATGGGAGGGCTCCCAGCCACAGCCCAGCCCCTGCTCGCTTTGGAGCTTTACAATTGCTGGGGCTGAGTAACATTCCACGAGCTTCCCTCCCTAGAAAGCCTCCCTATACTTTCATTACGTTTTTCCGTGTGACTGAATCTGCCTCACATGTGCTGTGCAGCCTTCCCTCGTATGTTTGTGAGTCCAGTGAGGAGTCCAGAACCAAGTGCACTGCATGTGCATGATGTCTTGTTTCCAAATATCATGCAACTTTGGACAAAGTAAAGTAAAATTACAGTGAAACGCTCTGACTTTTTTTTTCCCCCTCCTCAGTTCAAAGCTGTTTCCAACCCACGTGTTCATTTCTTATTGCAAACCCATTGGTAGAGGCAGAGTATCTAAAAAGTTTTTAAAAGTTGCATTTAAAGTTAATTTATTAGTTTCTTTGATAAAAGCCCACATTGTTTTCTGATTCCATAAAAAAAAGTACTAACCACTTTTAAAATAAAACACAAAATGATGTGGCAGAGGCCAACAACTTTGTCCCAGAAGGTACAAGATTTGATGAGTTATGACAACTGAATACAAGAAAAAGGGAGGGAAAAAAAATCATGTAACCAACTTCCAATTACACTGGTCCAATTGCATTTTCCACTTTCAAGGTTTAGCCGTCCTTTCTGAATTAGTCTTTTGAATGAAGTTTCCGTAACATGTGGCAGATTGAGAAAAACAGTCCTGAAAAAATTTCTGCCCTGGATGACAGATGAACTGGATAATGGAGTATAATCTCTTCCATTTCATGATTTTGACACATTTTCACTTCTGTGTGTATGTTTAAATCAAGGAATCAAAATAATTTCGAGTGCAGAGTATAAATCCCAGACAAAATTACAGCTTTCATTGCAGTGTTGGGTTAAATGTAAACAGCAGGAATGTTACAGATATCTTCTAATTAAATGCATAAATCAGAGAAATGTCTTGAATGTTTACAGCGACTGCACCAAGAAATGAGAATGAGGAAGAGATGTGCTTTGTCAGCTGATGGCTGCCTCCACTGCATTCCCATACCGAGTTTAATTTTGTCACAACCTTTGGTGCAAGTTGCAGAGCTCCTCTCTGGTTGATTTACAGGCTGTTTTTTCCTACTGAGGATGATTAGTGATGGAGATAGCTTTTTCCTGGCCAAGCAGGGGATTTCTCATGTCTGTCAGTGTCACTGCTGAGGACTCTGCTGTCGGGATTTAGAGGGCAGCTGGTTTAGGTCACTGTGCCTTTCCTGTGGCTCTGGTTGTTCTGTAGTATCAGGTGGTATGTGTTGAATGTTAAATCCACGTGGACTTAGGCTGGGTTTATGGTTCCTAAGGCTGTGACGCTGAACCCACAGTCTGTTGAGCCTGCAAACAGACTGGTTTTCCTTGACTGTGTTCTCATGTTGGCTCTGTACCCTGACAAACCCTACTGTGCTGCCTTCTGCCCAGTTTTTCTCCTTGCCCTACAGGTTGGGAAAGCCCTCTGGAACCATCGAGTTCAACCATTCCCAGCACTGCCAAGGCCACCACAACCCTGTGTCCCCAAGTGCCACATCCAAGTGGCTTTTGAATCCCTGGGCAGTCTGTGCCAGGGCTGAGCAACCTTTTCCTGGTTTCCTGGTGTAACCTGAGGCCATTTCCCATTGTCCTGTCGTATCATCAGGGAGAGGAGATGTGCTCCAGGCAGGTGCAAAGTGGTTTTAAGTCACCGTGGGCTCTTAGAGCACAGGAGATGAGTCACAGAGTGGACTCAGTGAGAAGATCACAGAGTCAAGTAGGTTAGAAAGGACCTTTGAGATCAGCAAGTCCAAGCTGTGACTGAACACCACCTCATCAACTAAACCATGGCTCTAAGGGCCACATCCAGTCTTCTTTTAAACACTTCTAGGGATGGTGACTCCACCACCTCCCTGGGCAGCCCATTCCAATGGAGAGACAGGGAGTCCTACGTTTACTCCTCTCATACCAGCTGGGTAATTTATACGAGTTCTTTGTCACAAAACATCCCCAATGATGTAATCATTGGGGTGGGAAGGGACCTTAAAGCTCATCCAGTTCCAACCATTGCCACAGGCAGGGATACCTTCCACTATCCCAGGTTGCTTCAAGCCCCATCCGAACTGGCACTGGACACTTCCAGGGATGGGGAGTCCCCAATCTCACCTGTGCCAAGGCCTCACCATCCTCACAGCCAGGAATTTCTCCCCACTATCCCACCTAACTGCCCTCCAGCAGTGGGAAGCGATTCCCCCTGCAGCTCATGAGTTCAGTTGGAGGACAGATCCTGTAGCAGCAGGGCTGAGACTTTCCCACCTTGATGATACTGCAGCAGCAGCATCCAAAAGCTCCAGGAGGAAGAATTCCCTTCCTTCGCCACAACATGTGAGCTGTCCACAGCAGGGATTGGTTTTTATAGATAGGACAACAAAGGCTTACATCATGGAGTTCACTGAAGGAAGGTGTCCTAGGTGGTGTGAGTGGCCGTCAGCTCCAAAACGGAGCAGGGAATTCTGCGTCTCTGGAGTACAGTGGGAAGAGAGCACATGCCTCAAACTTACATTTTGTCCTTAATGTGACATCTATGTGACCCTTGTAATCCAAGAGGAGGTCGTCAGAGACTTGCTGAGTGGCTTGGACCCTCACAAGTCTATGGGACTGGATGGCGTCCACCCGAGGGTCATGAAAGAACTAGCAGATGAACTCGCCAAGCCACTTTCCATAATTTACCAACAGTCCTGGCTTACTGGTGTTGTGCCACAAGACTGGAAATTGGCCAATGTCACACCCATCCACAAGAAGGGTAGGAAAGATGATCCTAACAACTACAGACCAGTCAGCCTGACCTCAGTCCCATGCAAAGTCATGGAACAGATGGTCTTGTGTGCCATTACACAGCAACTGCAGAACAACCATGACATTGGATCTAGTCCGCATGGATTTCGGAAAGGCGGGTCCTGCCTGACTAACTTGATCTCCTTTTATGATCCAGTGACTCGACTGGTTGATGACAAAAAGGCTGTGGATGTTGTGTACTTGGACCTTAGCAAAGCCTTTGACACGGTTTCACACAATAAGCTTCAGGAGAAACTTGTGAAACTTGGGCTGGAAAGGAGCATCTTATGCTGGGTTACAAACTGGTTAGAAGGGCGAGCTCAGAGGGTGGTGGTGAATGGTGCAACATCGGACTGGCGGCCAGTCACCAGCGGAGTCCCACAGGGGTCAGTGTTGGGCCCAGTACTGTTCAACATCTTTATCGATGACATGGACGAGGGAATTCAATCCATCATCAGCAAGTTTGCAGATGATACTAAGCTGGGGGCAAATGTTGAACTGCCGGAGGGTAGGAAGGCCCTCCAGAGGGACCTTGACAGGCTGGAGAGATGGGCAGGCTCCAACAGTATGAGGTTTAACAAGACTAAGTGCCGGGTTCTTCACTTTGGCCACAACAACCCCATGCACCGCTATCGGCTGGGGGAGGAGTGGCTCGAGACTAGTGAAGTGGAGAGAGACTTGGGTGTACTGATTGATAGGAAACTCAACATGAGCCAGCAGTGTGCCCAGGTGGCTAAGAAGGCCAATGGCATCCTGGCCTGCATCAGGAACAGTGTGGTCAGTCGGTCCAGGGAGGTTGTCCTTCCCCTGTACACAGCGCTGGTCAGACCTCATCTTGAGTACTGTGTGCAGTTCTGGGCTCCCCAGTTTAAGAGGGATGTTGAGCTGCTTGAGAGGGTCCAGAGAAGGGCAACGAGGATGGTGAAGGGACTGGAGGGCAGGCCCTATGAGGAGCGACTACAGGAACTGGGACTGTTCAGTCTGGAGAAGAGGAGGCTCAGAGGGGACCTCATTGCTGTTTACAACTACCTGCGGGGAGGTTGCAGCCAGATGGGTGTGGACCTCTTCTTCCAGGCTGACGACACCAGAACGAGAGGGCACGGCCTCAAGCTACGCCAGGGGAGGTTCAATCTTAACATTAGGAAGCGGTTTTTCACAGAGAGAGTAATTGAATTTTGGAATGGGCTGCCCAGGGAGGTGGTGGAGTCACCATCCCTGGAGGTGTTTAAGAGAAGACTGGACGAGGAGCTTAGTGACATGGTCTAGCCGGGGGGTGTAGGGCTGGATGACGTTGGGCCCCTTCCGGCTCAGAGTGGCCTGCTAGACTGTGAGGGATCTAGGTTGGTGTTATGCTCTGCGATGTGCTCTCGGTCTCTTTACGGGTGTTAGATGGTGAGTTGGACTAGATGATCCTTGTGGGTCCCTTCCAACTCATAATATTCTGTGATTCTGTGATTCTGTGATCTATGATCTGTGAGATTCAAGTGGTGCCCGTAGTCCTGAGCTCAGGGTAAGGCAGCAAAACTTCATTGGAATACCTCGTGCTTATCAGTCCTGTCAGGGTTTGCCAAGTTCCATCCTGGTGAGCTAAGACCAGCAAAGCCTGATTGTTGTCACCAAGGGTAAACAATCCCAGCCTGGATGCACAGAGAGGAAGGGAGCATATATATTCAGTAACAAAGGGGCATTAATAGCATTTATGAGTAAATGACTTATAAATCCCCAGCCTGAGTTGGGGAGTTCTCTAGAAATGCTTGATTCATGTCCTAAAGACAGTCTTTACCAGAATAGGTCTTCATACAGTTAAGGTCAGTGAAGGCAAAGAAATCTGGAAATGTTACATCTAAAGCATACTAAAGCAGAGAATGCAAGTAATTTGTTTTCTTTATTGAAAAAGCAGCTCACTTGGGGGCCCCTTTTCAGACTGAGGTGCTTGTTTGCATTAGAAAAAAGCAGTTTCACTGTGGGAAAGTGCTACTTTTTAAACTGGTGGCTTCATGGAAGACAACGAACAGATCCCTTTTGGATGCAGTCAGCTCCTAACTCCCCATACTGAGATAGTCAAGGAGATGCAGGTGGCCAGCCTGAAGGCTTGTGAAAGTGTTACCCCTTGAAGGAATCCTTGCCCTACTCAATAGTAGCATTCCCTTTCTCCTTCCCTTCCCTTTTTCCCTTCCCTTTCTCCTGTTTGCCTCTCATTGATAAAGGCTTGTTATCAGTTTGAACCTGTTACCACAACCTTCATGAATATAGCAGAATATAGAATAAACTACACAATAGAATGAAAAGCCTAAAAAAATCCATTTGAGAAAAGGCTCCCTAGTTATTTGTTGAAGTCAAGTTAACCCCCTCCCCTCCGCCTTGGGTTTGTCTTCACAGGACTCGTAGCATTAGGACCCATTTTTTAAAAGAAAGCTGTGAAGTCCATATCCACAAAATAACTGTGTAAAAATCCACATTTGGCACTGACTCCTTGTCTGGCAGTCCCAGCTGAGATAAGGCTGCAGTCTGGCACCCCATGCTATGTCTGGAGAGGTTTTACTCTCATTTCATGTTCCGCTCCTCAAGACAAATAAATGTGATTTCCCACATGCAGCCGGGCACTGCTGCTCACCTCACAGCACTGTTTGTCTGTTTGCAGAGACTTGAAATACTTAAGGAGGGAGTATGTCCATGGGGGTGTACGTTTTCCAGTTTGGGGAGATTAGGGAGCCAAAGGTCTGCAGACTCAACCGGGTGTTAGTCAGCCTGTCCTGAGCCCCGGGCAGATAAGGGTCCACTTCCTAGGCTGCCCTGATCTGAGAGTTAATAGTTGGTGACAGCGAGTCTGTCTCTGTTCTTAAGTCATTGTTATAATTTTTTGGTAATATTTACAGGCCTGGCTCTCTCAGATTAAAAAGTACAAAATCAAAAGGAGGTCTTCCTCCGTGGGTGCTCAGGGTAGGGGGGGGTGGGAGGATGTTTGGGCTTGGCGTGCAGCCCCGCCGCCGTGCTGGGTGGGAGGGACCGGAGGAGGATGTTGGCTCAGGCTTCGTCTCTGTGGCTGCTGCTAAGTAAAAGTCAGACCTTGTAAAACGACCCGCAAGGAGCCCTCCACACGAGGAAACTGTTCTGTAAATGTCAGCCTCCCAGAGGCAAACCCAAGCGCAGCTGGGAGAAGGGGGTCTTGTCTCCTTGGTCGACGCACAAGGCCAAGGCCTAGGCGGCGGTTTGGACCCCTCTATGGTGATAACAGAGAGGAGCGTGGTCCCAGTTGTCCAAAGGAATGTTCTTTTTGGCTTGATGGGATGTTTTGGATGCAGCGTTGCACCAATATCCAGTGAAAGCATGTCTGGGACCTCGTCACTGGAAAAATATGCAAACTGAATCACTCTGCTCTTCTCCTGCCACCTTTTGTGTTGGGGGAATATGTTCTACACAACTAAATGAGAAAACAAAACTGATGTTATAGTAACTCTGGATTTGGGGTGAAAGAAGCAGGTGGGTGAAAGCAGCATTTTGACCTTTCGATGCTTTGTGGTTCTGCTGGATAATCCCAACCCTGCACTAGAGCAGAAGAGGGGTCATATAGGTAGTTTGCAAGAGGAAAAATCCTTAAACTGTGAAATTAATGTGGTTTGTGCTGTCGTTATGCTTCAGTCCCTTCCCAGCTTGGATCCTGAAGTGCAGAAAGGCCAGCACTGGGGACTCTGTAAGTAGTCACCATCTCCACTAGCAAGCACAAAAGTGGGATCCATTCAGATGGCAAAATCTCCAATCCTTTTTCCAGGGTGGGGGAAGAAAAATCTAACGCTGGGCTTGACAATTCCTAGGGGAAAAAAAGTGAGAAAAGGGCAATATTTGCATATTACTGGGTCAGAACTGGTACGTTGCCCAGGTAGGTTCCTAAGGTGCATCCTTCTGGCAGCAAGGCAGAGTGTTCTTGAAATTCAGTCATTTCCTTCACTGTCATATGTGTGTGTCTAACACCCTCTGCTCGTTTTGCACTGCTGTTTGCGTGGCACACGCCATGGCAAGAGTTACATTTGCACACAGATTGAGCCTTTGGTGGGAGCAGCGAGAGGTTTATCTGGGGTTGTTTTGGGACGATGGGATGGTGCCTTAGCTGAGGTAGGGCAGTCATCCGTGATGTTATCTGGAGCACAAAGCATTTCCATGATAAACAACATTCTTGTATTTTAGAGTAGTCTGCTATCAGAGTCAAAACAACTGCTCTGGCTTAGACAGTAGCACTCACTGCTCAAAATTTAAAATCTACAGTTCGCTCTAAGATTTGTCTAGAGTAGATTCCCCATGTCTTTGAGTATATATCTACGCATGTCATTCATTATTCAGTGGGATTGTCTTCTCTGAAGCTTTCATCATTCATACACTTCATAGACCTTTTCCAGTGAGTTTTTCTTTATTGTTAAAAAAATTAATGAATTATATCAATTAGACTAAAAGCCTGGAACTCGCTTCTCAGAAAATATTTAGCAAATCTCTGATGTGAGAACTGGAATGTTGGTTGACATTTGTAATATTGGCTTTGTTTTTAAGAGCAGTCGATGAAGGGAATATAGATTTTCTTATGCATAAGTTGGAGCAGACTTTTTGGCCAGATACACAAGTTGAATCCAGGCATCTCACAGATCACAGAATCCTTTGGGTTGGAAAAGCCCTCTAAGATTTTAAAATCCGACAGTTTCCCCAGCACTGCTAATCCCGCCACTGCCCCACGTCCAACACGGCTTTGAAATCCCTCCAGGGATGATGGTTTGCTCCAGATCTCCTGGTTCAATGCAGAACTGATCTTCCACTGCCTTCACTTGCTTGCTAAACTTTATAAATACTCTATTTTCTGTCTTTGGCTGAGTGATCCAACAGTGCATGTGTGGGTTTAGGGCAACTTGAGTGTTGGCCCAATTTGAGACCTTCAGAGGATGCTCCTGAGATGTTCTCAGCTCAGTCATCACAGACCAGGTTGCTCAAACCTCACTCACAAAATTCTGGAAAGAAAAAATCCGCTTTTATTTGGGGGCAGGTGGTATTTTGGGGTCTGGAAAGTCTTTATAAGGTTGCAGGATTGAATTCTGAGAGTTAGGAAATCCCTGGATTTCTAAACCCTTCTCTGAGGGTCCTGTTAAAGCATCGTGGTCTTAATTGTGAGTTGCAGCAGAGTGAAGCATCCAAAATCTGCTCCTAACCTGGTAACCTTTTGTTGGCAGCTATGCAAATCCTGTGTAAAGGTGTCAGTGAATGAGTGATTTCTAAACTCATTTCAGTTTTAACAGAAATGCTTGCTGCAAACATACTATTTTTCGTGGCCATGTAAAGCTTTGCACATCAGTCTAGACACAGATGGGTTGCAAGCACAGGAAGCCGGGGCTTAAGCTCATTTGCATCTTCCTTAGCAGTGGTAAAAATAGGGACTGCTGTTATGAAATGTGCATTTTCTGCAAATCCTATGGTAGGAAGGGCTTATACCTCCACTTGATAGCCATGAAAGTTTTCTGAGTTGATGGGCTCGTTCCCATTTGTGCTGTGGTGCCCTTTAATGCTACTGAGAAACGGGTCCAGGGATTATTCTGGTTTTCAGATTTTAATTCCCTAAATTCAAAAGCACACAAAGGATTTTACTTACTTACCTGAGTAGATGGTGTGTGGGTCATGAGTATTTATCTGAGATGGTGTGTGGGTCGTGAGTGCTCCTGCAGGGTCAGGCCCTAGAACCCTTTTTGTCAGTTGGGTCAGTAGCTTCCTTCTTTCCATGTGTTTAAATATTTTTTTGGGTAGCTTTATTTTACTTTTTAAAACACTCTTTGTTTTTTACTGTTGTCATTTTGAGGTTCTTTAGTTTTTGTTCTTTCTTCCGAGAGGCCTTTGTATTTTCAAAGAATTAATTTTGTTTCAGGTTAAGCCCTGAAGTGGACGAAAGGTCTATTTTTTGTTGATGGCAGCTATTTACAGGTCATGTAAATCATCCTCGAGCTTAAAGTTTGATTACATATATCAATCCCTAGCCATTTTGTCTTAGTATTTGGTAAAGCCAACATACATTGTATTTTGTGGAGGATTGCAAATGTCCTCACAGTGTTGCTATTGTAGTCCCCTTCCTCTCCTGGTCAGGCAGCAAATCAGAGCTCAGTCTGGCTCCCAGATGTTGGGCTGTCACCTTGGAAGTGTTCTGGAAACATGTCTGTCTATCTAGACACCATGGCATAGGGAAGAATCCTGAGAGGGCAAGCAAATTGTAATCACAGCTGTAAGTCCTTGAATTGGGGCTGTGTATGTGCAATACATACAGTGTTACGTAGAGGCTGGTGATGTGTAATAGGTGAGTCTTGCTTTAGTACTTCATCTTAAACTTCTCTTCCCATTCCACACTTTCTCCAGGTTTCTCTGAAGTTGAGCAGGGATTCCTCTTTTCCTCAGACTAAGTGCATTAAGGGATTTTTCACAGGATCCCAGAATAGTTTGGATAGAAAGGAACCTTAAAGCTCATTCCATTCCACCCATGGCTAGGGACATCTTCCACTGTCCCAGTTACTCCAAGCCCCATCCAACCTGGCCTTGGACAGTTCCAGGGATGGGGCAGCCACAGCTTCTCTGGGAAACCTGTGCCAGGGCCTCCCCACCCTCACAGCCAAGAATTCCTGCCCCATCTCCCATCTCTCCCTGCCCTCTGGCAGTGGGAAGCCATTCCCTGGGTCCTGTCCCTCCATCCCTTGTCCCCAGTCCCTCTCCAGCTCTCCTGGAGCCCCTTTAGGCTCTGGAAGGGGCTCCAAGGTCTCCCTGGATCCTTCTCTCCTCCAGGTGAACACCCTCAGCTCTCCCAGCCTGTGTTTATAGCAGCTGGCCAGTGGTCTGGTGTATTTACTGTCCTCTCTAGAAGTAGCCCAGAATCTGGGTATTTCTGGGGTGCACCCAGGAGAACCTGAAGTGGGTATCTGGTCTCATCCTAAACTCAAATACATGTTTATACAGTGCTTTTGGGATTTGTTCAGATTAGCAACCTAATATAAAGACAAAAATCATTTCTGTGGCACAATTTGGAACTATTAGAATTGACCAGCAATATTTCATGGCTGAATGGAAAAGGAACAAGTGTGGATGTGTTTGCATCCCTGAATTTCTAGGAGTTAAAAGGTGTTAGTATTTGTCATCCCAGAAAGAAAGTAAATCTTCTTCTCATGGTACCCTGCAAAGCTTTGTGTCCTAGCAGGTTCACCACAAGTATTTAACTTGTTTAAATAATTGTGCTTTTACCAATAAACATCCAGGCAGAGCTGTTTGGCTGATTTTTCCACAAATGACCCAGCTTCTCAGTATTCTATAAAAAACATCCATAATTGCTGAATTCTTACCAGAGGCACGTCTGCTTTTCTGTTGGTAGTTCACATCTGACACTGAAAATTCACCACTGGATATTTGTTTTCCTGCAGCTATTGTTGTACAAATCTTGACTCAAAGTCATCTGGAAACAGAAATCATGTATCCGTGATCCTGACTTGCTAAAACAGTTGTCTCTCTCTATAGATAAACTTCCCTGCCCTGCTGGACCAGGAAGATCGTGTCCCTTTAGGGGCTACTTGTCTTTTGGAATTTTACTTGCTGGGAAAAATGTTATTGTCTACAACAGCTGATGTGATTGCTTAAACTTTCACATTTCTTTTACTATGTATAATGCTATAATATTGAATATATTTATTATGTTTAGCTTGTACACTGATGGTTTGGAACCTCTTACCATCCTGGGTTTTCTCTTTCTTGTCCAGCATCCCTGGCACACCCCAAGCCCCCATTTTCTTCACCATCTTTCCGTTTGCACCTATTCCTGACGTCTGAGCAAGACGTGGGGCTCACACCTAGTCTAGCAGATTTCCTGTTTGCTTCCCTCATCTCTTCACCATCATCCTTTGCTGGGCTGTCTGTGCTGTGGGCCTGAGAGGGAGAGGAAGATGGTATCAGGCAGGTGTGGTGTAGCCCATGGAGATATTCCGCCACAGCCACACTGACTTTCTGTCTGAAGTCAGAGAGAAGCACTGCAGACACGAACAGAACCAGAGAGAGATGAAAGGGCCCTGTCACCCCAGAAGAATGAGGTATCTTAGAGCAAGCACTGAGATTCTTCCACAAATTGTTCTCTGTTATGGAACACAAGTCCTTACACATATTTATATAAAAAACAAATACATCAGTGTTTACCTATCTACCTGTGTATCTATACCAGGCCTGACTAAGGAGTTGTTTTCAGGATCCTTGGACATTCATTTGACTCAGATTTTCTGGGGGCCAGATTTTCAAGTGGTATTGTGCATTTTGCAGACAAGTACAAACGTCCTTCATCTGCCCAAACCGCTCACAGGTTGGTATGTTTGGTGCAAGGCAGGTTGTAGGGGCAGTCTTTGCTGGGGTAAATATTAATTATAGACCCTGTAGTAGAGACTTGGTGGGATCCTGAACCTGAACACCCCCTTTTTTTTTTTCCTTTCCCATTTGATGTATTTTGCTAATAAGGTCCAATCCTACAGATGCTCTGCAGGCTGTACTGCTATATTTAGCTGAAACAATATGAAACACATAATTTGCCAGCATGTCATTAGGTTACCAAACAGGACTCAAGGCAAGGTTTTCAAACACACACAAATCCCACTTCGAGAAAGACTTTGAAGCTTTGGATTGATGGAAAGTCCCCATGAATTTGACTCTCAGATGTGTTCAGACTCCTTTGGAAATGGTACTTTTCTCCTCAAAGAGTCACCTGCTTTTGAAAATACTGACTCGCACTTGATTGCTGTTTCAGATACCAGAGTTTCTAACCAGAACTTGAGGAGAGGAAGATTCTGTGCATTTTTACTAATCCAGTTCTTTACTGTCTGTATTTTCCACAACGACTTCCCCACTTTTTACATAAGTGCTGCTTTTCATGCAATAGAACATACAGGTCAGGCAAGAAGCAAAGACATCGCTCTTAAAGCAGCTCCACTGCCCTTTCTTACATTATCTGAAGATCCACTGACATGACACTGTAGCTCCAATGGTTCACTTGAGAGGAAAGGGGTATTTTATTTGATGCAGAGCTCAAACTTTGTAGCTGGGATGCTGCTGCCTTGCCTGGAGCGGGGCCAGGTGCTGCTGGCTGGCCATGATGTTCTCTTCCTCAACGTTAACTGAAAAAAAAAAGAAAAAAAGAAACCGAAAAGAAACCAAAACACCCTGATGTTGTTGAACTTTTGTGGTGAGGGAGTTATTGCAGTTCAGTTCTGCATCTGTTCATCGGACTTCTTGTGGTTTTTCATCGAATCATGTGATTGACAACACAGACAGTCTGCAGAGTTCTTGGTCTGTCTCGTTTGTACCCTCATCCCAACCACTAAATCTGACTTCTGCTTTGTCTGGCAGAAGAAAACGAGATAGGGTGCAGTGATGGAGTGATTCACTGGGGCTGATAAGGGGTGTCTGTGTTTAACTTGTGCTGCTCAAGCTGTTGTGTTACCTCTGGCACTTGGGTTTTCAAGGACCGCCTCAGGTTGGCTCATTTTAAACTGTCTGGGGCTGTTTGTTCCTCTCTGAGGGCTGGAGGGAAAGGCAAATAATGGCTCCATTGGACCGATTTATGTCAGGATTAGGAGCCCAAAAACTTAAAGAGTGAACAGTGTAGGATGTAGGATCATAGGGTGGTTTGGGTTGGAAGAGACCTTAAAGGTCATCTCATTCCACCTTCCACTATCCCAGGCTGCTCCAGCCTGGCCTTGGACAGTTCTTGGGATGGGACAGCCACAGCTGCTCTGGGAAACCAGTGCCAGGGCCTCACCACCCTCACAGCCAGGAATTCCTTCCCGATCTCCCATCTGTCCCTGCCCTCTGGCAGTGGGAAGCCATTCCCTGGGTCCTGTCCCTCCATCCCTTGTCCCCAGTCCCTCTCCAGCTCTCCTGGAGCCCCTTTAGGCGCTGGAAGGGGCTCCAAGGTCTCCCTGGATCCTTCTCTCCTCCAGGTGAACACCCTCAGCTCTCCCAGCCTGGCTCCAGAGCAGAGGGGCCCCCGTCCTTCAACACCGTCACAAACAGGGCTGTGAAGGAGAAAAAGGGATGATTAATCCCATGCCAAGGCTCTTCCTCTGTTATCAAGGCTGCCATTTAAGATGCCGTAGAACGGTCCCTCTTTTCAAGTAGTGCTAAAAATCAGGTTCACTGGAGTGTCACCAGCTGGGGAGCAAATGTCTTTCCAGGAGCAAGTTGGACACAACAGCTGCATAGCAGAGGAAAATGGATTTGTGCACTGCTGGTTTGACGTGCCATCTTGGGAATTCTGCTAACCATGATGAAGGCTCACCAGTACTGGATGGGGCATTGCTGGGAGTGCCCTGGGACTCCTGTGGCCTGGTTGCTTTACAGCTCTCCTGAAAGATTAATTCAATGTCACCTCCTGTCTGTCTACAGCACAAAGCAAGGGCTCCGGATCACTCATTTGGAAGCAGTACATGCAGGAGACAAATGGCACAGATCTGAATTGAAACATTCCTTGAACCCATTGAGAATCTTACAGCTTTCTGGCATCAATCAGGCTTCTTGCATGGTGTTTAACTCTTGCTGTTTCAAATAGTTTTAAAGTCAGCATGTTAAGGAAGTAACTTTTCGAGGTGTTTTAAATTTGATTATTTTGCTCGTGGACAAATTCTGTTTTCAGTGAACACCTTGGTAGTGAAACAGTGTGGATAGTTTTTTATCTTAAAGTGAATGTCTGACATGGTTAATCTTGCAAGTTACATCACAGAGTCATTGAGGTTGGAAAAGCCCTCTAAGATCAAGTTCCACCCTTAACCTACTGTGTTCACCACTAAGCCATATTCCCAGGTGCCACACCCAAAGATGCTGATGCACTTCCCTCCCTGCTGGGTCTCTAGGATTTCTCATTTTTCATGAATGAGAAGCCATGGACACCACACAGTTGTAAGTCACTGCAGTCATCTGAAGAGAGTGGGTTTGAGCTTCTGACATGGAATTCAAATTCCCTATGTCTCATTAGCAATGCACTGAGCTGTCCTGGGCCCGCTGTTTGGGTGGACCATCAAAAAATCCATCACTCCTGCCATTACCTACATTTCTTTTCATACAGATGCATTCAAAATTGTGTGCAGGTAATGACAATATGTATTGTCTATCCTTAGAAATCTCATTTTCCTTGTCTACATTTCCAAGATGCGCCTGCAGGCTGTTAAAGGCACGTGTTGGATGTGAGGGAGTCCAGGCTGACTGCAGTGAGTTACAGCCTCTAATCTGAAATTGATTATTAAATTGCTGTGGTACAATTGCAATAGATGGCAACATTGATCAGTCTGAAGAAAGGTTTAATAATAAAATCAATGCATGGCTTACTGCCTGGAAATATGGATGCTATCTGATTTATTTTATGCTGCCCTTCCAGCTGAGAGATAATGGGATAGTAAGACCTGACCCACCTCAGATGGAGCTGTTAGAACTTCTAATATAATTTTACCTGCTGTTTTAAAGCTGGGGATGTTTGTTAAGTTGCATGAGAGCCCAGAATGGTCCCAGTCTACTGCCATGACTGTTTGCAAAACCAGTAGCTGTATCTGTGACCCTGAAGGTGGAAAAAAGTTATCTGTGTTTAATTCAGCTCAAATTAGCATCTTTAATCACTTTTTTCCCCTCCTTCCGCCCCAGAAGGACTACTGCAGGCTGCAGTCCTGGTGTGCAGCCACCCCTGGGGTGAAGAGTGACAGCTGTGTCAGGGCTTTTCTCTGCCTGGAAACGTTGCCATGGTGTCATCATGAGGTTTAACCATTCATTCTGCTGATGCAGTGCTGAACGGAGCGTGCTCCTGTCAACACTGACCGCAAGTCAGGAAGTTTTGGAGGGAAGTGGGGGAGATCACACCAAGGATAAGCAGGGTAGAATATCAGGGTTTTTAAAAAAATAAATAATAATGAAAATATGCATGAGGGCTTGGTTGGGGTGAGGTTTAACCCACCAAATGAGTTGTGGTGTCCTGAGAGGAGGGATGGGGTAGCAGAAGGGGAAGGCAGGGACAGCTTGAAAACTTGGAGCTGAGATGGGAAGGGAGAGAGGATGTTGGTGAAAAGGGGGATCTCTCAAGGCTGATGAGAATTGGGCAAATTATAAAAACTAAATAAAACAGACAGAGAGAGAGGACAAGGTTGCAATGAAAGGGATTTGGGATGGGAGTAGGCCAGGAGACAGGAAATGAGAGATCAGGGTGAGTGAGATGGGTGCAAGGTGCCTAAGAGTGAGAAAACAAGATGATGCAGAACATTAAACAGGCTGGTCAAAACAGACTTGGGGAAGAGAGGTTGTAGAGAGGTGGTGGAAAGTGGTTTAGGTGCACAAAAGGGCTGTTGGAGCACTTCTCTACCACAAACTACATGTCTGACACAGGAAATTAAACTTGCTGATGTACCTTTGAGGTTCTGAGCTTTGAACTCAACAGGAGTTAGATGCAGAAGTGCCTTTTGCAATCTGATCTTTTAATCTTTGAACAGAGATACCCACTGGTGTCCTCCTTCCCTCCCTGAGTGTTCTGAGCTCCCCATGTGTTCCAAAGTCATGAAATGCAGTAATGACACCCAAAAGTGCTTCCACCCAAGCTCCATTGTCATCCAGCTAAGCAGAGCTGTGGTGAAGGGCCTGACCCCAACAAAGCCAAACCACGGCAGCTCCAGAATGTTGGAGGACACTGGAAGGTGGTGGCACTGATCTCATGGATGGAGGCGGTGCCACATTGTCACCCAAGGCTGTGACTGAGCCAAGCTGAAGAAGCTGCCCATGGAGACATGTAGGAGGTGGCACATTGTCACCTGAGGTGGGATGAAGCTGACCATGGAGACATCCTCTTTGTAAAGCATAATACAGGCACCACCTTCATGTGTTTGTGTAATTGTATGCTCAGCACTGGCACCAAAATGCTCCAGCAGCAGCAGCAGCACAAGGAAGGAGTAGAATCACAGCCCATCGAGTCCATACCCCAGCACTGCCAAGCCCACCACTAAACCATGTCCCCACGTACCACATCTACATGTTTTCTACAACTCTGCTATTTTCCACGTTTTCTGACTCCCAAGAATACGCATCACCTGGGGGTGTAGAAGTTAAATACATAACCCTGAAAACCAAGTGGCCAAGAAATGCCTGTTCAGCAGAGGCTGATCCAGCCAGAAGAGTCTTGTACCCTAAAGCAAGGAAACAGGACACTATGAGCTCCAGAAATAGGATAGGGAATCCCTTCATTATTAATGGGCACAGACTCCTTAGCCATTGCTGTGCTTGTTCTGGTCATGTCGCACTGTAGAGTTTATTCTTAGTCTTAGCCACAGCCTTATAAATAATAAAATGGGTCGTGTTTTATCTTACCCCAGTGATCATTGTAATGCGGCTTTTGTCTGAGACTCTGCCAAGCTCAGGCACAGGCAACATTTGGAAGTGGATAAAGTGAAGAGCAGAGTTACAAAAGTAGACGTTGAATATCAGGGAAAGATAATTCCTGCAGAGGATGGTCGGGCACTGAACAGGCTCCCCAGGGTTGGTCACAGCCCCAAGGCTGCCAGAGCTCCAGGAGGGTTTGGACAGGGTGGGATTGTTGGGGTGTCCTGTGCTGAGACAGGAGCTGGACTGATGGTCCTTGTGGATCCCTTCCAACTCGGGATATTCTGTGATATCACAGGCTGTGTTTATTCTTACAGCCCTTCCAAAGGATTCTCCTGCTAAGGAGCCAGAAGCAAAATGCTTTTTGGAGAAAACTGCAATACACAGGTCTGTATGTGCACAAGCAAGAAGGCCTTTGTGAAGGCCTAAAAGACTAAAAACAACAGATTTCCTTAAGACCTTTGTGTTTTGTAAAGGATTCACGTGTTTAGTCTGTTTACATGCAAATCGATTGTGACAAACAGTAGAGGGGTTGAATACAAAATGCTAATGCAGCATTCAGTTTGTAAAAGAGATATAAATGATCTCTTCATCCTGTAAATATTTTCCTTTGTGTCTAATGGTTTAGTTCCTTCCATTATTTTGCTCACCAAACCTCTTCCCTCAGTGTTTACATGGGCTGTGTGTTTGTGAACAGACATGCAAACCCTCCCTGACTGGACTTGGGTTTCTCCTTGCAGAAGTTCCCTGAGCTGAAGTTCAAGTACGTGGAGGAGGAGCAGCCTGAGGAGTTCTTCATCCCCTACGTATGGTCCTTGGTCTACAACTCAGCTGTGGCCCTGTACTGGAACCCCCAGGACATCCAGCTCTTCACCATGGACTCCGGCTGAGGGACACCCAGCTCAGCTCAGCTCAGCTCAGCTCAGCTCAGCTCAGCTCTGTCTTCTTACAGGAAACGAACCTCTGTGCTGCGTGTTGATACGTGACCCCTTCCAGTGTGCACCCTCTGACCCCAAAGCTTACAGGGAATGAAGCTTGCCACTTACTGTACAGCCCATTTTGGAAGCAGATTTGCCACCGACACGCTGGGGACAGGCTGTGCTGTGAGGGACTTGTAGGCAGCCTTGTGTTTGTATCCATAATGTAGAGCTTGTTTGATGAAAATGAGGCCTTACACATGGGATGTGATGTTACTACCAACCACAAACCTGATTGCTCTTTTAACCTGATGGGGTAAATGAGGAAAGAGATTGCAGGCTTTGATTTGGAAGCAGCGTTTGTATTTTTGGTTCTTTCCAGCGAGGCAGCTTGGTTGGGTCAGGCTTTTTGTGGTCTGTAGGATTCTGCCGTGGGCTGCTTGTTAGCTTAATCCCGTGTTTTCACTCACAGCCCCTCATTTCAGTGGCACTGTCAAGCCTGCAGTCCTTAAATTGGTGTCTACACTGTCATCCGAGGGAACTAAGCAAGGAGCATCTTAATCAGATTAGCTCCCGGGCAGAGTCAAAACACTTGATTTAGATGTTTGTGGGAGGATTTTCAATAGCGAGTCTTTTTGTTGTTGTTGTTGTTGTTCGACTGGCAAATACTCTACAGAGGGCTAGAAACACCAGCTTTTGGGGTCAGGTCCCTTACAAAATTGTTTGTCTGTGCTCCTGTACAAAAGCTGTTCCTGGAAATCGAAAGTGTAGGGAAGAGGGGAAAAAAAGTAGTCCAAAGAACATAATTACAAGATTGTAAAATAGACCAGTGTCCTGTAAAACTGTGTGTAATGGTGGCAGTGTACCCTGGGGATACTTGGCAAAGCTCTGTGTTGAAACCCCCCTGTTTGCTATTAAAGGTTTTACGGCAGAAGCATAGATTTATCCAAATGTAGAATACATACTTCTTTCTTTTTATTGTTGTTTCCAAGTGCCCTTTCCTGATATACCTGTTCCAGCAGTGGGAAAAGCAAAAGGAATGGCGTGATTTTGAAAGAACGTCTCATATTTCAAAGTGGGGATCATTCTGGGGGGGGGAAGGCTCCCTGTTGCACACGCATCCACCGACTCTCCTCATCCCACATGCTGCTGTGTGAGGGGACTGTCACCAGTGCATTGCATGCCAAAGCTTCCAATTTCAAGGAATTAGTTACTAAACATACGTGGCAACCCTCTGTATCCACTGCCTGCTCCAGCATGTTCCATTTGTTGACCTGAGGGATCAGATGCATTTGCTTTCAGACAGTCCTTTGAGTGGCTTTACCTATAATTTCTCGTGCTGTTGGTCCCCCCAAAGGATGTGCTAAGATTGTACTTTCCTTTTACCTGCTTATTTGGAGGTGGAAGCCCATTTGAGTCCTAAATGCTGGCTTTAAAAAAAAAAGCATAAAACAAAAACAAAAACAAAAAAGAAGACGCTTTCCACATTTATTAAAATACAGCTACAAGGGGATAGATAGATAGATAGATAGATAGATAGATAGATAGATAGATAGATAGATAGATAGATAGATAGATAGATGGATGAAGCCCAGAAGCATATGAGACTTTAAAATGGCAGAAACTTGTGAGAAAAGGCAGTGGTAAGACTGGAGATGCAGTGTTTTCTTAGGCAACTACAAGCGATGAATGAACCATGACTGAGCTGCACATAAGCTGATGGTGTGTTTTGGATTTATGCTGGTTTTTTGTTCTTTGAGCAAACAACAAAAAAGGGGATGACTTTTCTTAGTTACTGTAGTGATTCGTAATTTTATCTTTAGTAAAGACTTAAGAGTGTTTGTGAGTCATCAGGGCTGCCCAGCTTCGGAAAGGTCAGTCTGAAGATGCACTTTTAAACTGTGGATTCTGAAGCTGCTGGGATGGCTCAGTGTTCATCTGTTTTAAACTGCCCACGAGCACTTGAACCTGCTCAGCAGGGAAGCACCCTCCACCCCGAGGTGGGAGAGGCCTCACCAGAGCAGACAGCTCAGCCAGCTGCCAGACTGGAGACAGCCTGATTTGTCTGTGGAAGGGCTTTCTGCAGAGAGAAGGGTCCATAAAGCAGCAGCCTGGGGGAATAGGTCAAACCAGCTGCTGAGCCAACATGGGAGTGCACTGTAAATCCTCTCTCACTGTCCTCTGTGGTGACACTGAGAGGCACAGATGGAACAGGTTTGTTCCACAGGCATCATTTCCATGCCATGCTCCCAGGTCCCAGCTGGTTTGGAACAGCTGGAGTTACCATCTTAAGCTGAAATAGCGGAGGGAGACCAAGATTTACACTGAAATCCATCGGCTCTTCCAAGAGTTGGAGCTGAGGTGAGTCTGGCAGTGTCCTGTTGTCTGCGGTCTGGTACGGTCACAAATACTCTTGTTCTCCTTCACCTTAGGGATCCTTTTCATTACTTTGTGTGAAAGATTTATTATGCATAATAAAAGAAAAAAAAGTAAAACAAGTCATACAAGGTGTTGTTCTGTTCTGTGTGACAGCTGACATGTGGAGAGCATGGCCTGGTCATCAGCCCTGGTGCCCTCCAGGATGCACAAAAAGAAGGATTTTTTTAATTTGTTGTAAGTAAATTGTTCATTAAAGCTGTGCTTGGTGAAAGAAGGGATGTGTCATGTGGTCTCCCACCTCGTGCACATTCAACTTCTGCAGAAATGGAGAGAGGCAGAGGAGGGACAGGATTGTCCACACCAGACGAGATGTAATGTGTTGCTGCACCCTCAGTTTCTCTTTCCTGTTGTTTTGTCCTCACAATTTAAGCTGATGCTGTGTCTCTTTGTTTTGGGTGAGATGAGGATGGGATGACTGTTGCACCAGGACCTTCACCTGGCCATGCTCATATTTGGGGTGTCCAAATTGTGGCCAAATTGGAAAGTGGCATACACAAGGAATGGCTTCCCACTGCTAGAGGGCAGGGAGAGATGGGAGATTGGGAAGGAATTCCTGGCTATGAGGGTGGGGAGACCCTGGCAGTGGTTTCCCAGAGAAGCTGTGGCTGCCCCTGGATCCCTGGAAGTGTCCAAAGCCAGGCTGGACGGGGCTTGGAGCCGCCTGGGATAGTGGCAGGTGTCCCTGCCCATGGCAGGGGCTGGAACAAGATGATCTTTAAGATCCCTTCCAACCCAAACCCTGCTGGGATGCTGTTCTGAGAGGGAAATCCATTGCTTCAGGGCTGGGGAGGAGAAGAGAGGTCTGTTCTCAGAGAACATTGCTTCCAGAGGACCAGGCAGGAAACACAGTTGCTGTGTAAGTTGTTTCCCTGGTGAGGGAGAAATTCTTCCTCAGAGTGAAACTGATCTTTGTCTGAGAGCAAGGTGGTGGGTTGGAAGCTACAAACAAGTTGGGAATCGTTCACTTTGGAAGGTTTTTGGACATCTTTTGCCAAATTTCCTGGATTTCTTGACCCTAGTAGCCGAAACCCAAAGAGTATTAGGCAAATTACAGTTAAAAAAAAATCCAAACTGTTTTCTATTTCCCTCCAGATTGTTGATCTACCAGTTAAACAGGAAAGGAAGAAGCAAACAACCTCTCTCCCTTCTTTGGAAACTCTGAAGCTTTTTGTACAGTCTTTTCTACTGGTTTTATTCTCATATATATTGTCTAATTCAGCCAACTAAAGGTCAAATGCCACCTTATGTTTAGTCAAGCCTAGGATCTCTCTTGATGGATTGGGCTCAGTCCCTGTGAACCCCTGGCTTCTGTGCTGGAGCAGGGGGAGATTTCTGTACAACTGCACTTCTGGAATCACCTGAGCACTCTAAATCCTTTCCCATTTCTAGCCATTAGCAGGGCTGAAAATTTGCACCACTGCTGCCAGTAACACTGTAAAATTCGGTGTCCCAGCTGCTTTTCTGTTTGATTTGTTCTTTATTTGCATGGGGGGGGGGGGGTTGTTCTTATTATTATAAAGTGTATTACCTATTATTGTAGCAGACTCTCCTAACTCAACAGACACCAACTTAGGGGAACAGCTGCACATCTGGTGGCAACACACAACAGCCTCATCAGCTCCTGAACAATGAAGCATCAGCCCCTGGGCACCTTCCAGCAGAACCTGAGAGTGCCATGAGCTCTCAACATAGTGCAGGTGTCCCTTGAGTCTGACTTGTGCGGGGAAGGATGTCCTGGATGTCACAAGGTTGGTTGTGTGGGTTAGGCTGGAGGTGGCTGGGAGTTACTTTGGGCTTGGCTGCAAGGAAGACTTTTAACCTTATGAATTATTCACTCGTGGTGCCTTTGCATGGGTCATTCATGACACTCAGATGTGTGTGAAAGGTTCGGGGAAGGGTTCAGGCACTCAGGGAGTTTTGCCTGGTTTTTTCCTTTCAGGAAAGGAGCCTGTTGGCAGGACAACCCCAGGCTGTGATATCACCAGGCCAGTGTTCTTGGCCATCCTTCTTCTGCATCAGACATCAACACATGTCACCAGCATCGTTCACCACGCTGATAACAGGTCTGCTAACAGAAGATAATGGTACTTCAGAGACAAGAGAGCAACTCTTACAACCTCCCTTGACCTGGACAGCAGAGCAGAACTTCCTGCTGTGGCTTTGGGAAAAGCGACTCATCAGCTACAGGGCTGTGGAGACCAGGATTTAAGGTAGCCATAGAATGGTTTGGGTTGGAAGGGACCTTAAAGATCTGAGAGCTGGAGCCCCTCTGCTTTGGAGCCATGCTGGGAGAGCTGGGAGTGTTCACCTGGAGGAGAGAAGGATCCAGGGAGACCTTGGAGCCCCTTCCAGAGCCTAAAGGGGCTCCAGGAGAGCTGGAGAGGGACTGGGGATAAGGGATGGAGGGACAGGACCCAGGGAATGGCTTCCCACTGCCAGAGGGCAGGGAGAGATGGGAGATTGGGAAGGAATTCCTGGCTGGAGGATGGGGAGGTCAGAGAAGTTGACAGGGCCATGGAAATTGCTGCAGGTTGCACAAGCTGTCTCAAAAGCAGCAACACATGAGCCGCATCACACCTTTGCATGTCCCTGACCACAGACTTTGGCATCCCTTCACTGGGAATACTGGGCACCACTCTGGAGTGACAGCATTGTGAACACTTTTCTCTTTGTGGGTAGTTCACCCAGAGCTGCAAGGCTCCATCAGAGGTTACAGCTTGTGAGCATTTAATCACAGATGCTGGTTATTGCTGGGTGGATGCATCTCAGATGTTAGGGCTGTGTTGCCTTTCTGAAAACGAATTTCTCCAAGTAGCCCTGTTTAATATTGAGGGCACTGCCACCACCCATGGACTGTGCCATCATTCACACGTACCCAGATAAATGAAAATGTCACTGTAGGTGAATCCCTCCAAATCAACAAATCAAACACAACACAGCTCTGCCAAACTGGGACAATTTGAATGAGAGACTTAAAGAAGAGAGTGATGATATTTTTTTTTAATACCGCTGAAGCACACAGCATAATCCTTCATCATCACTTTAAAAACTGTCTTAAAATTAATCCAAAATGAATATGTCTTGGCAGACGTGATGAAATGTTCAGCTGTACATAATATTTTTTGCCAGATGTCCTGGCAAACTAAATGGCAAGCTTCAGTCTTCCTTGTAGTCACTTTGTGCTGCTGAAAAGCCCTAAATCTTATGGCTCTGGAAGAAAATTGGAGGCCTTTGAGGATCAGGGAAAGGAGCAGTGACAAAGTAGGTGACGTCCCCGATGATGCTGCCCCAGCCCCTCCTCCTGTTTATGAAACAACGGAACAAATGCTTTTCAAAGAGCAAACCAGCTTATTAAAAACTGACAATTTAAACTAAGAGCAGCTGTCCTCGCCCTGCTGCTTCTATTTTTGTCCCTGAAGCTGTTGTCAGGGTCCATCCCTTCTCCCAGCGCAGCTCTTGCATCCCCGTCTGGAGTCCTCCTCCCTCCATGAGCCCTGCTGGGTGTGGGTCCTTGGGGTACAGGGGATCTGGGGTGCTCAGCCCCACCAGAGCTGTCTGTCCCTACTTAAAAACTGCATCAGCTGGGGAATAATGGGAATAAACCATTCAGGAGCAAAACCGTATCTGGAAATTCAAAGCATCTTCCAAACAGGTGTTTGAGGACCTAAAAACGTTGGGTTTTTTTCCCAAAACAGCCTCGTGTGGTTTTTTTGTTGCTCAGACTGTTCTGACAGAGGGAAAAGCCCACTGTCATTCCTTGAAGTGAGACATTCAGTACCCACTATTTACTTGGCTGAGCTTCAGATTAAATATTCTGCTTAGTGACTTTTGTCTTGTCCTTGTCTCTGCAGTGCTGAGCTGCTGAGCAAAGAAGCAACAGAACCATTTTCACCCTGAAATGAAGCTCCTTGTGATGGCTCCAGAAAAAAATCCTCACCCTCCTTCCCCACCCCGAAGACCAGCTTTGGCCTCTACAGTCTTGCAAGTTTCTCCCAGCTGAAATACGAAGTGAAAATTAAACTTAAATTCTTTTCTTTGTCTTAAATCAAATCTCAAAGGCTCCAATTGCCCTTTCAAAGGTCAAGCTTTTAGCCCACAAAATTATAATCAATACATTATTGACCTAAACAATATTCGTAAACTTCATGCTCCCTTTTCCTCCTTGCATGGCTTCTCCCCCTTCCTGATAGAGGAAAGACCAGGAAACTGGGACCTCCTGACAGTGATGGGATGGAGGGAGCTCATTAAACCCCACATGCACAGCAGGGCTGGAGGAACATGAGCATCACCAGCACCCACAAAGCAGGATTGCATCCCTCCCTCCCTCCCTCCCTTCATTCCTCCCTTCATTCCTCCCTTCATTCCTCCCTTCATCCCTCCAGCCAAATGAAACTCCAGTGAGTACCCCGAGGAACTGTGCTAGAGAATAAGCCAGAAACCACAGTCCTGACCCAAAGGATGAATAATCAGCAAGAAAATAGACTGACTGAGGGGCTGAGCCTAGATAAGGTAGCCTGGACATGTGTGCATAGTACATATATGTGTATATATACTCTTTATATATATATGTCAAAATGGCACATCATTATTAATTATAATTCTGTCATTGTCTATAAAATTCCTCCCTTTCACAGCATCACCTTGTTTGATAAAGGGCCACCAGTGGCAGCACAGAATTGGCTGTGTTTGTGGGGGTGCCCTGTTGAGTAGTGACTATAGGGAACGTCTCAGCTGCCTCTGGGGCAGGACTTTGGGAGACGCCAGGCCTTCCCCAGGCTGGTTTCAGCCAAAGGGCTCTGTGAGGGCTCTCTGAGGGTGGTGGGGCAGAGCACCCCGTGCACCGGGGGCTGCCGGTGATGGATTTGCCTCATCCGTTACCTTGTGCCCCACGTGTGTTTGTGTTGTGACTATGAGCACTAAACGAGGGCAGATTAGTTGTGTTTGTGCAGATGCCAAGCTCTCTGTTGTGACATTTCCATCTGCCTCGGTGTTGTATAACCCTCTGCTCCTGGTAAGATTAAGAGCGAGGAAGAAATCGCCTCCTTCCCCAGCACCTCGTGGCCTGGGCTGGCCAGGGGCATCTTATCTCCTAATGTTCACAGCCAAGTCCCAAGGCCTTTCCTTTGGTCTACACCTGAAACTCTGTGACCAGCCCATAGCCTTGGGCTGATCTGCAGACAAGGCAAAGCAAAAGCTCTGTTTGTACCCATGTGTTTCAGCATTGCATTTGTCTCTGATAAGCTTCAAGGACTGATAGTCATCTTCAGGTCAAAACAACTTAGATCCTGGTCCTGGTAAGCCTTTGTTCCACCTCTCTGATGTGCACCAGCCAGAGCAATCAGCAAGGATAGAGCTGCTTGTGACCCTTATCCTCCCTTATCCCTCAAAATAGAGGTAGAGTAGGATGGAGAGTGTCCCTGAAACGTTCCAAAGCCCACGCTGCAGGGACCTGCCTGATGGACCTGGGGCTTTTTGTTTAGGTCTGGAGCTCAGATCTGAGGGTCATGAAGCTGGAAATAGTGACCTGCTACACCTTCATCCCAGGCAGTGTCTCCAGTCCTGTGATAAGGAACAGTTTTCCGTTGAATCCTCTTGATTTGTGAGACTTGAAAGAGGGTTTGGCACCCTGCACCCCCACTTTAAGGCCAGATGGAGAGGGATTAAGCTCAGGGCAGGTGGACTGGGGTTGGGATTTTTATTGATGCCTTTGCATCTTTTGCTACCCCTTCAAGTTTTAAGAAAGTCTTCACTTTGCAGCTTTCTCCTACCTCGACAGTCACCCTTGGGATGGGGTGTCTGCGGGAGAGATGATGACAGAGAGGGAGACGAAGCAACTTGTACTGATCACACTCTTGGCTCTTGGCCTGGGACACTGGGCCTGCTCGAGGTCCTGCCAGCATCCATTTTTTTCTGGGAGGATACACCAATGATGACAGCCAGGTATTTCTTTGATGCAATTCTGTGTATTAATCGACAGAATACATTAAGTCCTGTCTCCCCAGACACGACGGGACCAAGGAGGCCGCAGCAGCCTTGGGGCCAAGCCCAAGCCTGCCTGGAGCCACTCCTGCACACCCTGTGTCCCTCACTCTGTGCTGCATTTCCCCAGCTTCCTCTCTGGAACATCCCTGGCACTTTGCTGGCTTTTTCTTTGCTTTCTCACCCCTCTGATATACTTAAAATATACATCCCCCCCTCCTATTGTGCAAACAACTGCAACCCAACCAGGGTCCTGGGAGGATGAACAGTCTCCCCTCCATCCTTTACAGACACTCATTATTGAGAGGTTGTGAGTGATTTCCATGGAGGTCTGGGGCCTCCAGGAGAGTTTTTCCTGTTTTGACTTTTACCAGACAAGGGTGTGAATATCTTCCAGTTTGCAGTGTAGCAAATTGGCCAAGTTGGTGACAGAAAAAAAATTGTTTCCCATAGAGACTGTGGACTCCCCATCCCTGGAATTGTTTAAATAAAAAAGTCAGGTTGGCCAAGGCTTGGCGCAATTTGATCTAGTGGAAGATGTCGCTGCCCATGGCAGGATGTGGAACCAGATGACCTTCAAGGTTCCTTCCATCCACTCAGGACATTGAATAACCCAGATCCCCACCACATTTTTAGTGTGAGACTTTTTTTTCACTGGGAAGAGGAAACCTTCATTTGCAGCATTCATGAGAGTGGCCTGCGCATGAAACAGCACAAGAGGGGATGTTCTTTTTCTGTGCTCAGGACAGAATGTCTCGGAAATTCTGACAGAAAATGAATGAAACACAAATGTGGGACTGGCTCTGACGCCGCTGTGCGTTACCCATCAGGATCCCGGAGTGAGCTGGGATCAGCAGAGTTACACACGAAGAGCACAGTGGACACAGGGGGGTGTTTTTCTGCCTGATGGGCGCCTGTAACCCCTTCGTGGGGCAGTTCACCCTCAATGCACCACACATGAGAGCAAAACATCGGGTCTGCTGCTCAATAAACAAGACGCAGGCAAGTCACACCCCTCCAGATAATCTGCTGTTCAAAGTGAAAGCTCGTCACAGAAATTTGGGAAAGGAGTGGGGCAGGACTCTTATTATGCTTGGAAACTATTTAAATATGTCAATATTAAGGGATCATAATTACCACTCGAGCAATTCCAGCAAACAAGTCGGTAACAGCGCCTGCTTTACGGGAAGTGCATTTCCTCTTGGCAGTCTTCTGGCTGGGATTTATTGAGTGTGCAGCTCTCCCTCTCCCCTCCATCCACTTCATCACCAGCGCAAGGGGGACCAGCATCTTCCAGCTAAGCAGGGCCATGGAGAGATGTGTGCTGGAGTGCCTGTAATGCATATGAGGGATGATGCTGGTCAGTGTAACCCTCCTGGCAGTGATGCCCTAAACCCTGGCAAGGTCTGTTCTGGGTCTGAAGACCCCATGGTGCTGAGGAACTCTGTCCCATGCTGTCCTTGGGGTCACTGGTGACCATCATTTCTGTGACTGAGGTCACCAGGGGTAACTCAGTGGTCCTCTTCTTCCCAGAGCATCTGCCCAGAGCTTCCCTTGCAACTGCGCTGTGGAAGAAGCCAGAGGAAGGAGAGGAATGTGGTTCAGGGACTGGCCTCTGTGCCCAGATCCCCTGAGTCAGCTCCCAGCATGTCACCAGGGTCTATGTCTAGTCAGGCAAGTTGCCTCACCCTCAGTGACACCAACTCCAACCTTACAAAGCCCTTCTGTGGCCCAGCTGTGTGGCAACGCAGGGTCACTCTCTGGCCTGGGGAAGTCACTTAGGGCCTTTAACTTCTCCTGGTTTGAAAATACTGACCTGAAATTGAAGTTCCTTGAACCGTTAGTCGTCGAAGAAACAGCAGCTTCCCAGGGCTGGTGAGAACCCTCACAGTGCTGATGGGAGCGGACAACTTCCCCTTCCCTGCTGGAGATTCTTGGGGTGCATCCAGGCTACCACGTGGTCCAGAGAGACACTGGAACTGGGTAATTCCCATGAACTGCAGGGATTATCTCATGGAAAGCTGCCCTGTGGTGTGGCTGTCCCCTCCTGGACCACCCACAGGTGCGGCTGGCCACTGATCTGCCCGATGCCACTTACACAGGACACACCAAAGAACACCAAAACCCCTGAGCTTTAACGAAAGCTGTGGCAATTTACCCAGCCCCCCTTAGCTAAGGCCTGTACATAATCCTCATTAAGGAAACTGGGTGTTTTCCAGCATCCCTGGATGCTGTGGAAGTCCTTCCATCCACACATTGCAGATGGTGAACCAAGATCTCAGGAGTTTGGAATGAGATGAGCTTCAGGTTCCCTTTCAACCCAGACCATTCTGGGATTCTGTGATTTTTGCCACCACTTTGTCTGTTTTGGAATTACATTGACTCAGCATTGCCCAAAATGCTCTTTACAAGCCTGGTGTGAGGTTTGTGTGGGTGTTCATTATTGTCCATAACATGTGGACCATGGTATGAACCCTTTTAAATTTGTAAAAAGAGCATGAATATTTTTGAATAATTCTTTTTTTTTCCAATATCCACCCAATTTGAGGCCTAATGCCATTTTAATGGCTGCAGAGGAGCTATTACAAAAGATTATCTCATGTTTAATAGCTGGTTAGTGCCTGAAAGGCATATTGAAAATGTAAAATGACACAGAAATGCTGAATAATCATATTTTTGTTGTCAACACACCCCTTGAGCAATGCCCTTAAGCCTGACAAATGCTCTCTGCAAGCTAAGGAAACGTCTTCTCATTGTATTTGAGCAATCACATCTCCCTCCCTGGCACACAGAGCACCCACCACAGTGGTGCCTGCCTTGATGGGGACGTTATTTTTGCTGGGCAGCCCAGTTTTTGAGTCTCCCCAAAATTCCTCATTGCAAAGCTCAGGTTTCTGCCTGTTGCTCAATCCCTGCCTGCAATAGCCTGTAGAGTCCCAGAAGATACGGGGCTGATGTTTATGTCTCAGACATCAATAGCTGGATGGCCATGGAACCAAACAAAGATTGCTGAGAGTAACAGACAAAACTTTTGGTGATAACATGCAGGAGAAAGATGCAGGATGTGGCTCGGGAAGGGGCCGTGCAGAAGGTGGGCAGCACTTTCCTGGGACAAGGCTCTTTGTCCTGGCTCCTGGAGATCAGCACAGCACAGGAGGTCAAGAAACAGGCAGGGACTTAGTAAACCCTTTGATACTGCCTCCTGTGGCATTCTCCTGGAGGTGCTGCAGCCCACGGCTTGAGCAGGTGCTCTCTTTGCTGGGTAAAGAACTGGCTGATGTCCAGGCCCAGAGAGTGATGGGAAATGTGGCCTCATCCAGTTGGGTCACTGGTGGGGTTCCCCAGGGCTCAGGGTTGGAGCCAGTCCTGTTTAATGTCTCTTTTGATGACCTGGGAGAAGGGATCAAGGGCACCCTCAGGAAGTTCATGGACAGGAAGTTCATGGACACCAAGCTGGTGGGGGAGTGTTGATGTGCTGGAGGGCAGAAAGGCTCTGCAGAGGGATCTGGGTACACTGGATCAGGAGGATGAAGTTCAACAAAGTCAAGTGCTGGGGTCTGTCCTTGGGTCACACCAACCCCTGCAGCTCCAGGCTGGGCCAGAGGGGCTGGAAATCTTGGAAAGGCCCTGGGGGTGCTGGTGGCAGTGGCTGAACATGAGTCCAGGTGTGCCCAGGTGGGCAAGAGGCAAATGTCCCCTGGGCTGTGCCAGCCATGGTGTGTCCCAGGCCCAGCACAGGCCTGTCCCCTGTGCTGGCCGTGCTGAGGCACCTCCAGTGCTGGAGGCACTTCTGGGCCCCTCAGACAAGAGAGACCCTGAGGGGCTGGAGCGTGTCTAGGGAAGGGAACAGAGCTGGGGAAGGGGCTGACGGAGCTGGGGGGGCTCATCCTGGAGAAAAGGAGGCTCAGGGGGGACCTTGTGGCTCTCTGCACCTCCCTGACAGGAGCAGGGAGCTGGGGGGGTTGGGCTCTGCTCCCAGGGAACAAGGGACAGAACAGGGGGAAACAGCTTCAAGTTGTGCCAGAGGAGGGTCAGGTTGGACATGAGGAGGAATTTCTCCATGGAAAGGGTGGTCAGACATTGGAAGGGGCTGCCCAGGGAGGTGTGGAGTGCCCATCCGTGGAGGTGTCCCAGAAAGGACTGGCTGTGTCCCTCAGTGCTCTGGGCTGGGGTACAAGGTGGAGATTGGGCACAGCTTGGACTCAATGAACTTGGAGGGTTTTTCTAACCTAAATTCTGTGATTCTGTGACTGTAGGGAGATCAAGACTACCCAAGACCCCTGCAGGCTCTGATCCATTTCCAAAAGGTTCTAGAGGAACAGACTGTTTATGAGAAGTGATTTGTATAGAAAGTGGGAAATTTATCTCCAGGACAGTGGAAACTTATTTATAAAGGTGGTCCCACAAAACCTGAGTGGCTCCCCCAGGACCCTGGACACCCCATGAGCTGGATCAGAGCTGCAGCCAGAGTTGGTCATCTTGCTTTCTCCCTTCCTTCCTTTCTTACTCTCTCCCTCTCTTGGATTCATCTCTATCTCGTTTTTCCCTTTCACCTCACCTGTTTATCCAAATCTCACTTCCATGTCCCTACATTGTGAAGTCAGGGACTAACCCACCGATTTCCAGTCCAAGTTTTTAATAAAACTTTGTCAGTTTTTGCAGATCCTCTGAATTTTGTCATCCCTTTGGTTCACAGGCATTTACAAATCCTGGAGGCTCCTTTCTCCTCAGGGGTGAGAAATCACAAAACCTTCAATGCCCCAGCAGAAAGGTAATGGATGGAATTCCCTCATCCATGTCTTGGAGGGGGAAATGTGGGCTCAACTGCTTCATTTTCCCATGTTTCACCCTTTATGAGGTGTGTTGGCGACTGTGATGCTAAATTCTTGCTGAAAAACCAGCACTGGTACAACAAATATATTTTTCATTTTGTTTCCAATGCACTCAGGAAACCAGCTGTGGGGGGGGAAAAATCAACAAATCTGTGATAAGGCAACAGAGGAAGGTCCTTCCCATCGTCTGTCGGTGCACCTGAGGGTTTAGAATGAGGATGGACTCTCAGAGCTGTCACAGAGCTGAGCCCCAGATGACTGTGGAGAGTTTACATGAGAAGTAATTCAGCATGGGAAAGACCTGGAGGAGAGAAAGATCCAGGCAGACCTTGGAGCCCCTTCCAGAGCCTAAAGGGGCTCCAGGAGAGCTGGAGAGGGACTGAGGACAAGGGATGGAGGGACAGGACCCAGGGAATGACTTCTCACTGCCAGAGGGCAGGGAGAGATGGGAGATTGGAAGGAATTCCTGGCTGTGAGGATGAGGAGGTGCTGGCACAAGTTTCCAGAGAAGCTGTGGCTGCCCCTGGATCCCTGGAAGTGTCTAAGGCCAGGTTGGAGCAGCCTGGGATAGTGGAAGGTGTCTCTGTCCGTGGCAGGGGCTGGAATTAGTTGATCTTTAGTGTCCCTTCCAAGTCAAACCATTCTGTGATTCAAACACTGAGTGCCTCCATTAGGATAGAAGATTCCAGGCATAGGCAGGAGCTGCCCAGTGAAATGAGGACAAATATGCCGGTGATGGTGATGCCCAGGCACAGAACTTGCTCCTAGGCAGGGTAGCAGGAGAGGTGCTGATGTTTCACAGCATGGATCAAATTATTCTGGCTTGATTCCCTTTGCTCATGGAATTGTTTGGGTATGGGCTGTTGGCTGCAGATGGAGGCAGGAAAGCACAGCCACCTCTGCCCCAGCAGCATGTGCCACGCTGTCTCAGGGTTCCCTGCATCCACAGCAGGGATGTGGGAAGGAATGCAGCGCTGGCTGAGAGCGTGGTCCTGGATATGGCTGTCCAAGGCTGTTCTGGCCTTCACCATGGCTGGGTGACACCAACCTGCATCCGTGAGCCACTTCCTTGTCTTTTCTGCATGGGACACATGGGTCTTGGACTTTCTTAAAGTGAGGCACTTGTAGTTGGTGGCTGGAACTTAGTTTTTTTAATTTAAGGGCTGTTAGGAGCCAGCCCAGCCAAAACCTAATGCAGATGGAAATACAGGAGCTGGAGGCTTGAACCCTTAGAGATCGATGATAAAAGTGCTGTTGTCTTTGGTAGGGCCAGAGCAGAAAGACAAACCCAGCTGTGTCACAGGGAGAAATCATTCTCCTAAAGCAGCAGGTCACTTAAAAGAGTGATTTCTGGCTGTGATCCCAGCAGTACTGCACTCAGAGAGAAGACTGAGACACTAATGCCGAGGAAGCTTGATGCTTCATGTCTAGTTTATTTGTTTGATGAAAAATTATCAAGGCATGAATGGGAAAAGTAGTTCTTATTTCCCTGTATCAAACCTTGGGGGGAATCTTCTGTGACAGGCATTTCACCCCAGCTGTCAGCTAGAGAAAGATGTGTGAGGAGATGTAGAAGGAAAGTAAGGAGACTTAAAAATAATCTAGATTCCATTTGTCTATCAGACGTAATTTAAAGAGAGCCAAACCATCCACACCTCATTGCTTGCAGACAAAACAAGGTGTAACACGGATCCCTTCAGGAGCACTTGGGGAGACTAAGAGAAAGACGTATTTCCTGAAATAAACACCAGCCTTCTTCCCAGCTTTAGCCCCAGGTACCGCACCATGGGGGTATCAGCATCTCCCAAAATGAATTTCGGGTGGGGAAAAAAACAAGCTGTGGGTGCAAAAGGTAAGAGGATCGTCAACTTAGGCAGCACAAGGTCTCCAGGGAGACCAGCAGCCAGCCTGGTTTTCAGGGAACTGTTAAATATTCAGCCCTGGATGGCCTCAGATACCTTTGGCCTGGAAAGCCCTGCAGAGGCAGAGCTCCTGCTTGTGTCATGTATTCACATGGATACAAGCGTGGATTTTAACCACGGTGTCCTAAAGGAGATTAAACAACTCCGCAGGCAGCTGCTCTGTGGTGGTATCAAATGGAGACTGGGTAAATTTATCAGTTTAGATGGAACTGAGGAAGTTCTGCTAATGCACTTGAACAACAAAGGTGCACAGATGGCAACTGAAATGCTTAGGGAACTTCTAAAGAAAAATCCAGCTGAGCCTTATAAACAAATGTCTTTTGTAAAACTGACATCTAAGGGACAAGCAAGAGAGACTCTGTCTGGACCACTTTAATTAAAATATTAATTTTTTTGCCATCAGGGACCTTCCTGACGTGTGAGATGTTTAAATTTTCAGTACCATTGCAACAGCCACATGGCTGCAGGGAATAAAAAGTGAAGGCAGGGCTTACATGTGGCCCATTAGTGTTTGTTGAGGAGACAGCAAGTCTTTTATTTTCTTTTCTTAAAAAAAAAATTTAAAAAAGGAAAGAAAATAAAAGGAAAAAAGCCCCCAGCTTTATGTGATTATTTTCTGCTCCATGTGATTATTTCCTCCTCCCCTATGGGCAGGGGAGGGGGTGTTTCTGAGGACAGCACTTTGCATCTATTCACAGGGGTCTTTGAAGCTGCCCAAACACAAAGCATCAGGGTGACAGAGGTTGCCTCGGTTGACACTAAGGCAAAACAACTTTGAACTCATGCATGTACTTTCCAGTGGTTCAGATGGTCTGGTCAGATAAACATCAGCACCCAGAAATCACCGTTAATATTCACAGGAGCAAATGTTACATATTTTCAACACATAACTTATTCAAACCAGTTGGTGTGGCAGAGAGCATGTTGAACTCGTGTTGCCTTCAAACCTGAAGCCTCCCAGGAAAGGGACTTGTCCTGTCCCACACTCTGTCCAGGTATTCTGAGGTGATTCTGCCCCACACAGGTGAGACCCCACCTGCAGAGCTGCCTCCGGCTCCAGGGTCTCCAGGACAGGAAGGACTTGGAGGTGCTTTGAGGAGGTCATGGAGATGACCAGAGGGATTAAGCAGCTCTGCTGAGAGGGAAGTCTGAGAGAATTGGGATTCTTCAGCCTGGACAAGAGAAGGCTCTGGAGTGACCTAATTGTGGCCTTCCAAGACGTGAAGGGAGGTAGCAAAAAAGATGGAGAGAGATTATTTACAAGAGCCTGGAGGGACAAGACCAGGGGGAATGGCTTCCCATTGGCAGAGGGCAGAGATAGATGGAATATTGGGAAGAAATTGTTGACTGTGAGGGTGTTGAGACACTGGCACAGGTTTCCCAGAGAAGCTGTGGCTGCCCCTGGATCCCTGGAAGTGTCCAAGGCCAGGTTGGAGCAGCCTGGGACAGTGGAAGGTGTCCCTGCCCATGGCAGAGGGTAGAAGAAGATTATCTTGAAAGTTTCTTGCAACCCAAACTATTGGATGATTCTATAGTTTATGAGCAAGAATATTTGCTGGAGCAGAGTGATGCTGTGTTTGGAAGGCATCCAAGTGTTCTCCAGCATCCGAGGGGCTGCTCTTCTGTGAGAGGTCATTAGCAGATGTCAAGGTGTCTGTATTTTGGGAGGGAATCAATCAGGCAGCATCCTTCCATCTCTGCTCCCCTCGTAGGGTGGATGATCTCAGCTCCAGTCAGAGCCTGCATTTCAATAGCAGGTCCCCATCAGCCTGGGGTGATGCTGCCTCCTGTGACCCATGTCACCTTGGATGAGTCCCTCTTTTGCAAATAGGTCTAAGGGCAACCAGGCTCTTCACGGAGTGCTGCAGGTCTTGCTGCCCACAGCGGTGTTTGAGGCCAAACGGGTGCCTGAACCACCAGTGAGTAAGTGCTAATTAAATATAACTCATATTCTGGTCTGTGCCTCAGCAGGACATCACAGAGTCATGGAATGGGTTGGGCTGGAAGGGCCCTTTAAAGGGCATCCAGTCCAACCCTCCAACACTGAGCAGGGGCACCCTCACCACAGTGACACGCTCTTTAAAAACTGATTTTGCTGTACTTTGAAATGGTACAAGCCAATGGCAGAGATGGATATTGATGTTTCTGAAAGCCAAGTGACCTACATGGTGCATGGGGCCAGTGGTTTGAAGTTCCATGGGTTAAGGGGTCTGTGCCTTCATTTCTTAACCACAACCCGCCATATGTGGACGATAGGGAAATTCTTATCTGTTTTGGAGGCACAATAAAATCACTCACATGCTGGAAGGTGAAGGAGTTATGCCATAATAATAAAAACGACCACACAGGCTATGCCAGTCAATTTCCCCTTAAAAGGAAGATCTACCATGTGCCTTATTCCCTGAAATTTAATTTTAGAACTATTTCCCATTTCTTTTTTGAATGAGAATAGAAAATTCTGTGGTGGTTGGGAAGGCCAGAGATTTTTCTCTGTGCAAAGCAAAGTAATTTCACTTCACAAACAGCCATGGGTACTCAAAATGTTACCTCAAAGAGCTGGACTCAGTGTTTTCAACACATGGTTGTTTCTCCACTTACATATAGTTTTATATCGGTGTTTTCTACTGACTCAAAAACTTATTCATGGGCTATTTAGTGCAAATGGTTCTGAGGACAGTCAGAATTCTAATTCAATGGCAATTCTGACTTGAATAAGAATGACTGGCATCATCTTATGGCTTATCCAGTATGAACTCAACATCAAGATCCTCATCTTGCTCTTAAGTCACAATTTTTACGCATGGAAAAGGCTGTGCAGGTTTTAGTAATGCACATTGGTTGGCTTGATCTTATTTGTCAGCCATTCTTAGAAAAGAAGAGGCTGTATATAATATTTTGCTGTCTAATTATGAGATCCATTTTAGTACTCCATCTGCTGTACTCATGCACTGATGCTTATACTGTAATAAAAGTTGAAAAGTGCCCTTACAATTCACCATCTAGTAAAGCAGACAGATGTATTGGTCAGGCCACTGTGAACAACAGAGATGTCCTTACCCTCAGGGAGCCAGTCCCCATTTTCTCCTTATCTATGGTTCACTGATCAGCCACAGTACTTTTTTTTTTTTTGAGTTTTCTGAGATGCTGAGAAGCCACACAGATTTTTTCTCATGAAGGGAGATCTAAGCACATGGTTATATCATGGAATAATAATCATGAATTCATAAAATGGTTCGAAGTGGAAGGTGCCTTAAAGCTCATCCAGTTCCACCCTCTGCCATGGGCCGGGACACCTGCCAATATCCCAGGTGGCTCCAAGCTCCATCCAACCTGGCCTTGGACACTCCCAGGGATGGGGCAGCCACAGCTTCTCTGGGAAACCTGTGCCAGGGCCTCCCCACCCTCACAGCCAGGAATTCCTTCCCAATCTCCCATCTCTCCCTGCCCTCTGGCAGTGGGAAGCCATTCCCTGTGTCCTGTCCCTCCATCCCTTGTCCCCAATCCCTCACCAGCTCTCCTGGAGCCCCTTTAGGCTCTGGAAGGGGCTCCAAGGTCTCCCTGGATCCTTCTCTCCTCCAGGTGAACACTCCCCAGCTCTCACAGCCTGGCTCCAGAGCAGAGGGGCTGCAGCCATAACACGAAGGTCTGTATTTGTTGGGATTTTCTCAGTGAATTTCAATTCCCAGATGTGCTTCATGGAGCTCCTGACATCCTCCAAGGATATTCAAGACTCTTGCATATCTAGGATGGGTTTCAAGGAAAATGAGTGAATCCTGGAGATGCAGCAATAGAAATCATAACCGAGCTCTGGATTTGGCACATGGACAAGGACTTGTGTCCGGGAACAGGGTGGAGGCACAACAGGCTGATGCCACCCAGCAGGGAGCCAGGACTGCCATTTCTCTGAAAGAATGGCGATTGTTTGCTCTGGTTGCCTTCCAAAGTCATTCTGATGACTCTGAGGTGAAGGGATTTCAAGGAAATACTTGAGATGCTCATTTGGTTACATCCAAGCCCTGTTTTAAAATACTCCTCAGCAGAATGACTCCCTGTTTCACACGGGAAGGCTCCGTGGTGCGCCAGTACTGGAAAGTGCTGGAGGCAGAGCAATGGATGGTGCCGAGTCCATGGGGTGTCTGGGGTGGTCAAAGGCCAGTAAGATTTCCCAACATCCCCTAACCAGTGCTAGAGGCAAAATATGAAATGTCTTTGGGGTGTAGTATGACCTGACTAAAATAAAAATAAAACAAAACCCTAATTAACTGTTCTGCTAAAGGTCCATCCCCTTCACTGGAGGAAAGAGCAACATCTTCTAGGATGGATGCTTGCTAATAAATCAAGAGGGCTTTGTTCATCTGCCAGATCCCCCACGGGCTGGCTGGGTGGTCCTGCTGCGAGTCACATCTCTTTAACCTCAGTTTCTCTATCTGCAAGATGGGAAGGAAAACCCTATATTCCCCTATCCCCTCTAATGAATGTTGAATTCCAGAATAAATACAAAACAATTAACAAGTGCTAGTGAAGTCAGAAGCGTAGCAGCCGTTATTTTACACAGCAACAGCCAAAGCTCCTGGGTGAAGAGTTCTTTTAGCCTTAGCTGTCACTGAGATTTTATCACAGTTATCGCAGAGATTTTCTCAAGATAGGGGGGATCCATGAGAGAAGATGGGCAAAAC
This sequence comes from Pitta sordida, assembly GCA_013390025.1. Taxonomy (NCBI): domain Eukaryota; kingdom Metazoa; phylum Chordata; class Aves; order Passeriformes; family Pittidae; genus Pitta; species Pitta sordida. The sequence continues at coordinate 67,578 of WEKX01023142.1, forward strand.
CTGCCAAATCCTGAACAGGACCCCTTCCAAACTGCAGGAGTTGGGTAGAAGACTTCCATCAGCAGATTGATAACCTCCTGCCTACAGAAAGATGACTGGGGAACCATCTGGAAACACCTTAGTACGACCTTGGATAACCAGGCATTACAACATGATCTGTGATGGACAGCCAGGCTTCAGGACGACTATTAGACCTCATCAAGTTTCCCAGCACTCACTAAGCCAGGGCTCACTCCATCTCTTAATTAGTATGTATTTCTTTCTGATCCAGTCTTGTTTACAGTGGTTTTTTTACCTTAGATTACCCACAACAACATTTTTATGTAACAGCACTTTCTGAGATAAAAAGCATGAGAGATGGAGCCTGGGTTGCGCAGTTTGGTATTTAGTGGCCCTGACAGAAGTGTGGTCAAGAATGTTGTAAAAAATTATAAATCTGAACATCCACAGTATCCACCAAGTCAAAACATAAAGGCAGCCGTCCAGAGCCAAATGGATTTGTTTTTCAAGGTAGACAGTCTAGACATAATTTTACCACCTTCCACCTTTATATTCTTCTGCTCTCCTCTGATTGTCCCCTGGGGAAAATTCCGAGGAGAATTTTTGTTGTGTTCTACCATTGGTCCCACAATTTTCTACTACGAACTGCAGTGCGTTAGCAAAGAGTGGGAACACTAAAAACACTTCTCTGCTGTAGGAAGGCTTAGGTATAATGTATCTACTGAATTACAGCAAAGTCCTTTCCTCCTACAGACGGGGTTTGGCAAAGTTGGTCACTGAAAGACTGAGAGAAAGGAACAGCAATTCCTTCGGTGTCATGGCAACACACGGCAACAGCCCTCCGAGGCTCTCGCCGTCTCCTCATTGCAGCCCTCCCTCGGCGGTGGGGGGGGAAATAATTACAAAAAAAAATCTTTTTTGTCAGCATTTTAGCACTGAGGTTTCCTGGGAGAGCATGACCCACGCTACCAGATTTGCAGGATCTGGGGGAGCATCTCCGAGCATCCTTCAGGCAGCTGCCTCTGCCCAGCCCGGGGTTACTGTCAGCAGGTGGAGGGGTTCGACAGCACCTCCCTATCTCCTACCAGAATCTTCCCCTCAAGCGTGCACAGGGATTTTCAGGGGAGCGGGCTCTGAAAGAGCACAGGACCAATGCTCTGTGCATCTTTGCAGCCGTTTTCACACAATCAAGCCATTGAGGAGGCTTTGCTGGGAGGTGCAGTGACGACCCGTGTGGGTGTGGGGGCTCAGGCTCTTGGCTGTGCCATGTGGGAGTGCAAATCTAAAAGTTACGTATCTTGCTTTCCAAGCTAATGGGAATAAAATCCTTACAGGCTGTAAATTACACTGAATCCCTCTAGGATCTACAACTCACCCTCCCAAAAATCAGCTCGCTTGCCTTCAGCCAGGGCTCAGCTGAACGTATGGGTGGAGTATGGGTGTATTCCTAATGATATCATGGAAGGATGTGGGTTTGCCTGCGAATTCCTGTGTCTTCTCCTCAGCTAATTTCACTCTTTGTTTACTCTTATCAGGACTTCTGCAGCCAAGAATTAATTAGCAGCACTGCCTGAGTACATCGGGGTCTTACCAGTTCGAGGCATTGTACACACAAAGCCAAGAAGATCTGCACAGCCTAAAACAATCTTTAAAGGAAGCCACTACTAAGCACTATTACTAGTTAAAAAAAAAAATCAGCTAATTATGCCAGCAGAAATAAACACTGAAGTGGGGAACATCTCTCCAGTTACAGCAAGCAGTGCTAGTGGTTTGGAAGATAATGTTTTATTAAGGGCTTTGGAATTTTTACATTTTATTTTGGTTGCTGAAGATCTTTCTGACTGCCCTCCACCACTCCAGGTACCTGGATAAGTCAGGCCAGGGGAACTCAGCTAATGCACTGCCTGGGGCTGTACATTTTTGCTTTTGTGCTGGTTTTTGTATGTTTGGGGTTTAGGTTTGGCTTTTTTTTTAATTTCTAAGAGGATAAAAAGAATCCTAAAGGAGTGATACTGTCACATAGCATTAATGCGGTGACTTGAAGCGAGACAGGCAGAGGTTATTTGTTTCCTCTATTTTCTAAAGCAAATAAATCATGCATAGATTAAGTGCTGCACCATGAAGGCTACATTGTACACAATATCCCTCAGCAGCCGATTACATTTCCGAGATAAGATACACAGCAGAAAAGGCGGATGAACTGCAGGCTTCAGCGTGAAAATACTACTCACTGTTATGGCTACTAAAAATATCAACTAGATATACTTGCTAAATAAACATTTATATGCACAGATAATCCCCAAGCTTTGATGTATAAGCTGTGCCAGTGTGTAGGTACCTGCAAGTGGCCTGTTAGAGGCTCTTTTCTGGCATCACATCCAAACTTTTAGCGGGAGTTGGGACACATCAGCAAGTAGAAGCAACTCCAGACTGCATGTCCCAAACCAAACAAAATTTAACAGCAAAAAAGGGTGATGAATATGCTCCAAGGGCTGGAGACCTTCTGCCCTGGAGACCGGCCTGGATGTTCTTTTTCTATTCCAAATCTTAAATCAAATAAAATCCAAAACTCACTCCTGCGTCTCTCCATGCCTCTCTCCAACAAAAAAATAAAGAGAGATAAAAAAATAACAATTCCTTTCTGCCACAGAAATCCAAGCAGATAGGTCCCCTTTCAATACTAAGTATTTATTTTCTCGTGTTAAGTGTTCCTAGTGGACAAGGGAAAGAAAATGTCTCAAATTTTGCCTCTCACAATGTCACTTCTAAGAAGAATTTTTTCAGTTCCAGGAAAGATCAATCACATTATTGCTGGCTGTAAGTAGCACTCCCGAAAGCTGTTAAATTCTTTACCAGCAGACAAGTGGCTCTTGAATGGCTAAAAAACTATTTCCTCCCTTTTGAAGATATGAAAGGGACCCAAAAGGATTATGGAATCACTGTAGTAGATAACCCTCAGACAGCAGCAGCATCAAAAGGTAAGGATAAATGATGAGATTCATCCAACATCTAACTGTTTAAAGTCAGTAAGTTCCAGCTGGAAATTAACTGCCTTCAGCAAAGACAGGGTCTACAAGGTGCTGTCTTAGTATAAGGAAGAAATAGATGATAGTAGATTGACAGTAGTAGCCTATACTTAAATATATATATATATATGTGTACGGTATATATAGGTATATAAATCTGCAATAACATGCAACACTTCAGAGGAATGAAACCACAGATCTGGGGTAAAATTAACAAAGTGTGCCAGCATGATACAGAAGCTTATTTCCCAATTTAAGATAAAAAATATCCTACAGTCCAGACTGGGAGTCTCAGGCCAAAAAACTCCTGGGGTCACTTAGTCCCGAAGAGACAAGCTGGCCATAAGAAAGATCATGAAGGGTATATTTGTTGTGAATATCCTGCAGTCACATATGGTCACCCGAAAAGGTTTTTTGATGGGTTAGTCTTTTATTAAAATCCATAAGTCCAAGTCCTATGAACTGGGCTGTAGACACATCTCTCCCTCTTTATTCCTGGGGCCTTCTTCACCAGGTCTCTCACCTTTGTTGCTCATTTCATTTGTGCCTTGCCCATGGTTATCCATCTGCCAGTAAGGCCAACATGAGGAAAAAGGTGTGCTTTTGTGTTACACAGACCAAACCCAACTTTCCAGACAGGGACATTTCTATCTTTAAAGGTGTTCCAGCACCAACTAAATCAGTAATAATAGAGGATGCTCTACCTCCCATGGGACCAAGATTTATTTCCAGGCATATTAAAAGTACTTTAAGTTATTTTGATGTCTCATTAGAAATAACCCCACTAGACTCTTGGTTTGTCCTGAGTTTGCCCAGCATTCCATAAGACATGAGGCTACAGCATGGGAACTGTATAGCTCTGTCCCCTTCCTCTATCTCCATCTCACCCACAGTAATTTGAAAACCCACAAGAAAACCATAATTGATGCTATTTATTATCTGCTGCTGTTACCACCCTCACAATCCCAGAGGATTTTTTCTTTCTCAAGAGGTTCCTGCTCCATAGATGTCCCAGTGTCCAAGTGGGTGGGCAAGTCAACAGAGGGCTTTGAACCAACACCTTGGAAATGAAACAGAATGGCCAGCTGATTGATCTAGGGGTTTTATTGGCAAGGCTAATAACCATCAGCAAAAATGTCCTCCCATTAGAGTGAATTTTGATTATCAACTCGGGTCCTCCTGCCCTTCTAGCTTGTGCCATTTGAGAGAGGATTTTAAGATACACAAGGGGAAGATTTCAGAAGCACCAGTGTGGGATGTATTTCCTGATGTATTCACAGGCGTACCTGGGTGCAATGGTACAACTGTGCTGCTGAGTCCCCTGAGCATAGGCAAGACCAGCTCCTGCCCCAACCAACCTCACCTGGAAGGCTAAATCTGCTGTAAAGGTATTAATTAAAAACTATTCACCTGAAGCCAGACTTGAGGAGTGTTTGCACCAATGACCAAGACCAAAAAATAAAGGGCAGACCAGGCACTCTGTAAGCTCTCCTTGAGCAGAGCTACTCATGGCAGTGAAAGATATGGTGACAAACAGTGAATTTTCATATGTCTTTGGATCCCAGTCCAGATGCTGTTCTATCTGTGTCATCTGCATCACTCCATGACCAAGCTCTGGATGAGTGAAGCTGAGCAAAGAACAGCCTGTGTTTGGGTTCTCAGAGGATGAACCATGCACCAGCAGGTAACAACAAGCCAGAAATTTGAGATTAACATTCTGGTGGCTCGTATTTTGTCCATCATTGCTGACAGAGGGCTTGGAGACAGATGTCTCACATGCAGTGACAAATGAGCTCGTGTTTGGAAGTTTAAAGCTTCCCTTGAACTTCTCTCACTACTCTGTACATCACTTTATTGGCATCTTGAGCTAACCCAGAATGACTGGATTTAATATTCTATCACAAAGTGGCAGGATGAGATGGTGATACGTGTCACCTCTACCTGTCACTTCCCACAACACCTAGAAGGCATCATCATACTTTATTTTATGACCAGTGGGTCACTCATCTCTATCTGCTTTGAAGCTGTGATAGACTTCTTGCCAATCACTAATAGAAACTAAATAAACACAGACAAACAGTGTCATCTATCTGTGTTGTGAATAATTGTGAGGGGTTCCTCTTTAAACAGATGTTTAAGTAAATATAGAAATATCATTTTACAAATGCTGGCTCAAGAAAAGATGTTGGGGAATTATAAGAAGAGACACCTCACGTAAGTATGTACATTACAGAAGTGTAAACGTCATCCTGTACTGTTATCAAGTACATACCAACATAATTTATTTTGGCTTTTATACTCACATATGTGGGTTCTCCATGCACCATGCTCAAGACAGTAAAATTCCCAAAGCTTCATTCACAAAAAAAATCACCTTTTTGTCGGAAGTTTTCCTTCTAGTAGGCAACACTGTTTCCCAAGGAGGCTGTTGGGGGGCTATTTCATACGTGAGTTTGTGCAATGGGGAGTTGTAATGCAGTTGTGTGATCCTTCTCTACCCCCTCTCTCCCTCTTGCTCCCTCTGTCTTTATTAATGACCCTGTATCACTCAACCCAAAGCACTGGGTGTTCTGGCTGACGCAAGTTACTTTGCTCTCAAGGGCAGTCTTCCCTTCATCTCTCTGGGACACTGTGTCTCTCCAGCCTCACCTCTCCACCTGCAATGTCAGGCTGTGCCCTGGGTTGAGAGGTGGATGTTTCTCGGTGCCATCTGGAGCCACCTGCTACCTGCAATGCAGTAATTTAAATATTCAGGATGGGTTGGTTTGGAAAGTTCAGCTCTCGGTGAGCAGAACTCAATTCGCTGCAGTAAGAAGGAAGTAGAAACTGGGAAGAGGAAGAAATAGGGAAGGAAAAAGGGGTTTCAAGTGCCTTTGAATCATCTGTGGGTCAGACATGGGGCTGGTGACTCCCACTGACACCTGTCACCATAACACTACGATAGCTCACCCGGACACCTGAGTGGGACTGAAAGATTTAATCCCAGGGAAACAATGGAGGGGGTGATATCAAGGGAACAGGCACACAGGAAAGAGAGTGGGGCACAGGGAATCGCTGCCAGGCAGGAAACTTGGGCACATAAATCAGGAGAAGGAAAGGAACAGGTCTCTTAGAGCTTCTGGTGTTTGAGCCATGCCTGTCTTTTTGTTCCTATAATTCTTTGCCTCTCCTCTGCAGCTCAGTCCCTTCAAACTCCCCACACTCACAGCCTCCTTTATTCCTATAGATAAACCTCTTGAACCAGAAAGGCAGAGAAATGCAGGCTTTTTGCAATACCTCTGTGATTGCATGAAAATAGGTTAGCAGGGATGCCAGGATTCCTGGGATTTGCACCTACACAGAGGGAGGTAGCAACAGGACACAGCCTTTTGCAAGGGGACATCCCTACCTGTCCAGCACTTGGGGACTCAACACTTGGGGACTCAGCACTTGGGGACTCAAGCTCAACAGGATTACATGGTGAAATGCCACATCATTGTTTGCTTCCTATAAAATGGGGTCACTTTTTAAGGGAAATTGCTGCTTTCTAACTGTCTGAAGAAACTCGGTAGCAGCTCTGGACAGTAATATGGGCAGCAGGTGAGGGGAGAATTTTACCACTCTGCTCTGCTCAGGTGAGACCCCACCCTCCAGTGCTGCCTCTACACTGCTGGGACATGAAGATAAGAAGGACGTGAAGCTGTTGGAGACAGTGCAGAGGAGGCACGGAGATGCTCCGAGGGCTGGAGCCCCTCTGCTCTGGAGCCAGGCTGGGAGAGCTGGGGGTGTTCACCTGGAGGAGAGAAGGATCCAGGGAGACCTTGGAGCCCCTTCCAGAGCCTAAAGGGGTTTGAAGCAACCTGATCCACTGGGAGGTGTCCCTGCCCATGGGGGGCTTGAAATGAGGTAGTCTTTAAGTCCTTTCCAACCCAAACCATTCCATGATTCTATGGGACCAGCTGCCCTCAGCTGGGCAGTGTCATCATATCCCCCCATGCTCCTGCAGGCCTCCTGGGATGCAGTTGTTTGTTGGGACACAAAGGAGCAGACCCAAAATCAGACCTGTCTGACCCACAGCATATCACTCACCTGTGCCTTACCCTGTGTATCTCCTGGGTCACATGGAGCCTTGTGCATCTTCTGGGAGCAAATACCCACACTGTGGCGGATGTCGAGGCGAAGGGAGAGAAATCACACTCTGGAGGAATTTGTCTCCTCTCAGAGACCCTGAGGAGATTCTAAACAATATTACACCAGAAATCTAACTCACTTCAGTCTGAATTTACGTGAAATGAGCATTATCTTATAAATGACCCAGCCAGATAAGTACTAATAGTGACATTAATTATTTCCATCAATGTCAAATGACGTGTGAGCTAATTGAGTTTTTCCTATCCAGTCTAGTGAACAGAGACGAAGTGCCTTGGCAGATGCTGGAACAGAAATCCACACTGCCCTCAGGGGCGAATATAATGGCATGGAATTTCTGTAGGTTACAGCATTCCTTTAACACCATGTCATCTAATGACAGGCTTTCTTCTCTTTTTTTCCTGCAGGAGGGAGAGAGAATTAGGTTTGTTACATGGTTCCTTCCCTCTGCCGTTTCTCAGGTTTTTTTTCAGATAGGTCATGGAATGCACATTCACTGTGAATAAGAAAAATCAAGTTCTGCTCTGCAGAACTTCTCCCTTTGGAGGTTGAGAGGAGAGTAACTGTGCAGATCCTGGCTGCAAGCCTTTGATGTGCCTTGGAGCAGTAACTCAGTGAGTAACCTGTTAGTAAGCACAGTCACAGCTGGGTAAACTGAGGCAGGGGGCTGGCCACGGTAAAAAAGGGTGTCATGGAGCAACACGGAGTGGTGGCACTGGGAGGGGCTGCTGAGAGTGCAGGGAAATGGGAGAAGGAGGGAGAGGAGAGGAAGGAGATGATTTGGAATCCCCAGCCCCAGGGATCTCACCAAGGCCCAAACCAGTGGGGGCTGATGCAGGGCAGCTCCACGGGCTGAGGTGCTACTGTGTGTTCTGTGACATCCCCTGTGCTGGCCCTGCTGAGGCACCTCCAGTGCTGGAGGCACTTCTGGGCCCTTCAGACTCTTAAGAGAGACCCTGAGGGGCTGGAGCGTGTCCAGGAAAGGGAACAGAGCTGGGGAAGGGGCTGAGGGAGCTGGGAGGGCTCGTCCTGAAGAAAAGGAGGCTCAAGGGGGGACCCTGTGGCTCTCTGCACCTCCCTGACAGGAGGGGGAAGCTGGGGGGAGGTTGGACTCTGCTTCCAGGGAACCAGGGATAGCAGAAGAGGAAACAGCCTCACGTTTTGCCAGGGGAGGTTTGTATTTGATATTAGGAAAAATTTAATTACATTAAGGTTTGCCCAGCCCTGGCACAGCTGCCCAGGGCAGTGGTGGAGTCCCCATCCCTGGAGGGATTTCAAAGCCTTGTGGATGTGGCATTTGGGGACACGGGTCAGTGGAGGCCTTGGCAGTGCTGGGGAATTGTTGGACTCGATGATCTTGGAGGGCTTTTCCAACCTAAACAATTCTGTGGTTTTATGCCCGGTTTTATTATTTTACTATTACCAAATGGAAGATGCTCAGAGGCTTGCGTGAGGCACATCTTACGTCCTGTATGCCAGGGCTGTATCCCAGCTGATGATGTGCTAAATCCTTGGTGGACAGGGGACAGGGGGAGGGTGTGTTTGCAGTAGGGCTCTGTAGTCAGGGAGGCAGCGCGTAAAATAGTTCAGGTGTGTAGAAAATGCATCGTTCCTTCTGAGACTCAGTAGTTTAGTATTCAAAGAAATTTAACAGGCTTTCTGGCTTTACTTGATCTAACTTACCACATTTTTCTGGAATTAATATGTTGCAAAATAGTTTAACTAGTCCAAACTAAATGAACCTTCAGAACAGTGCCAGTTTGGGTTACGTGTTGCTCTGCAAACTGACATGAGATAGAGGAAGATGATGCAGTGAGGACCAGCTTAGGACTCACCAGAGGTATCAGGACAAGGTGTCATGGTCCTTCCAGCTTTGACCTAAGAAGCTGAGATTTTGTTGTCCCCTCTTTCTGTCGTAGGAAGTATGTAAGGCCAGGTTGGACAGGGCTTGGAGCAACCTGGGATAGTGGAAGGTGTCCCTGCCCATGGCAGGGGGTTGGAGCTGAATGGTCTTTAAGGTCTCTTCCGACCCAAACCACTCCAGGATTCTGGGACCTTCCCAAGGCCTGAGAGCTCTGAACTCCCACTGACACCCTTTGGAGGGGAGGCTACTCCCTGTAGGACTCGGGGAGATCTTGAGAATCCTGCTGCAGACTTCGAGAACATTAACCATAAACAGAGAGAGTAAAAGTAATAATTTGTAATAACAATGCTTAGCAGGTAAGAACAGTATCTACTGGGGCTGTGAATGGGATGGTTCTTGCACTGCTCTATTTATGGTGCCAGTGATATCACCCAGTCTGGCAGGTGGTCTGCTGCTCTGATTTCTTACGGGCTTTAGGAGGTGGTAATTGTCTCACTTTTGCTTTAAACACCGTGTTAATTATGTTTTTAAACAATGGCTATAAACTTAACCTTTAATTCTTTGTGAAGTGCTCTTCAATATCTCTGTGATTAGAGGGAGTCAGTGTCGGAGGCAGTGGGGGAGGTCACAGCTAAATATCTCCACTAGGGCTAGCAAAAAACCCCCAACCCCTTATTAATTTTACTGATTGTAGTTGATATACCTTAGTATCTAAGGTTTTCCTCTGAACTTGAAGGCACAGTTAGCATCGGATCCATTACAGTGCACTTTCACCTCTTTGCTTTAATTCACTTTTCCACTCTGTTCCATATGTGGTGTTGGGTAGCTCAACTTTGTGTCACTAAATTATGCCTGCAAATTAAAAAAAAAGAAAAGAAAAAAGTACCTCTTATATAATTTGAATATTTCAGACCTGAAGTTACCTTTATGTCTTTGAAACTCCCCCCCAAACATTAATGCATGTGGGAAAAAGTGGGCCATGTTCTGGGTTCTCCAGAAGAGCCACAGATATCTCAGCCAGTACAGCTGCTTTTACCTTCTCACAGAATATGTAATTTTTCCTCTTAAATGAGGAGAACAAGTCTGGGCCTCCTTTGGATTAATCATTGGTATCAGATGGCGTGCCTGCTTCCCTCCAGATGAAATGAATGTGCAGGTTTGGGTAACATGCTTTTGAAAATCCAATCTTTAAATTACACTTTACTACTCATATTTCTTTTTTTTCCTTCAGTTTATGCAATTTGGATTGTGAAATCAGGGTAGTCAGTTCCTGTCCAATCCTATATTTCTTGTTTACTTGAAACTCCCTTATTTGAAGTTGAAAGGAATTTTCTCATTCTGGAGGTAGTGGCTATCAGGGTTCCAGTTTTACTACAGTGCCACTCTCCAATTCTCAAGCAATTTCCATCACTAGGAATATTTTAGAGAGATAAATCAATTCCCAGCAGGTTGCTTTTCCTGGAATTGAGCCATGACGAAGACTGTCATGAAAGCATTTCGGTTGGGTTTAATATTTGTAAAAAGCTATTAATGAATCCCAACCCTACATTTATACAAATGTGAACTTTTCAATTATCTGTTTTAATACACTGGCTCTACTAATTCATAAATTATCGGGTATGGAGGGTTATTTCTGCTGTCTAGACAACCCACCTGAGTAACTTGGAGCAGAAAGGCTCCCTGCACCTGAACAGGTTTGAACCAGCTGGAGCTCATCCCCTGAATACCACCAAAACCTCACTTCACAATTATTATTGACGAAGCATCCACCACAACCACTGGTTAATTACTCCACCTGGATCATCACTCTTGAAAAACCATGCTTCACTTCTCACTTGTACCCTCCTAAAAAAGCATCTGGCTCTTGGCTTATCCAGTATCTTGGAGAGACTCAGTAACGTCCTCCCCTCCCCCCCTTTAATTTTGTTTTTACCCTCATCCATGCAGGTATTTTGTGACTGAGTCATTATAGATAAGAAACTTACTTGTCCCAGTTGTCCTGATTTTGGAGGATTTTTTTACTTATTTGCACACACTTTTCCATCTTCTCTTATGCACATCATAGAGGTGTATCATACATTGTAGGTCCAAAATATCGTCATCTAAAGATACAGGTAATGCTCTCAAAGAGTTGGAATACAAAGAAGCATGCAAACCTGTGTTATTTTAAGTGAGAATTTGTGTTGGATTTGAGGACAAGAAGTCCAAACCATGTTTCTTGAAGCAGTTTTGCACAGCGTAACTGCAATATTGCTCATGTAAAAGGTCAGCGTTTCATAAAGTCCTTGGTCGCAGATGTCTGAAAACAGGATTATTTTTTATTTTTATGTCAAGCTTTAGGTCAGGGTGAGGAACACTGATCTCAAACAACCCGCCATAAACACGAAAATTTTCTTTTTGCAACCAGGCTGGTCCCTGTCTGACGGGGCAAAAGTCCTGTTAGCACCAGTGGGAATTTTCCTTGGAAAAACCTATGAAAAGCATAGGCAGGTATATTGCCATCTGTGAGGACATGACTAATGTTTTAGGGAGAGAAATCAGCTACATAGTGCATCTGGCCAGGCCACTGCAATAAATACAGAGAGACACATAAATGATGGTGAGGTTATGACCTATCCCATTAAAAAGGAAGGAACTCCAAAATTATACCCCTACCTGCCAGCAGCAGGAAATACAGAAGCTGGAGTTTTTCCTCTTGCTTTGCCTGCTACTCTCACATCTCTTTTGCAACTATGTATTCCCTTCTGCCAAGAAGGGTTTGGGGTGGTTTCTGTTTGGTTTTAACAAGGGGATTTCCCTCTGGTAAACTGATCTGCAGAGCAGTGGCACCTCAGTCTCCTCTTACGGGTAAGACAAAGGGCACACCCCTGCCTTGTGGTTGCACCTGAGTAGCCCATCTTTCAGGATCTCATAAATCCCAGAATTCAGGGCTTGGCTTGATAACATTAGGACTAAAATGCTGCTTCTAAGTGATGGACACCCCACCCTTCCCCAGTGCCTGTGGGCATAGGTGTTGCAATGTTGTGTATACCACTTATTCAGAGTTCTGGAGGCAGTGTATCCTCACCTGGGATGTACCCTGAGGTCCTAAAATCATGGCTGCACAGTGTGGTTTGGGTTGGAAGGGACCTTAAAGATCATCTAGTTTGGACTCCCTGCCATGGGTAGGTCCACACACAAATCTACTTGAAACCAGAAAGTCTCCATCTCCACACTGGGTTTCAGAGGTGCCAGGAGAAGGAACCACAGAGTAACAAACACCCTTAGTCCTCATGTCAGTCCCAGCTCTTTCCATACACCCTGTTTTCTGGTCCGGAGCTTGCCACGGGTAACCACAAAAAAACCCATTGCAGTTCATGCACCTGGCTACTTGAAATAAAGGGCATTTTGATTTACACCACTGAAACTGAAATGCTGAAAGGGGGATACCAGCTGCACTGTCCACGTGTGCTTACCTTCATAATGTTACAGGAGAGCCACTTTTCTGTCTCTTTTTTTTTGAGGGCTTAGACCTCGAAGCAAATCTGAACATGTATATTTACTATTTCAGGTATCTGGAACAAAGGACTACAGGTACAATACAAACAAAGAGTTACACATAAGATGGTGCATTAAGGTTGTATTTTTCATAGTAATTCTGAACTTCCCACCCTGTCAGATCCTAAGAAGCTCTACCAAGTGCCCACTGACCCCAAAGGCATTGAGATTTCTGGGTTGGACTGCTCTTCCTCAGCATAGTGTGTTCCAGATAAAGGGTTTTGCAGGCTTTCCTTTATCTCTGAAGTCAAATATTTCACCTGTCTCCAATCATCCCCTTTATATCTCCCCTTCAACAGCCTTGTGTCTCCTCTGCCTGGCCAGTGGCTGCCGAATGACATCGTGTTCTCCTGTGCTGCAGTGCCCAGCTCCAGCATCATCCCCTCCCAGACTGTCTGACCTCAATCCCTCTCACCTCCTGGCCATAAATCCCACTGGTGGCATTTGTCGGGAGCTTGGCCCCACTAGAGACACAGCACTGCTGCCACGGGTTGTTATTTGAGAGACAGTGGTGTGACAGAGCCCCGTGAACACGGTATGGCTGTGAGTGACCACTGGAGTTGCCACGAAGGGCAATTACTGCCCCTTCTGTCCAGCTTGGCTTGTGACCTGGCTGTGGGACACCAGACCTTCTTTGGCAGCAACACTTTCCCTCTGTCACCAGCCCGAGTTAGTTCTTCCTTTCCCTACAGCAGACCGGGCCTGGCCTGATCTCTAAGCCACACACATTCCACTTGAATGGACATTACATTCCAAACAGCAAGTTCTTCTGCCAGAATTAGGGAGACATTATATTGAATTAATACATATTTATAGGCATAATTTCCTTAATGTTGGCATAAGGGAGGCCTGGTAAGGAGACTGGCTTGAGTTTAACCCCTGTCTAGCTACAAAACCTAAGCAACACAACATTTGTGTGGTTGAACCACAAAGCAAACAGCATTTCATCTAGGAAAGTCTCAAAAGACAGGGATGTGTGAGTGCTCGGGTGAGTAAAAATATTCCCACATATGTATGAGTCCCCTAGAGCCAGCAGAGGTGCCCACCATAGCTACTGGTGGACATTTGGTTTGGATGGACCAACTCCAGGGCTTGAGAAAGGAGTGGTTTTCCACATGCTTGGTAAGCACAAGCAATGATCCCTCTCACCAGGCTTTTTCTTCTTATTTTTAGACTCTTTGGATGGTTTAGTTTGGAAGGGACATTAAAGCTCATCTTGGTCCATACTCCTGCCATGGACAGGGACACCTTCCTCTATCCCAGGCTGCTCCAAGCCCTCTCCAGCCTGGCCTTACATACTTCCAGGGATGGGGCAGCCACAGCTTCTCTGGGAAACCTGTGCCAGGGCCTCCCCACCCTCACAGCCAGGAATTCCTTCCCAATCTCCCATCTCTCCCTGCCCTCTGGCAGTGGGAAGCCATTCCCTGGGTCCTGTCCCTCCATCCCTTGTTCCCAGTCCCTCTCCAGCTCTCCTGGAGCCCCTTTAGGCTCTGGAAGGGGCTCCAAGGTCTCCTTGGATCCTTCTCTCCTCCGTGTGAACACCCTCAGCTCTCCCAGCCTGGCTCCAGAGCTCCAGAGGGGTTCCAGCCCTTGGAACACATCTGTAGTCTCCTCTGGACTCGATCAGCTCTCCATCCTTCTTCTGCTGCAGACCCTAGAGCTGGAAGCAGTGAATCTCTCCTTGCTCACACCTGCACTGAATCCTTTTCAACAGCCAAGCCTTGGAATGGCTGCTCACACCCAGGAGCGCCAGCACTGAAATGATGATTTTAGCCTGCGGTGCTGCGTGACAAGAGTGAGAGTGTGAGGTCCTGGTCTCCCTGTGATCTGGCACTCAGCACAGAGCAAGGTTGCCTGAAGAACACTTCTCTTTGGAGACCTGAGGTCTTATAGTTTGAATTTGATGCCTTGACATCAGCTGCTGGAGTGGAAGGAGACTTTGGCTACAGTGAAAACGGCATCATAACCCAGACTTTGAACACTGCTTGAGAGCTCTGCTCTCAGAATAATGCACAAAAATAGAAGCAGGGCCACAAGCTTAGCTATTCCTAATGTGCACAAAAGGATGGGAGAGTGCCAGGAGCCAGCCTGAGCTGCCTCTGCCCTGCCTTCAGCCTAGCTTGTTCTTTCCTGCCTCCCCTGAATGGCTTTTCACTACTGTGAAAAGGAGAGACATACCCCCAAAAGAGCAAAGTGTGTTTGTTATTGACCCTCGCCTGGAAAGTGTATGAAGAGGGATCAACTCTGTTTGTTTGTACCCGGTAATGATGTCAGGAAAAGGCTTTTTTTTTCCCCTTCTTTTTCCCCCCCCTAAGTCTGGTTTTATCCCCTTTGTTGGAAGTGCCTTTGGTGAGTCTCACACCCTGGTGCTGTTAGCAAAACAATTAGGTTAACAGTGCCTTGGCTCCAACTGTCTGTCAAAGGCTGAATTGCAATGCAAATTAACTCGGCTTTAGCTCTTCAAAGCCAGCTGGGTTCAGGAAAGGACCCCAGAAACCTCCGTGAGAATGGAGGTTTAGGGCTGGGGAGGGTGGGCTCGGCGGGATTTTACATCCAGGGCCTAATGTGTTTGGCAGGAGGGGTGTGATGCGTTGTACAAACACATTATACAAATGCAATACCTTATATAAATCCTTTCAATACTTAAAAAGAGACTTAGAGGAAAGATGGAGGCAGACTTTTTAGCAGGGTTTGAAGCAGCAGGACAAGGGATAGTGGTTTTAAACTAGAAGAGGGGACATTCAGGCTATATAGAAGGAAGAAATTCTTGTCTGTGAGGCACTGGCACAGGCTGACCGGAGAAGCTGTGGCTGCTTCATCCCTGGAAGTGTCCAAGGCCAGGTTATACTGGGCTGGAGCAAACTGGTGCGGTGTAAGGTGTCCCTGCCCATGCAGTGGTGCAGAACGAGATAGGCTTTTAAGGTCCCTTCCAGTCCAAACGATTGTAGGATTCTATGACTCAAGTGTCTGGGGTTTTTTTCTCTTTTCCAGGGATTAACAGTGCCCCTTGTACATTTTGGGACAGGTTTCTGGCCCAGGCTGACATCTGAGCAATACATCCAGAGCAGCGCAGGCTGTAGGTATAACTCCCTTTCTGAGCATCCCCCCAAGCCATGCCCATATTTATCAGCTTCATTATGCTTATTTCTGTATCTTCCATATGGGCACATACATACGGTCTGTTTAAAGAAGTTTGCAGGGATAATTAGAAAGCAGTTCTTTATTGGTTATTTAATGTTTAGCACTTCTGGGGTAATTTTCACCTTCAGAGATCACAACACCAGAGAAGTGCTGGTAGCCCAGCTGTACCAGTGGGCAAACAGAGGTGCCTAGAGCCCAGGTCCCTACTCACAGGTGAAGGAATGTGCTCAAGGTCACATGGAGAAACCATGGCAGGGCCAAAAAATCATATTAATTCCTGGGCCTCATTCCCTATCACTTCACAGCATACACCACGTTATACTTTCTGTCACTTCCTTCATGACAATAAAGTAATCGCAGTCGTCAGTGGTGAGACAAGAGGAACCACAATGGGCGGGAGGGGGAGGGAGGGGGAAGATTTTAATCTCATTTACAACAGCCTGGAAAGTCTCAGAAAACTAAAAAGTATAATGCAATGGATTAATGGACATGTTTGGTGTGTCTTTCACCAGCAAATACAGGAATGAGAAGAAGCTCCTTCTCCCACCACCCCTCTCTCAGTTTAACAGGTATATCACAGGGAAAAGGAATTGGGGTTCTCTGAGGAAGTGAGGGAATCAGCTTCAGCCTAAATGAGGTCATTCCAGAGGCTGCTGAACAAGACGTTGAACTAAAAACATTATACAAATTCCATTTCTCAGGATGCAAGAGTGACCATTTAAAAAGCAATGGGATTTTTTTTAACAGACCCAGATGCTGAAGTTGTACTGATTTGGCCGCCTCTGTCACCTCCAGGCTGGAGGGCTGTTCTCCAGGCTCCCCACAGCTCACCCTACCTCTGGCTCCACCTCGGCTGCAGCATCAGCTACAGCAGAATTTGAAGGGCTGCTTAATGAGCATCTTCTACTTCTGCCTTTAATTGTTTGGAGGTGAAGAGGAGAGTGTATTCCCTTCCCCTGAGTCCAGCCTCAAAGCAAGCCGTCCTATTTCTGATGGGAGAAAACAATGTTTCTCCCCCCCCCGCCTCAATTTCTTTTGGTACAACGTATTTATCAAGAGTTTGAGCAGATCTCTTGCCTGGGTCGTTACAGTTTCACTGACGTTTAATAGGGCTGCCTCCGTATCTAGCCCCTTTCTAACTGACTGAGATCCAGATTCCGCAAATACCGGGCCTGTCTGGAGCATCCCTGGTCGTCTCACGTGAATATTTGCACGACTGGGCACTAAAATTATCTCTGCCCTCCTGCCTACACCAAAGGCAGCGATCCAGCACAGGCACCCCGGGGAAGCCCTGCCTGCCCAGCACGGGGCATCCCCCTGTTTTATGTGGTTTATGGCTGGTGTGGTGTTTATTTGGGGGCATTCATTCTGGATTTGGATTTGAATTGGATTTGCTTAGAGCAGCCATGATTTAAGAGCCTTGGCTCTTCCTTCCGATGCAAGAAATGACTTAGAGAGTGACCTTAAAGCAACTTATCCGCCCGCAGTTATTCAGTGAAAAAGGAGCTACTCCTCCGTGGGAGTGCGTGCGGGATGGGGACCCCGGGGAATTCTCCTGCCCTGCCAAGCCTGGCGCTAGGAAGTCTGGCCGGACTTCCCAGCCCGGCCTCAGAGCTCAGCGGGGCTGGTCCGAGAGCGCAGCCTCTTGGCGGCTCAGTTTCCCAATCCCCCGCAGATCTAGAATTGGAAGGGGGGGGGATCTATGGAGCGCTGAGGGTGCCAGGGATTGTTACCACTAGTAGTAGCCGCAACGAGAATATCAGAGCAGTACGCGCTCATCATTTCTGCTTCGCGTTTCATGAGAATGGGGGCGTGACGAGCCTCCAACGAATATTTCCCCGTCCTTTGGTGACAGGTGCTGTAAAAGCAGAAATTATTATTATTATTATTACTATTACTATTATTATTATTTTGTTCTTCGTGCCCTGCCCTCATTCGATACCCAGGACCACACCAATTTTAA